>OX460920.1:5578449-5914188 GCA_949788335.1 Salpingus planirostris | reverse complement strand
GGGGGGTGTTTATCTATCCCGCATCTGACAAATCGATGGCACAGCCAGAGTACCAACTGCTCCCGATGCATCACACACAATTTCGCTGCATAAAGGACCCAGAGATTCACTCATTGTGATACGGGGTGAAGACGGACCCACAATGACTCAACCCTTCTACTCCGACGAGGCGCGTGGGAAACCCGGCACAACCCACTCCGGAATTAGGAAAATAACGTCGAAAGCACGAGTTATTCCGGCAGAATTGGGACAATATTTAGTTTGCATGCCGCCGATTCACGATTCCGCCCTCCGACAATTAAATCGACTGCGCACGTCGTCTTCATTGTTGTTACAACGTGAAGGACCCGCGCGAGTGCACGACGTGTGATTGATGATTACATTCCGCTTCTTTTTCTTCCCGTTCGGTTTCGATATTCGAGTAATTGCTCTCGGGGAGCGTTCCCATCTCACGAAGAGTACGACCCGAAAAAAGTCCAAAACCGCGTCGGGAAAAAACGTTTAAAAATGCATCAGTTCCTCGGTATACGTCGCGAGTTTTGATACAGTCATTACGAAACCCGAACCGCCCGAAATCTTGACCTTTTACTCGCATCACGCTTCACATGACATTACACTCTCCGCGAGGAAATCGTGACGCACCACTTAACTTGCTCCTTTTATTAATATGAATAATACGAAAAACGAGGTACTTGGTTAATCTCGCACAGGTCGCGAAATAGAATCGTCCGGTTTGGAATAATCAGGAGGCAGAAAAGTGCCGACAGATTGGGCGCTTCTGTTAAGGTGGTACCGTCGATATCTGGAACGGTCCCTGTAAATGTCTCGTTAGTTACCGCTATGTCATTACTTTTTTACCGGCCGCATATGCGCGTCTCGATTTAGCGAGGACAATGATGCATCAGAGGCGATCGCTCTTCGGATAAAATCCACGGGCACCGTTTAGGTAATGAGAAACAATCACAAGTGCCGACCTCTCGTCCCGAAAATCCGCCAGTCATCGTGCCAATCTCGCATTGTCCGTTAACCGCGTTCGGATTCGACGCGTCACCGGTAGGTGCCGCTGGGGGCGCGAGTTTGCGCACAAACCGGTTCGTTGACAGTCGCTCCCGATTCGGAACGCGCCCTGGGCGCCTTATCCAATTACGTGGTAGTTCTCGGTACGTTCCGAGACTGCGACGGTAATGCTCGCGAGCATTATACGGGAGACAATCAATTTTCGTCTGAGCTCTGCGCCGCCGACCCCGCTGGAATTTCCAGCCGGCTTCCGCCCGTTTCCCGGGCTGATAATACCTCGTTGCCTGTGAAAATGGAAATCGCCCCCGTCACGGAAGGACTGCATTAACATCGCCACACAGTTGTCATGGGCGCATATTAAGGCGCATAAATAACGTGAAACTTTCCCGCCGCCACGGCTTAATCCCCGCAGTTGAACCCCGCGTCGCAGTCCGAAATATCGCCACCATAAAAGAGGCATTACGCGTCCGTCATTTCGTGACCTGATATCCGACTTTCGGCATTATCGAAAACATCCGGTCTTGATGTATCTGCGAGGAACATCGAAAAGTACTCGGCAAGATGCACGTACATAATGCACACGTTATTTGCACGTTTTCCTTGGATTGTCTCAGGTAGAAGCATTGTCTTGTACGAGATCCACGTCATACGCGAAATAATAAACCGACGACTTCTGCTCCACTGTGAGAACGTTCACGGGCAAAAGAGCGAACCGTAGAAGCTAATTCGCCTTCTCGGGGAAATATTTTATTATCCGGCCTCGTAAATTAAGAGGATTTCGCGATCCGTGATTTCTTTCTTCTGGCTTCATACGCCGTTGCCCTCAAACTTCCGCCTTTACAATATTCAACGGTGCATTAGAACTTTATCGGTGGCGAACGGATTCCTAATAAGTATATCGTAAACTTAATCCGGATTTACTCACTCGGAATTCTCGAGAGCACCTCACGATATCTTCCGAGTGATTTAGAACCGCGCTCGTAAAAAATAATTGTTTTGACGTGGGCGCCCTAACCACCGGCCATAACTGTGCCTTTACTGCGTTTTGATAAGTCTAATCGCCGAATCCGACAGTGAACAGTGAACGAAACCATATTTCGGGTGATATGTCGACGACGTATTCATAACTCGATCGCTTATCGGGACATTTACGGGAGTTTCTTCGGGCAATTAGAATTCGGAAATTCGAGGCCTTAAGGGGGGCGTCGCGTGAGGCCCTCTGCGTCACCGGTGCGTGTCGGGCCTTATCCGGGAGTCACGTGGTGGGCCCGAGACGCGTACACGCGGTCTCCGCCCGATGCGCACACCACCGGGGCCCCGTTAATTCCTAATTACTTAAACCAACACCGTGGCCATTTCAGTGCACGAAACAAACAGACGATAAAGTTAATGAAGGGCTCCGTTGACGCCCGTCAAATTAACCCGGTTTTGTTCGGCCGTCAACGGGAAATTCAGACGTCCCTAATTGCCGGCGCTAGGACGACGCCGGACGCCGTTATGCACGCATCAATCCCCCGGAGATTCCCGGATCCGGCAGACCGTTAAGGCCGGAGTGAATTCGAGCTCCGAATTCCGCGGAAAACTCTTGCGAGAAAGTACGTGGGGTAACTGAAACAAAGATATAGGTAATAATTTGTCTCTGGGGGACAAAAAATGTTTCCAACTTTTAAAGCGAGAAGTTTCGTTTTACGAGAAAGCTTTGATATATCAAGTTTCCTTAATATTCAATCTCCTCTTTCTTTTCACATCGGAATCGAAAAATAAAAATAAAACCTCGTGCTTGATAATTTCGATTGTGTGTTGTTGGAAATAACATGACTTTTGTGTCAACTGTACCGTACCGAAGGGACGTATTGGGGGATTGTATGTTATCTTAAGAGATCAAGTTCCTTTCTTTCATCTTGTATGGATTCAATCGAACAAGGGGTTGGAATGGGACCGCACGGTGACCAAAAATCTCCGCACTTTTAAAGCCCCAGTAGGCATGAAAAATTTTCATTGAGGTTTTTATACTATCTAGATGGAGAGTGTATAATTTTATAAGAACCATTTTTCATCCGGTCCCTTTTCTAGTCGGCCCGGTCCGCACACACGGCGACCCTTCAAAATAAAAAGGCCCATTATGTTTTGTTACCTACGGTTTTGTGTTCGGATACGTACGTACACATCGCAACATAAAAACGGCGATAACAAAAGGCGCCCAATCCTTTCGACCAAAAATCTCATTAAATTATTTAAAAGAGTCGTTCTTTCTTCACGACCTAATCGATCGATCTCGAAATTGAACAATTTTTTATATCCGATCCCATTTATTTAATCTAGAGCAACATAGTAATATCTTACGCTCACAGTGTGGACTGTTTGACAGATAAATCGCCATATGTGTGCGGTGGGTACCGTAAGCCGAACGGAATCGGGCGAAAAAATTATAATTAGTGAAGGAAATGTGACGGGTATTTCGAGAACCCGATGGCGGCGGTGATGAGGGCAACGACAGCTTACATGTGTTCGGATAACGCGAAATGACAGAAGTTATGTAGTGTGAAGTTCTTTGAAGGTCTCTAAAAACGGCCGGGGCAACGCTCACATAAAGACGATCCGACCGAGAGGAAGTGTCAAGTGCAACGCGATATCGTGCACCTCGAATTTTCGTCAAAGCGCTTCCGGACGCGCGGTAGCGCATCTAATCGCCCCAGAATTAGACGCCATTCAGCGCACTAAATGACGGATTAAATTTCGGTGAAAACATAATAGGGACCATTCGTATTTTACATTTTCGGATGGTTCCGTCGAGATTACGGAAAAGAACACGCAGCTGTCCTTGACCGTTAAGCCGAGTTAAAAGCCAGTCAAAACCATTAATAAACTCGGAGACATTTAATTCTATTAGATAGATAGTGCGCCCGTCTTTCTTTAGATTTATGTGTTATTAGAAAGAACGGATCACGCCACAGTAACTTCGGGTATAGGTAAAATAAGAATAAAAATTCATAAACGGTGGATTAAACCCGAAGATTTACAACCGGGGACTTTTTTCCTATACCCTTTTGAACTCATCGCGTCGGTTTAATTACGAAACTAAGATCCTTTGTGGAAGTGCAGCAGAGCCGCCTTTGGTTCGGTTCGGGGAAAAATTCCTCGGGATCTTCACTTTGAGCAAATAAGTTCTTTCGCCGGCGGAGAGTGCGCGCTATCTGGTCGGACGCATCGGTCGCGATTGCGCTCGGATAGTGTCCGAAAAGTTGCATGGAATTATAATTAATTGGTGGATTTTATGGAACCGCATCCTTGGGATGTTGGGAGGGCCGCGGTCGCGATTTACAATGCTAAGAGCTGGCGCGACAGCGCCACTCCGCTCCGCCCGATAAGATCGGAAGCTTCGAATAATGCCGTTTCATCACCCGAGGATCCCACACCGAAACAGGAATAAATAAGCGGATACTTCAAAATCGACGTCGCCTCTCGAGATATCCATCTAATTAGGGAGACTCGAAATCGGAAAGTTTTGATTCGGTTTATCGAGTGCGGGAACGGCGCCGCCTGGCGATTGTACACGATCATCAACCGGGGGAACGGAAGCGGACGGCCCGTGCTTTCGGATAATGGTCGGGATTAAATTAGGCCGATCTTGCTCCCGCACGAAAAAATATATTAGGCCATCTGTTTTTATTTTATTTTAGAATCCGGCGGAGCGCGAGCACACCGGCATTTCCACTTCACGTTTTATAAAGTCTCGGAGCTTTCCTGATGATGCACTTAATGGCTTAATGTTGTTTTTTCTTCGGTGAATAATCATTATCTTTATTGTTTTTTGAAGGTGGCCGGGAAGTTCCCGCAGCCACTTGGCCAGAAATTCAGATACGGAGCCGTTTATGCCGATATGAATTTCCGGCGCACGTCGGGTCTGCGGGAGTACGGCATCTCCTCGCGATGAATGGTTACGGTGTGTCATTGCCAGCGAGAAGACGGGCGAGGCTTCGGGTTATCTTCGGGCGCAGGGATGCGTTATTACGGCCCTATCAGACCGAGCTGACTGCATGTGGGTCACCGGCACGTGCCGCTCACAGGAGCCGACCTAGGGATCAATAATTAACGCAGCCACATACAGCATAACATGCAGACGGCTCGACTTACAGCGAATATCAGCAAATTTCCGACCGAGGGACTGGATAACTAGGTTGATAAGTAAACTGATCTTTTTTCAGATCCAAACATCACAAACCAAGTTGAAGTGAATGAAATTGATTTTGTTGCATTACTTCTAGTGAATTTGACTTAACTGAGTTGAGTTTGAATAGAATTTGTCACCTACACGAGCCAACCTCATCATGATCAATAATTAATGCAGCCACATACAGAATAACATGCAGACGGCTCGACTTACAGCGAGTATCAGCAAATTTCCCACCGAGGGACTGCTAACCAGGTTGATAAAGTGATCCTCCTTCAGATTTGAACCCCATTGAAATGAATTAAATTGATTTTGTTGCATTGCCTCTAGTGAACTTGAATTGACTAGATTGACGGTATTGAATTTGAATTGAATTATCAATCATTAGCGCACTGCCACATACAGCATAGTATGCAGACAGCTCGACTCATCTAGGAACTGATAACCAGATTAATGAACTGGCCTTTCTTTACATTGAAACCGAATTGAAGTGAATTGAATTGATTCAGGAGTTGACTTGCCTCAGATGAATTTGGACTTCATATAACTGAATTGACTGTAAATTCGATGTATGAAATTTGAACTGATTTTGCCATCTACACGAGCCGACCTAGGGATCAATAGTTAACGCAGCCACATACAGCATAACATACAGACGGCTCGATTTACAGCGAAAATCAGCAACTTTTCGGCCGAGGGACTGATAACCAGGTTGATAAACTGTTCTTTTTTATTAATACTATTCAGCTGCATTGTCCCCAGTGAATTTGACCTTCAATTAACCGAATTGATTCAATCGTTGTAATTGATTAATTTGATTGAATTGAATGATTTGAATCTTCAATCTAATATTCAATTATTGATACAGTTGAATTAGCTAAATTGATGTTGATTGGTCAAATTCGATTTGTTGATTTGAGTGGAAGGTGATGAACTGAATTCAATTTGATAAAGTTTATTGAATTTGGCGAATTGATTAAGAACTAGCTGAGTTGAACTGGATAGTTTTGAATTGGATTATTCTTTAAAGTTGTTAATCCTCTGTTTCAAACGTATCATTCAGGAATGCTGGTGCAGATCGATGTTTTCGCAGTCAGTTTTCATTTACGCCCCGTCCACAATTATTACCGTGTGTATTGATGGGCCCGGTGGCAGCTTTCCATCGTAATAATGGATCGCCGCCCCGAATACACCTCCGAATGAATAATTAATTCGTGGCCTAGTCTCATTTTTTCCATTATCGGGCGAATTAATATCGTGCCGTGACATAAAAAATATATTAATCCGCCGGGCGCATTAACAGGCATTTGCCGTGTTGAGAATGATTTTGTGTACATACAATAACGCTGCCGGACGGCCGATGTAAACATGCGATAGCGGAAAGTGCGAACAAGGGCATTCAAATAAATTACCACTTTTGGAGTTGTAAATTAGCGGCCATGGGCCGGCGACCACTTTCGTACGTCATAAATTACGCTGAAAAACGACCATCTTTCGCCCAATCTACGCATATCATACTCATATACTCACAAGTTATGATTATTGCCAGGTGATTATTATTAGAATTAAGGTGGAAGTATATTATTGAGAAGTAACCGGAGAGAATGGGACTCGAGCCGGACCTGTAAGGACATAAATCGCCACTGTCACCGATGGGTAATTGATGATCGTGCGTCGATGCACGGGGCATTAGCGCGATTTGAATACAAATTAAAAACGGCTGATGCCAAATAAAAAAATACCGGGCGATGACACGGAGCTAATTTTAACTTTGAAGAATGTCGATTTCAACTTGTTACAATGTTGCGGGTTCGAAATTCATCGAGTTATCCTGGCGCCGAATCCCGCTTTTATCCTGCGAGCCGAGCGCAGGACTCGAGGTCCCATGGTGTAATGGTTAGCACTCTGGACTCTGAATCCAGCGATCCGAGTTCAAATCTCGGTGGGACCTGTGCTCTTTTTTCAAAAAGCGCCGCAAATACAAAACGTGAAATTTGAATCGATGAAATAACGCGATTTGAAAGGCCGCCAACACGCTAATGACACGGTTACTAAATAATCTGAATACTCCATATAACTCATCATTGCACATTAACGGATTAAAATTTGATATGGGAATAAAAGGGAAACGAATAGTCGTAATTTTAACGTTCACGTGTACCAGCCAAATCGACTAACAGAAAATGGGAATAACGCTCAACTCCGGGGAAATTATTTAACGGATGAATTTGATACGAGGCCGGGAAAATTACATCGAATTTCGTTCGCTGTAGCGCACATCACGATTGTAATATATTATCATAATAAGGAAGTCGAAGACAACAGGATGTAAGTCGAGTGAGCGTTAGATTGAAGTATGATATAGTCGGGGGAGCGAGAGAGAGATTTTGATGAAAGATTAATTCGACCCTGTTCGAGAGAACAACACTAAAATATGAAATACTTAATTATAATGTTGTTATCACTCATTAGGTGGAATTTTCCTCCACGCCGCGTATAATTACAACGATTAATAATTGACAGATGAACTTCTCCCCGGCACTTCTCGAGCCGAAATCGATGACGGGAGCCGATCTAATTAATATAAGATGCTTTCGGTATCAGACGACTCGGTTTTTGCTCGATATATCGATTTCGCTCGTATTTCTCCCGTGAGCCGTACCATAATACGTTCTAAGCCCCCTTTCTAGGTGCTCGGTTTAGGTCGCATAAAACACTCCCGTGACCGCCTTTATCGGTTGTTCTCCTGCAGGATAACGGCGAACAATGATGCGGCGTCGTATCGGATGTCTCGCATCTCGCCGTACGATCGAATCGCAATAAAACACGTCCACTTATCGAGTGGCACCGTCAAACACCGACCAGAGGACGCCTCCCGCGTACCCGCGGATGACGGGGGATGTGTCCGGAGATAGCCGATAACGGCGCGGTACTCGCATGGGAACTGACCGAAAGCAATTTATCTAACACGGAGGGCCGATGCTCGAAACGAAAAAAACAGTCTAACAGCATGACTCCTGCTTAAGTTAACAAAAATGTTAATTGCTTGTACGGATTTAACTACTCATCCATCGATTACCCGCGCGACTCGGGACTGAATGATAGCATCGCTGATAGCCGGCCGACTCGGCCGGGTACGACAAGTTCTTGAGTAACATCGACTCGGAATAATGATGTGTGTGCCGATGCGGCCCTGCATCCACGTCCATCCGAACCAGCATGGGGCTTTTTCGACAGTCAATCATCCGGTACTCCTCGAGCAGATTCAGTTTAAGTACTTGCATCGGTCGGGTGTGTAGGTACTGGAAATTATCGTCGTTATGAGGAATTTTCGTGTATTTTTCGAAATAGCTTATCTGGGAATACCAAAAACTATGATTACCAATTCCAAGGTAGATGGTCCATTCGAAACTTTATTTTAGACCATTATTCGGTTCCAAGCACATTTTGTTCCGTTTTTTTTTAAACGTTAAATAAAAGACGCCAGATGAGAATTAAAGAGCGGCGTTGAAGTTCAAAAACATACGGCCAAATATTTATTGTTTTTTTTGCACAAAATTTTGCTGGTGTATTGGATGTGTCAACGATGATACCACAAGCGCTCCCTGTAAGTTAAATCCTCAAACTACATAAAAAATGTCGTTGCGTGTCTTGGTTATCATAGTTTTTGGTAATAGGTACGTATTTAATAATCAAGAAGGTATTTTTAAATTTTTTTCATTAATGTTTCAAGGACTGAAATTGTTTTTTTTTTCTGATATCGTCAGCTGCTACGAGTTTTCTATGATCCAGTAGATGGCGCCAGCGTAGTTACAGTTATGGTGTTGATCCGTGCTGTGTGATCAGCGGATTTCCTCCTCATTTTTGGAGGTATAATCGCACGATTTTATTGAGAACACGAAAACATTACCGAGATGGATGACACCAGACACTTACATAACCTAAAAATGTCGGTAATCGGTAATACAGCAACTATTATTAAATTTTTATGAGCGCCATCTGCAGACGAGCTGCGTTCTTGATTTGTAATTGCTGCCGTCACTGAAATTTCTTTGTGATTGCAATAACTAATTGAAAACAAACATTTTCAGCAAAATTCTTGCGCAGAACTCATTTTGTGCCATATGCATATCATTCATACAATTGAAATTGTATTTCTAGTCAAAGTACCTCATTGAAGCTTTTGGATGTTACTCTACAAGGAACTCTTGTTGGCTTGTTTTATTTGTCCAATTGAATCCGCCTGCTTTGTGTATCATTGCTCTTGGCTCGGTCGTCTCCCGGACTTGTTTTAGCGTTTTTCCCCGACTCCGGCCGAGGTAAATAATGGTTTCGATCCGGTGATAAGGCGGGACCGCGCCCGCTTTATTCGGAAGCGGGTAAAAACTCCTCTCGAGAAGGCACAGAGACGGCGCGCACACGTGAAGGGTACAGGAGAGCGCGGTCCGCGATCAAAGTGGTCAAACGTTTTTTCGTGCGCGCGACTTTCGACAAAAACCCCTAAAGATCACTTTGATCGTATCGGCGAATTAAGACGCGAGATCCGTTGACAGACCGGCGAGGCCTTTTTGCGCCCGTCCGCTCGATCGTCGACGAATTTATCGACGGGAATCAAGGAGAATAATTAATCGAAACGCCGGAACGTCGACGGGGGCAGACTTTCGAGTTTTCGAGGAGACGCAGACAGCGCCGGATTTTCTCCGGGCGGCTCGCAAAGCCAAACGTGTCTCTCTCTGTCAACAAAAAGGAAAACTTCACGGACAGATATATCACGCGAGCGAGGCTTCAAAACTTTACCTCTGCATTATTATTATGACTTTTCGGTTTACATATTTGAGCATCCCCCGAAAATGATGCGGTGGTTTTTTCGAGGGAAAAGGACGCCTTATCCGATCTTGTGCAGCATCTGCCTCTCCGGGGGCCAGGGGCGGTGTATCTGCGTCCCGGATCTCGTCCCGTTTTGTTCAAGAGTCATTAAGCACAGGTAGAGATGGCGTCGCATAATAGAATCAATATCGGTTAACCGCCAAAAACGACTGCGGTATTTCCAAACAGTGCCATTCTTCCTACCTAATAAATGTCGCGGTAGCTGTTTCGCTCACAATAAATCCCAACTTTTGCACTGAATGGTCCGACAATGAGCGCAAAGAAAGGACGAAGGTACACGAGAAGAATGGAAGTAAAGTGGGCGTTCACGGATATGGGAGGCGATGCGATGATCTGAAACGTCTCGAAAAGGGGCCTCCGCTTTGTGCCCCTCGGGTGGGGTGGGTAAAAAATTACGGGAGAGCATCGTGACGTGCGCGGGTTTCATGTGAAAATGCGAAGAATTAAGGGCGATTTCTGTCGATATATAATAATGGCGAGAGGAGAGGTGAAATTTTCTAGGGCCCTCTCGAAAGCATTCATCATCGGTGCGTTGCGAATGGCAGATCGGGGGCTAAGATGACGTTGACACAAAGCTCGTAAGTTTCTCAAGTGATATATGCCCCAACTGGCGTTCTTATATGCGAAACCGGCGACCCATCAACCAGAAATCGCCGTTTTATTTATAAACAACGACCTCCATATACCCGGTTTTACGTACGACACACGAGTATTAATCAAAATTTCCGATTTTGACAGAACTGCTACTAAAGTTCCACCATTATCCCGATTGTCGGTTAGAACTCGTGCATCCGGAATACCGTAGCATGCAAATGAGGTTGTCATTAAATCCTGAACACCTGATTCTGTTAATTCGTAATAAATTATAGATGAGATTCGTACGTTTCCGCTGAAATAAATCCGTAGCTGGCTGCCGTTGCATCCAATCAAACTTTGGAGATTATGCAAACTATAACAGAATGTATTCAGCCACGATCGAATTGGCTGTAAATACGAGTTTACATAACATTACCATCAAAATAAACACACACAAAGTCTCTTTATGTCGTAGCGAACGTAATTGGAACCGTTATAATTTATTTATCTGCGGATGTTTACTGAATTACACAAACGTAATAGAATTTGCCAATTACTCGATGGTGTTATCTTATCGAAATAAATATTCCGAGAGCGGTTTATAATGTCTATTAATCTGATGATGGGGAAATAATTGCAAAGTTGCCGCTATTATGCAGCGAACGACGCGAGGACGAACGGCCCCATTATGAGGTTATAGAGGAAAATCTATAATTAGCCCCGGCATTATCATTATCATATGATTGCTGGGAGAATGGCAAATATTATAATGTGGCGGTGTGACAACCTGAGGCGGTCCAAATTACTATAACTTCTCTAACGGTGACCGCCATTCATCGAAATAATATCGAACCGAATAATAACGCCGATTGCTGAAAATGGTGAATTCTCATATGCAAACTAATAATAAAATTGTGGCCTAAGTGGATAATCGCGGGGCGAATTGTGTCTGGTGTAAATAAAAGAGTTCTAGACAATTTCAGACGAAAATATTGTGGGATTGTAGCTGTCCGGCTATTATGATAATGATAAGTGGGGGCCTAATTTGAATATCATCTAGAATAAACCTATTCCAGGTATCAGAAGAACCACGTAAGTTTTTAGGTAAACGATGTAGAAAAATTTGTTCGAAGCTAGTTTCCGGTTTGCATGACTATACGACGTCTCGACAAAGGAAATTTCTCTCTCAATTTGCAGATCATTAAAACTTCCAGTGAGCTCTATTAGTGTTAAAAGTTGACATTGCCGAAGCACAAGGCAAGACAAATTTGTCTAGAAACTTTGCACGATATAAAGCATAAAGCGCGCCCGCGGAATAATTTCAAAAGCAGGTGTCTTTAAAATAAAACTTCCGCATAATCTCGACGCGAATGGCTATTTCGAAAGTTTTCTATTTGCTCTCCACATAGCGGACGTCTAGACCGTACGAGCGGATGGATCCATTATTCAGGCTCGGAAATGATTCCCAAATGAAATATTAAGGGACGAATTGGTCGAATCATGATTTGGAGGCAACTTTTATGGGATGAGCTACGCGGGTGGCCAGGGACGGACCGACTCCATCTCTCCATCACCAGAACAAACAAATCCACACATTCCGATCACCGGATTAACATCATCATCATCATCATCATCGAAATCGAACCGAAAAAAGGAGAGGAAGAATCTTTTAATTGACAATAAAATTCACGGACCGCATATACAGAGACAATGTGGATCACTGAGTCCACCTCTGCGTGACTTTTAGACCCAGGAGGAGGCGGAGGCATCCCGCCCGTCTACTACTTTAGGATAAAATATTAAAATCGTAATAGGCCGAAGGTTTTTCAGGTAAAAGAATCGATCACTTTTTACCGAGTCATGTGCCTGATTGATTCGGAGCACCTGTATCGCGATATGAATTTATTATTTCAGTTTCCGTCCTCAATTAATAACCGAAATTGATTTTAGTCGAACCCTTTTCGAGTATCTTCCCTCGACATCTTTCCACGCGGTGAAAAACCGAAAAGCCGATTTATCCTCGTTGATCTATTACTCTCCGGTTCGTCGCTTTGTTTTCAAAGAGAACACATAGGGGCGGTGCGGCGGATGGAAAGTAGGAAGACATTAAAACTATTTTTGGGGTCACAAATCCGACTCGAAATTTTAATGGGATGACTTACCAAACCGCCCGGTTATTTTATTGCACGTAAAATAAATTTATGTGGTTCGACTGGCTGTTTGTAGGTATTGTTCACGGCTGATTCTCGGCGTGAAAGGAGCTCACCAGACTTCCGATTCGATGCAGACACGTCGGAGTGGCTATTTTCGTGCGGGAATTAAAAATTCCAGCGACCCTGAGTGGCAAGCCGGACTTGTCACCGGAAGTCCCAAGGGACCGTCAGCGGTTAATGTTTCGGCGGCGGTGGGTCCGTTGTCATTACAGTTGTTAGGTGACAACCCCTTATCAAGCGGGGGCGTCCTCACCCGTCAGCCCCATCGGCGATGTAGTCCGGGTCCGTTTATGGAAACTTATTACGCAATCGACCGCCTGATGCCTTCCGCGTAAATTGAAACAGATCACCCGGCAATTTCCTCAATTACACTTAATCCCGGTTAAATATAACCTGTCGTTCCGCAAACAGTCGAACGTAAACAATTTATTTAAAAACCCATTACGCCCCGTCGCCAACATTGGATGTTTTCAGTTTTCCCCGCTTTACCACCAAGGAGGCCCGGACTGGGCTCATTGTGGGGGGTAGAAAGGAACATTATGACACCCTCCCGGGGGTTGCGACCGGGCCCAAGCAGATGCAGTGTCAACCGCATGATATACGACTGGGCGTTACGTTTACTTAAAGGTGTTCCCGGTCCGAAAATCGCGATAAAGTCAAGCCCCGTCGTAATTTGTAGGCAAAGTTCGGCCAACGTGGGCAGATGCGAGATCGCCGATTAAACCGCAACCAGATAAACCATACTCCCGGTAATAACGAACGATTGGACCAGTCTCTCTGGGTGCATTGTTCGCGGCAATATCGTCGACGGGGTTTGTTTACTGATATCTGGTGGTAATCGGCTTGAATTCAAGATCGCGCCGCTCCCACCGGGGTATTACCCGGATCCCGGGATTATTCAACTTCCATCAGTGGATTTCGGTCGTTAGGTGGAATTACTGTAAGTAAACGGCGAAATTACCCGCATCCCTCTGTCGGATTCGTTGACGGAGGGAGATCAAGCCGGGTGGACCTTAATTCCATCAAAAACCATCAAAAGAACCCTTTTGAAACCCCGCCGATAATGACATCGACACGGGGGACTCGGTTACACCCGAAATTAGGAGTGACACAAGAGAAATGAAAGAAATCGCCGACCTTGGTCGGATTCAAATTGACTTTTTTGGGAATTGCTCCGGTCGGAAAGATCTCTTCGACTGATGTGAGAGCACCCACCTAGAGAGTGGTTCAAATCGTTGGAACTAAATCTCGTCTTAACTAGCCATTTAAGATCGAATTCTCGACATTTTCGGTGATGTTTTGAACGCGGTCGCGGCGTATCAACCTTATTAAACACGTGTAGTCGAAATTCTTCGGATTCCCAAAATGAAGTCATTTTCGGAGGGAATCGTCGTTCACACCTCGGCTTATTAGCCCATATGCGTTGTTCCATTATCTAGCTAGTGTGAAAAAAAACCGTCGGTAATGTGGGAAAGTTGGAGGAGCGTAACAAGCGGACATGGAGGAAACAATCGACTCGTAGGTATTACGAGAGTGACATCATATAGGAGGAGAGTAACGTATGGGATTGGTGGGACTATCTGACCGTTGCATCTACAACCAATGGAGACTGCCGTTTTGAGCAAGTAATTAGCACTATTAGGCGAGAACCAGCTCGTTTCCTAATGGCCCTCGGTATTAGTCGCAATTCATTATATTCATATAGAACGCAGTATGTGCCCACACGGTTGTTCGTCGAAATGGGCACCCGAGCTTCCTGTTGATGTGATATGCCAGAGTCATCTAGGAACGGACATTTTTGCTCGCACTCATTATCGTTACTCTTGATGTCGGACCCTGGAGGCTCGGAACGAAACCTAATGATCACACATTTTTTAATTCAATTGGACGTCGCGAAGAACGTTGAACGACAACCTGTTATTACTGGAGCACTCGGGAATTTCCGATTTTCTCACACTGGACGCTGGCTGCTGGACGTCGGCGTTATCGCATAATGCCCATCTACATCTCGGAGGCGAACACCTTGAAAAATCCGCGTTCATGATGGATGTCAATGGTAATAAAGCTTACATTGTGGGCTTTGATTGATGCAAGACGTCGGATTTATGGGTGCGCTGCACGCCGAGCTTCTCCAGATTAAATAATAAATGCTGCAGATAATCACGCATATGACACATCCCGCTTGAACTGTGCAAACCAAAAGGAAACCAAAAAGCGAGACAATGCGAACACCAGACGCGGACTGGAGATTGTCTGCGTTGTGTGTATTTATAGAACGGAGTAGGACGTGACCATTAAAATATTAACCGATTAATAACTAAACAAATCTCATAACTACAACGAAATCCGTCTGGTCGCGTGGGTGCCTGAAATATTAATTGCCTTTCATACCCAGGTAGGTGAAAAGGATAACCATTCAACTGCATCAAAGTGATGAGCTTTTTAAGAGGTCTTCTTATTGTGTTATTTTGTCTAAACGTTAAAACTATCTTTTTCGGCCGATTTGGCAGAGTTTTAGCCGGAGATTAGTGCAAACTCCCTTTGCGAAACTGCCTAATTGTGTTTTAAAACCGTCCGAAATCTGGGATTAAAAAGAGTTTACCGTATTAACGTACCGCTTAAGCTAAAATGTACAAGCGCGCCGCGTTTTGTCGTAAATCTTCGAGTTTATTCTAATCTGTTTGATTGCGAAATATTCCGAACCATCTTATTACCGGGGGATTATTAAACACAAATCCGAATTTATTATCGTGGACGGTCCACCGGCATATACGTTTTGTTATTATTTGTACAGTAAATTTTAGCTTCATTTTTAAAATGCGACAAGGGGGCTTAGCGTAATCTCGTTACAAGGACGAGAGTTTTTTTCCGGCCCTCCAAAACACTTCGATTTACCGAGATGAGACTGTTTGTCGGTGGGCCCTTCGGGAGACTCTCCCCCTGAGCCGATTTGCGCTCTCATGTCGTAAGCTGCAAGACTGAACCCCGTGCACCTGAAAATAAAGCAAAGTTTTCTGTTTCGTTTTGTCATTATTGGTGCACATTGGTGGTCTTTTCTCGTTTGATAACATACTGATGCCACTCCTCGGATTGAATCGCGCCGGCTCAGGAATTAAGAGGCCACATTCTGCCCGGATTACCACCGGATGACGCCGTGTAAAAAACACTAAGTAAGCCGATAAACTAATGAGTTTACATTAAAATATTGTCCAAACAGATTTGTCCACGGTCGAATTCAATACGATATGACCGACAGCGAGTCACCTGATAAATACTTCATCTGGCTTCTTTTGTCGTCCATCAATCAGTTGAACAGTGTTTAGACCTAATACGGACTGGGCATTTTCGTATAAGCCGACGTGTCGCGATCGTCATTAATTACACGCCTACTGCTGCGTGACGATCCGTAAAAATCACGTGGATGCAGATTTCCTTCATCACGGTGACGTTGGGTACTCCTTCGTGATGTCCAATTCTCTGTGCGACAGGGGCCGGTGAAACTTTCATGAGGCTCAGATAGCGGATTAAATAAAAGTGATACTGATTACATTGACATATGACTGGTTGATTTATGTATGCCCTCTGGTGGAAGGTTAATAGACATGTACCGGGAGGACTATTTCGCTCGATGCCAACTTTCTCTGTGATTAACAAGTGCATAATGTACCGCATTTTTAATATTTCAAACCGGAACCAGCCAGCGGTTACCGCGATAAATGGTTATTTCATCTGAAGGACTCGCTAACATTTTCGTGACTGGACCTGAATGGCTTTATTTCGTTATTAACATTTGATCGGATCGCCTTGGGAGAGGACATTCCGTTACTTGTTTTGTCTTATTTACGTTTATGGTACCTCACAGTTAGATTGCATCCTAAATAAAGATTTGTGATCAAATTCTGTCGAAGAGTTATTAGACACACCTTCCAGCATACTGTACATTTACGAATTTCTTACGAATCGCGCACTTTGACTCCTTTTCGTCACTGGACGTTGACCTCTCGGAAACGTTATTGCCACCCACATGAGCCCATTGAAAATCGTCGAATTCCCAATTTGGTCACACTTCTTATTATAGTGGGCCGACTGGAATATTTTCGATTATTTACGTGATTGGCCAACAATAGTTATTATGCTTTGTATTGGCTCGAATCCACTTAGTTATTAGAGAACGTGGATTGTGAACAATCGGTGCTGAAGATTTCGTGGAGATTTTTGTGAGTCAAGGTTGATACAAGAAAACCTTCCGGGTTTCTGTTCATAAATTTCAAAGTCCGGGTCGTGTTCGTATATGAAAGGCTAGAAATAAAAGGATGTGTCAGTCGTAAATGTCCAATTAGAATGGCAAAACAGCCCCCATTACGGCCATCAGGGAATCGAGTGACTTTTTAGGAACCCCAGGACGTCCATTTCCATCAGATCTTTATCGTCAAATCTACGGTGGGTGCTTTTTACTCCGCTGAATACCTGCGCCTTTAACACTGAAGAGTCGTCAAAAAGTTTGCGGGTTTTATTCGGACCTTCGTCAACATACCCTGGCAGGTGTTTTAAACTTCTAACGGCTGAAATGTTGATGAATATTCATGAAAATGATGCACCACACATAACTCAATATTTTTCACCATAATTAGAAGCTTGGCTAAACACATGAGTATTAAAATAAGTACCAAAAGTCATAAAAGCGAACGTAAAATTTTTCAATTATAAGTCTACAGCTTTCAAACGGTGTTTCTGTGAACGAATTAACGCCGTCCTTCGCAAACCCTAATCTTTAATTATGTTAACAACAAAAATTTTAACTCCTCGTAAAAGAAAATTGATTCACATGTCTGCACAGATGTGAATTTTACAAAACTAATTATTTTCAAGGTGCTGACTTTAGTTTTTTCTTTGAACTGAGGGAAGTGCTCCAAACCGGAGATCACTTTCTATTTTTCGCTGGCGTTCTCCAGAAGAACGTACGGGATCAAGGATCTGGCTGATGAGAAATCGGCGCGTAAAATGAAAACAAATAACCGGCTGTTGATACGAAGGCCACGGGCAAATATTTCGTGCAGATCGTTTACAGGATCATTATCTAATTACTCGCATTAATTACAAACTTTTAATATTCGTTTAGGAATATTTAACGAGTCATCTCTCAGGATCGTGATATCGAAATAACAAGTCTATACCTAATGATTGATTATTTAAATATACCGAACAAGGCCAACGCGAGTAGAATTAACATGCCTCAACTTTGATTTCGTTCTTGTACGATAGAGAGCTAATAAGGCGAGGAACAAAAGGGAATTTCACTTATCAATAATAACAAGATGGCCAGATTTTCGTTAATCATCCTACGGCAATTTAAACGTAGTACGGTACAACAAAAAATTTGCATAATATAACAATTTCATACGCCCGATGATGCCGGGGTGGGTCCCAAATGGCTAAATTTAGATGGCACGCGGTCCAATGGAATGCCTTTTAGCAAATTTGCCGGTTTTTAAGTGCTTTGTCATATTTATATGACGCCGCCACCATTAATACGAATGAAAACTTCATTAGCTAATTTACCGTGTGTTTTTGTCCAAACTCCACAAAGGCCAACGAACGTACAAGGTTTCAAGAGAATTGTTAATTATACCTGGATTTAATTACAATTTAGTTATGCGACTGTTTCAGAACGGAGTTATCTGGTGAAAAAACCGAATGGAGTACCTATGTAGTTCACAAATCGGTCGTAAATGTTCTAGTGCTGCTGAACCGATAAGGATTCGCTCAGATGGATATTGGTCGAATTGTGGTAAAGTGCCACGGGTGACATTTTTCCGAAGTTTATGAGTCAGCTGGCCGCAGTGTGATCCCTATCTGGATGAGCGGTGGGTACCGGATATGTAAAAATTTTACAACTGGTTTTATTTCGATACAAACATTGGAAATGATCACGCCATGCACCCAAGTTGGCTAATACCCATTATCGGGGCAATGATGAACATTTTCTACAATATCGAATTTCCACATTGGTGATCTGATAACGGATATGTCTCTCAGTCCCGGCGGAACCGACACGTCTGCAGGTAATTGAAAGCGATGGTATCGATCGTGACCTCACCCATAATCATCTCAGCAGGTGTCTAATACGAAATAATTTTCGAATATTTTTGGTTTTCCGTGCGATGCAGGAATTTTTAACTAGAAAACCTACGGCATGAGGGTCGATAATTCATATTTTTCGACGTTAAACGTGTCGTTTATTTTCTCATTAATTAAGTGCGTGTACGCTTGTCCATAATTCATGGTATAGTGCCATTGTGCGGGCCTCGAGATTTCACACATGCCGGCCCGTGACAACTTAATTTACTTCAATAATATATGTGGCCGAGGCCCAAGACCGACACTATTAACCATTACCCACTTCGTATACCCAACGATTCTCAGCGGTCAGTTAATGCACCTTTCACGAAGTCCATATCCGACGATTGATAAGCTTTCGTTGTGGAATATCCGCCTCGAAATCCACCGCAGACGGCTAAATAAGCTCCGACATCTCCGGATCGTTAGCCCGAGTTGAAATACAAAAAGTAATTCGAGTGACATAACCGGAACACGTGAAAACCTCATTAGATTCACTTAAATCGTGCCTTTAAACGGACCTAATACGGAAAATACTGTCACGTTTTGTGGGCATCTCCGCGTGTAATCAATATGACATTACGTTCTTATGACTCTTGGCCGCAGCAGCAACGAAACATTCAATTTGCTGCAGCCAGTGTTTTTCTGGAGATCTCGGGAGTTATTAGTGGAGCAGAGGACGACTTTCAGCTCGGTCACATAGGCCGCTATTAGACGAAACCTAACGTAAAAGTCGTCTGCCGTTTTTTTACGGATCTTCGGGGAGGAGTTTGGGATGAGTTCGTCTTTTACGACGGGTACTAAACTATAATAGAACCTGGTGAAATCTGAAAAATAATGTGGGTAATACTCGTAAACACTCAACTTCAGAAAAGTTCGATGTTCATCGAACAATCACCTTAAAAATCAGGGCATTACGCACTAAAATATTCATCGCGGTTCAAATGATCCCGTGTCTTTGTTTATGAAAGTGAGGGGAAAGAGATCAAACAAATTTTGCTCCTAAACTAACTTTATTTCTATTATTGTAGGCATTTCTATTTGATTTTCCATTTCCGGCGCTAAAAGTGCACTATTTACCGAGTGTGCTGTCTATAAACTTTGCCAAATCCAAATTTTCTAAGATCGTGAGGTGATTTCCTGAAAATTCATGTACTTCTATGGGATTTTCGCTGACTGTTGATAAGCCATAATCTTCGTCAAGTCCAGATAGTAATTTAATGGCGGGTTTACACAGAATAATTTTCGATTTCAGTTTGTAATTAGGTTTAAAGTTTTGTACGGATTTAACCCGCTTGTTCATATTCTGAATAGTATTTTTCAAATGTGCCACTGAAATCGGACTGTTTTCGGGGATTAGTGAATCGCACTGGTTCAGTCTATCGTTGAATGTTGCACAATTCAACATTTTTTCCTTTAAAACGATCAAAACAACAAAATGATACACAGATATTATATAGGGTTGAATTTACCTTTTCTCGTGAAATTGTATCCATAGGTAATACGAAAGATAGAGCATGTAAGATTAGGGAAGTTTCTTGTTCGGCTTCTGTCGTCGATTGTATTTTGACATCAAATAATTTATTAGACATATCAGGAGAATTGTCTATACAGATTAATGTCCCTTTTCGTCCTTTAGATTCCAAATTTGCAGCGATCTCTAATCCAATCAGAACGCCGTACGAGTAAGCTACGATTTTGAACGGTTCATTATTAGGGAATGTATCTTCAATTATCTAAAATTTTTCAATCTTTTATTAGGGAGTTTTCGATAGTTGGCAAGCGTACTGACCGGTAAAAGATCTGGGGTAAAACTTTTAATACAATCTTTTTGGTTAATTAATTGCAATATCACTGCTTCAATTTTGTTGAAATTTTGGCAAAGAGGTTCGACGGATTTAGCTACCCCTTCAATACCCGGTAGTACAATGGACTTTCTACTACCAGTGCTTCGACTAGGCACGACCACTTTGACATTTTGGCAGGCAGATTCTTCAGCTATAGAGTGCACCATCAAAGCGATAGCGTTCATTTCCTCAGCCGATTTACTTTCGCTGACTTCACCTTCAGATGAGGCTGCCTCTTGAATTTCCACCAATTGAGCAAATGTCAATGTTCTAACATTTTGAGGACTCAAGAAGACCTGAAATTCCCGCTCTAAAACTTGTCGGATTTCCACCGCAGTCATTGAGTCCATTCCTAATTCAGACAAAGTTGCCTGCATACTGATGGTTTTAAGATTTTTGATACCCAGAATTGTTTGTACTATGTCGAGGATATTCCCATTCATCCCAGAACCACCCTTCTTTTTGGCAACGACCATACTAGCAACTACTGCACAATCAGTTAGCTGCAAGAAAGTATCCAAGACATTGATACAACTGGAGATTCTCTGTTGTAAAGTACCTCCAATTTCCAATTCGATGTCGTGTTCTTGCATATCAGCAACTATACCAACCTAAAACCAATATCATCAAAACGCTTATCAGTGTTCAGAAATTGGATGTTTTACATCGCCAATTGCTCCCCACTGTATTGCCAAACCTGGAAATCCGTCTCTACGCCTCGCTTCGCATATCCTTTCCATTACAGAATTTGACATTCCGTAGTTCGTTTGGCCAGCATTACCACGACCACATGACACAGATGAGAAAACAACAAAATCGCTAAAAAATGCCATTTATCATACTGAAAAAAGGAAAAGTTCAATATAATTACGTTAGGTGGGGGCATTGCTTCCTTGTAATCTTATCCAAATACTTAGTAGCATCAGCTTTAGGACGGAATGAGGTTACAAAAGTATTGACTGTTTGGTTTTCAATGATAGCATCAGACAGAACAACAGCAAGGTTGAATATACCACCCACTGGTTTGAGAGCGTTGCTGTCTTTGATTAATTGCTGACATCCTTGCTCGGTTGTAACATCGCTTGTGCTGATAACAACCTTAACACCGTAAGATCTCCAAATTTTTATACGATAAGTTTGGTAGCCATTGGTTATTCCTCTACGAGACGTTAGTACTAAATGCCTTGCCCCTCGAAGTACCAACCAATCGGCCAACTCTAAGCCGAAACCACCGAGACCTCCAACAATGACATAGGTTCTATCCCGACTACACGTGTATCTAAATTTTCAAGAGCGAATTAGATATATTCATTTTTACATATTTCTATTGCCTTACCTTGGTGTTGCTTTATATAACATTGTTACAGGTTTAGCTGTTCGATTGTTTTCCTCGTTTCTTATTCTTATGATCACTTTGCCTATGTGTTTACCTGTTGCCATGAACCGGATAGCTTCTTCTACTTGGTCCATTTCAAATATTTGGCTCTGAAGAGGTTTCACGGCTCCTTCTTTGATTAGTTTGAATAGAATTTCACTCATTTGACGTTGAATAGATGGGTTAGACTTGATAATTTGATCCAACATAATACCATGAACGGAGGCACCTTTGTTGAGCATCTCAAGATGTAGTTTGTTATCTTGTTGAAGATCAAATTTGCCAATTTCGATGAAGTTACCGCCTTTTGCCAAACAACGCATAGATGCAATGAGTTTTTCTTCTGCTAAAGAATTAATAACAAAATCTACGCCCCTACCCCCCGTTTCATCATATATCATTTGTTCGAAACTAGTATCACGCGAATTTCCTATATGACTTTCTCTTATTTGCGGGAAGGTCTTCAGTAGAAAATCTCTTTTCTCTTTCGTACCCACAGTGGTGAATATCTCAAGTTTGTAGTGGGTAGCTAAATGAATAGCAGCTTGACCAATTCCACCAGATCCAGAATGGATTAAAATCGATTGACCTGGTCTTATTTGAGTTCTCTGCAATATGGATGGTTGTTATCTTGAGAGCATTTAATTTTAGTGGTGATAATTACCATAAGTAAGCCGTAAATCAAAGTATTGTATACTAGGCCCACAGTGGCAGCTTGTTCCATAGTCCACTCATCAGGAATTTTGTACAATAAATCCGGAACAGGTTTAATCACAGTGGCTAAACCACCTCCCAAGGAACTACCCATGACTCGATCTCCAGCACTAGTTCTTCCCACGAATTCGAACCCCATAACAACATCTTGGTCCAATCTGCTCGTCACATCATCAGCTGTGATCCTTCCACTTGCCATCATGACATCACGGAAATTCAAAGCAGAGTAATAAATCTGCAAGGAAATTGAAGACAGTGTGAATTAGGTCTTTTTAAAACTCACTAAGCCATACATGAATTAAATCCTTATCCTCATCTGGTTGAAGGGGACCTTTGAACCATGTTATAGTAGAAAGATCGCCAACTGTCTTCATATTGCTGTAGCTGTGCTTGCATTCTATTTCACGAATTTCACCTAATATTAAATGCCGGTAAGTTCCCCACGTACCATTTTTGTAAACATTAATAGCCAACGATTTTTGTAATTGATTTTCATAGAATTTGGAATTTGCGTCGAATTTAGGTGCATTCTGGTCACTCACAAAGACACATCTGATGCGATTTCCACCAGTTTCGCGTCTCAAGCAATTCGTTAAACCTAAAATACCACTTGTTTCTTGATTTTCTGCTAGAATTATCACGTTGTTATCGCTTGAGACTGCTTGTTGTACTTTTGACAACCACGTGAAATTATCATTGTCGGTGACATCAATAATGGTTAAGGGCGTGGGTTTATTTCTGGCTTTCAACATAATTATATCTTCATTATTCACCGTGAATTTTGTAACGATATCTACATCGCTGGGTGGTGCGGGGTAATATTTTTCCAACTGACGAGTCACAATAAAACCATCCTGTTTCAAAGCAGAAAAGGCTAGTTCCAAAAGCTGCGAATGAATTTTTATGTAGTGTGATGAAACATTTAGTAATGATGTAAATATAAACCTTTAAATTGTTCAATCCGTTTGTTATCACAACTGCCATACATTCATTTTCTTCTACCAAAGATTTGTCGACAATTTTCACATCTTCATCGAGTACAATCTCTTTGGTAGTCCTATTCAATATTATCACTTCCGGTTGTAACAAAGGCTGATCACTAAGAGCTTTATGTATTTCGGGTGCAAAGAGATTTTCAACGAGCTCTTCATTTACTATTACTTCAACCACTTTCACTTTGATTCCCGGAGTATTTTCTAAAAGTATTTGCATATCCACTCTTATTGCTTCAGATAGAGAAGATATTTCACAATTGTTAGGAATGAACTGGTATTTTTCTAAAACCGGATCTTCCATTGGTCTTCTACGAGGAATCGATTTGGCATTGAGGCCATATATCTCGACTCCAGTTGTCCTGAAATGTTTTGTCAGTAACGGGACACATCTTAATTTGCAAAATATCTTTACTTACGTAACCAAATTCAAATGTTTGTAATGGTTCACTTCTACTTCTATAGGATCTTCCAAAGTCTCGATCAATTGAAAATGCTTTTTCGCATTGATTGTTAATTTTTTAATGCTCACTGGAACGTACAGGAGTCTAGTATCTTGACTTAGAATTTGCATTTGGAGCATATTATCCAAAAATGTAATCCAGTTGTCCTCCCATCTTATATGTGCCTGATGTCCAGTAGCTTCGCAATCTACTACAGATTTGAATTGACCACTAATAAGAGAAGTGAGTTTTTTCAGGTTTTCATGCAATTAAGAGTTTCATTAATAATTACGAGTAACTGTATCCTCGAAGGCGAAGTTCCTTGTATATATCTTTAGTAGACATTTGGCAGCCTTCAATACTTTCAATATTTTCATGTTTGAAATCAACATCTTGATTCACAGTATCATCGACCATTTTAATTTTTCCAGTGACTATAATAACATCACTTTCCATTATTTCAAAGTTTCCACTGTCTGATTGAATGGAAACGGTTAAGTTGACTTTAACGTCGTTTTGAACGTTTGTCGCTCTGAGAAAATGACAATCTTCGAAAACGACAGTTCCGGTATTCATCGTCGCACCCATTTGATGAATCAAAGATTGCCACACTATAAAGAGGTATCCAGTAGCCGGAAAAAGTGTGCGTCCATCAATTACGTGACCCAGTATGTGAGACCAATCCATTTCTTGGGCAGATACAGTAACCACGAATGTACCGGAGGTTGGTCGAGTTATGACTTCAAAACTGCTCACGTACCATTCCTTGTCATGAACCCACTCAACTGTGGGTGAGATCATTGGCGTACTTCTGCTTACTGGATATTCTACAGATGGATACAACTGATCTAATTCAAAGTTGAATCCAGCCAAATACAGCCTGAAAATATTTATGAAAGTCACATGAATTCAGTTTCAAACTACTTTAATACATACGTTCCCAATACCTCTATCAAACTACCCAAAGCATCATCGGAATTGATATGAAAATGTTCTAAATTGTATCCATTTGACTCAAATCCAGTATCACCTACTTCTAATACAACTAAATTTTCGTGTCCGTCCAATTTTGAATGTAATGTCTTCCAGTCGTGTTTGCTGCTATTATTATTGAAAGCTTTGGTAGCGGCTTCTTCGAGACTGATTTTCCCATTTACGTATTCGCATAAGGACTTATTTCCGAACACCAAGTAAGGGGTGATTTTGAGTGTCCGGCATAACAGTTCGGCGAAGGCCAATTGCAAGGTTGCCTTCTCTACAGATTCTAAATCCTTTTCTTTATCACAAAAAACAGATCGCAATAGTTTAAGCGACGCTTCAAATTTTGATATGACGCTTAAATTCTTCCCTACATTTTGGGTGTTTTTCGCAAAATCAGTAAAAACGACGACTAGATGTTTATCTTTTACAGTTTGTTTGCAACTAATAGCCCGTTTGATTTCACCTTGATTGGGCGTCAAAATAGAAAAACCTCTGTAATGATGACCGGAGATATTTGTCGTAGCATAAATTTTATGGTAGAGGTTGATTAGTTCATAATCTAGAGTTTGAGACTTCAAATCATCCAGCGGGACTGTGATACTGTTGTGTATACGACCAGATACACAGACGAGTCTTGGTATTTCATCGTACTTTCGTTCAGTTGGTTTTACTTTAGTATTCCATCGTAATAGGATATTAGTGTTACTGCCACCGAATCCAAAGTTGTTGATTCCTGCATTATTGTAGACAAAAAATAAAAATGTATCCATCTCAATATCAACTCACATACCTATAATTCCATTACTGTCCGGGAATGGTGTAGGTTCGACCACTACTTTCAAACGTCCTGATTCTAATGCTTCTACCCCTTTTCGTATTTCATTAAAATTAATATTCGGAGGGATGATCCCATTTTCCATGGCGATAATGACCTTGGCTAATGAACATATTCCTGATGATGGTTCTGAATGACCCATATTTGATTTGACTGAACCGATTAGTAGAGGCCTTTTTCGGTTGCTCATTATAACTGTATCTAGTGCACTGACTTCTTGTGGATCTCCAACGACGGTAGCTGTTCCATGAGCTTCCATGTAAGTCAAATGAGTTGGATCTATACCATTTTTTCCAAAAACCGATTTAAGACAAACAGCTTGGGCTTCGGCTGATGGATAGGTGATACTTTCGGCTTTGTAGCCATCACTATTACTAACAGTATGCAACACTTCGGCATAATTACGTCTGGCATTTTTTCTCTTCTGCATAAAAATAGCGCCAACGGCTTCAGATCGAACATATCCGTCGCTGTCCCGGTCAAAAACTCTGCACTGCCCTTGTTTACTTAGGACTCCAAGTCTGAGAATTGTAGTGAGTTCAGTTTCCTGTATTATTTCTAGTGTAATATGGCATATTATTTTACCTGGCGAATTGGAGGGCCACGAATGGATTTAAACATAAGTTCACACCAATTACGATTCCAGCTTCACATCCGTTATTCTTCATAGTCGTGTAACAGTGCTGTGTCGCACATAAAGAACTACTGCAAGCCGTATCAATGTTCAGTGAAGGACCTTGTAATTTAAAGAAGTAACTTATCCTATGGGATATGGAGCTTCGCATAGTACTGTATTGAAGAAATATAGTTGAAGAAAAGATTTTTTGAATAATATGCAAATTTGATCATTTACCCAACAAGTAGATTGGTTTGCGGTGCATAGTGTTGGGCTAATTCGGGTTGGGATTCTGAAAAACATGAACCAACAAACACTGCTGTATTCGTTCCAGCAAGTTCATTAGGGTTCACACCAGCATCCACAATTGCTTCATATGCTTTTTCCAAAGTTAGTCGAAGACCTGGATCCATATATTGGCAATCACGATGATGTATACCGAAAAACGGTGCATCAAATTTTGTAATTTCTGGCAATTTTCCCAGTCTAGTGCGTACCTCTGGATACCGATTTCTTTCCCAACGACGGTCGTCACTTGTGAGCAAATCTTTTTTGTCATATAAACTTTTTTGGAATTCTTTAATGTTTGAACACTCGGGGAAAGCTCCAGCGATACCTAGAAGGATCATGTGAGAAATATTCAAATCATTAAATAATATGTATAATATATTTACCTGTTATAAGGATTTCCTCTCCTTCAGGTAACCGAAATTGCTCAGGAATAATAAATTTCGACATGATGGAAACGTATTCGGGGTTTAATTGCGAAAACGAGAAATTTGCAAAGCCTTTATCGTTTTATACTCGAACTTTCAAACTATTAGAATACAATAGTGTTTATATCTGAATAACATCTTTGCATATAGGCAACTGCATATTGAAAAATCAATTTAAAGAAAGTACATACCATATGACGTATAATACATGATAATTTGTTATTCTATCAACTGTAATGCCATTGTTTAAATAATCGTAAACCGTCATGTAAAGATAATTTATTTATAGTTACTCACTGGGAACGTACTACTATATTTATATCCTCAATATACAAGATGTTTCAAAACTACTGGAAAAATTTCAGGTGGTGATTCCTGAGTACATTTTGAGAAAAAAATTGTCGTGTTACCTTTCCCAGTCCGAAAATGATTATCCCGTGAGCTACAGCCCCTTAAATTTAGGGGGACCCTAAAAGTGGTCAAGTTTTGGGACACCATATAGACCTTTTATACCTGAAACTTTTTTGACTTGTTAACCGATATTTTGATACAGTAACATACCTTTCAACTCATCAATAGTTGTAAAAATTTCAGCGAAAATGATGCAAATGAAAGACAATGACTTGCTGAGGGATTTCTACTACATATCAACACAATTGAAACATTCTAAGGAGACGAATTTTTGTCGTGAATTATCATTCAATGGCTCTTGGAACATTGTCCTAGGGTTTATTGGAAATTATAGTTTGTTGTGTTTACTGAGGTTTACGAGGGAGCTCAGCTGGTGGTTGATGCACCCACGTCCCGGGAGTCTACATCTTGGGACAGATGTGGCTACTTATACGTGGGTCCGAGATGGGTTATCGTCTTATACCTAGATGCACCGCGATAAGCGTCCGGGTCGACTGTCAATGCGCTTGCGCGATAAGATAACGAGATTAGATAACGACATCCCGAGGTTTATGCCGAGGTATTCACTAATCTTTTGTGAGCCTTCCGAGAGACCACGTGGGATACGACCGCGACCGCATTGTGCCATTGTGCCACCGACCTAAACTCGCAAGAGGAGGGTGTCCGGGTCTTGTACGATCCATTGCGGACTATACATACGTACGGCGGTAGATAAACATCGCATCTGATGCGGATTGAGCTATTCGAATGATCCGTCCGGGCATTACAAATTCCGCTCAAAGGCATCCGTGTAAATACGACAAAGTGGGCGCTCCGAGGACTCTCGTCCGAACCACGAAGGGATATGATTAAGCGATTACGCGCACAGGGACCTTAACGAGGTTTCCTTGGCTCTTTCCCGGAACAATGTCGAACGATATCGAAGCCGTGTCCCGGCTACGAGCGAGGACGATACGGACACGCTAATTATCTCCCCGCATCTCGATCTACAACATCAACTTGTATACGCGGAGTACATCTACCGCAGCGATCGGTTTCCCTCCTCCGCTGCCCGCTATAAGCTAAGAAAGGAGACTCGGCTGCGAGCTGAAGGTCGATCAGGTTACAATACAAACACTTAACCTGTCCATATCTCGTCTTTTTGGATGCGGCGGCCACCACTCTGACATTATCCCTCAACCTCGATACGATGCTCTCGGATCTTCGGAAGCGAGAAAACTGTTCGGATAATCGATCGGGTTCTCCGTCAAACAAAAATTTGCTACGTTCCCCTTCACAGACTAGGCGAACACGTCAGCCCCCTTGAGCCTGTGTATACGTTAATCAAATTTGGAAATCTTTTAATCAGAGTCTTTTCGCGGATACTTGGGGCTAATTAATTATTTTTTCCTTCATCTTTAATCCCTTTGAGAACGGCGGAGACGATAAGACGAAGTTTTGGGGCGACTTGATGATTCAACTTTTTGCAACGAAAATGTAAGCCTTCCGCTTGTAGGGGGCGCGTCGAGGACTGTCGAGTCGCCCGGTTGAAGGAGAGAAATCTCCCTCCAACTTGCTTTAAATGAATTAATTTCATAGTGAATTATTGTAAAGGCTTTGACGAAAAGTTTCGAGTCGAGATCTTTTGACGGCGGCTGCTCACCGGCAAAGTTTTCAGTTACCGTACTAGTTTTAATAAGCCGTCTTAAGTTGCAATTTCGGATAGACTTGCGTTCGCGTGACGAATTGCACTAACCACATGAAAATGACGATGAATAAAAACATCATTAGGCATTGTTCTGGTAGCTTTCGTCATCTAGTAACTATCTCGGACTTACAAAAAGGTCGATGAAAAATTATAGATTCATCAGGTGGGATAACGGCTAGTAGTAAAGCTTGACCCCCGCACGATGCCATTACTAAGTAGATGATTAATCGTTTTAAAATTTATTTTTGAAGTAATCATACTCGGCAAGATTAATGGCTCTTTCGATAATTTATTTTGTAGTTTTGTTGGGCTATTCTAACACAATTGACGCGAGGAATACGACAATCGCCACTTCTGTTGGGCGGCTTTCGAGCCCGACCAGAAATTCGTCGATCAATCCCCACCTGGTTGAATTCGGTTGATTAATCGAGTGGAGCTTTACGAAATTAATCGCTGACGGTGGCCATTCGGCTGCATTAACCGCACCATATTATAACAGATTCGTCTTCTTGACAGCAAGCGCCGCTATCAGGAATTCGCGCCCTGTGTTTATTCAATTCCTGGTTGCGGTGCGAGAGGGGGAATTCCGTGATTTTTTCCGGATAAATATGATTAACGCCATGATCGATTGGCTTCCTTTCGTCACCGGGGGAACTATCCTTTATCTTTAGTCGAGCAGGAACGCTTGTAATTACGGTATAAACTCATCCTTGCAGTCCTTTTGTATGAGTGCCTATAACAGCGGTTGAGTTGGTACTATAATGTCGAGATCGGACAATAATCATTTTCTGTTTATAAGCTGTTATCCGGGCCCATAATTCTGGAAGGTCCTTCGCATGCGTCCACATATTTCTCCTGAATTGGTTCGACGGGGTTGGGGACAATGGCTGACAGGCGCTTTGTTCTTCTCATTGCACCCGTCAAGCTGCCAAGTCATCATAATGATATCCGTTAGCAGGCCCAATAATCCGCTAGACAGGGCACTCATGCAATGACCGTTTAAACGATTCTATTATATGATAATTGGTTCGATTTACTTTTCACCTCTGATTAGCACTTTTTTTCCACCCAAATTTGTTTTTGGAACGGTAGTGGAATGTTCCTCATTCAATACGCAAATAGGCTAATACCATGACCATGACTAACATTTGCCATTGTCCAGCAAACGAATCGAGTGCCTCTTGAAATTCATATGCCGAGTAGTTATTCAACGGGATTTTACGAAAGTACCTGTAAGAACACTAAATGAATAAGCAAATTAAACTTTTCCGTTGTGCAATTGCGAATTCGTCGAGAGTTATCATCCACTCCGGTATTCCGGGATAGACATTTCTCGCCTTTTGTATGGTCTTGTCGTCACCCCGTCCCATTATTGTGTGCTGATTGCTCCGTTTATAATTTGTGAGAGCGTTTCGTCTGCCGCTATTAACTTTCCGATTCGGTACGGTCCGAAAAGAACGAGAGCTGCGAAGTTTCGTTCCGCCAGTAAAACGGGAAGTGAAAAGCGGCGTCTGTTTTATGGAAATGGTATATTTCTTTCCCCGAGTGTTTATTTCCCCTTTTATTCCGTATAACTCGCATTTCCTTCTCCTCCTTGAGAACTTTGATTGCGCCATTGAAAATCACGGACATTGTTACCGGCACACCACTCTCTTCGGCACTTCGAGAATGGATTATTTAAACGCAACGTTGGCTCGGTCCCAAAACAGAAACGGTTCGAAATTTCGTCAACCGAGCGCCGTCTGTATAGAAGCGGTTAGGTGGTACAAAACTCCCTGCAATTATTTATGAAAGAGTTTCCGTGTTTCAATCCCAAAGCGATATCGATGTTTCCCCGGAAAGCTCATGAAAACGCAATGGGCGCTATTCCGAAATAACCCGAAAGCGACATCTGAACTCGGATACAAGACAGCTCTACATTAGTCGACTCAAAATGGCAATTCATCAGCTTCCGGAAATACCCCGGGAGTAAATATTTTTGTTTCTGCGTCCGAGACAAATCCGCGTTCTTTATTGAGACATTTCCTGGATATAGGTGGAGATTTCGACATAGCTTTCCTGCAGGACGAATTTAATCCCAATGAAAATAAACCGCGCACAGCTCCGGATTCCTTTTATCGTCCCAGAAGCTGTCGTCCATTGTGAATTCTCTGATGTTATGCGCTTTTGTGAGTGTGTTGACATAAGAGAAAGTGAACAATAAATTGGAGACATTCAGAAGGGTTTCGCTCAAACAATAATAACCGTAACCGATTGTTCATACGGACATTTCTTAATGCATCAGTCAGTATAAACTGTTTCCATTCTCAATAACATTTCGTTCAATTGTAACCCAACACAGGTTAAATAAACAACGATGTTGGCCGACACGTGGAAAAACATTTATTCGGAGAGAACGGCCGCCGGTTCGATAGATACTTTTGTTGAAATAATTAAACGGAAATAGGTTGTAGGTAGTGATGCGCACCGGACCCTCGTTTTATTGCCATTGCTGACTAGGACCCTTTTAAGCTTGTAGATTTGCTTCGGCACGAATTCAATCTAAGTTTTCCCAAAGACATCAATGATAAAGACTTGTGTTAGGGGTGGACCCCTCATACCTGTAAATACTTTTTCCTTCTTCCGAACTTTATCAATTATCCGACCCTGTTTCATTTCCTTTTCCCGTCATTAGCCTATTATGGCTCTCCCGTGTACCGGATCGCCTTTTTCCTCCTTTGAGAGAAAGAGAGGAGGAATTCGCGGTGTGCGCCTAATTGCAAGGGATGCACACAACGAAACCCCGCTGTCACTCGTTCCCTTGAAAAGATCGCCTCTAGTATTTCGTTTATGCCATCCGAACTTTGAAATTGTCAGAGAGTCCGGATGATGCATGAATACGCGCGCGAGTGCCGCAATCTCGCCTTCCAATCAGGGCAATAATTATTATTTCGGTCCCGCCTTTTCGCGATACGACCAGAAAATCCTATTAAATAATAAAGTTGTTTATTTAGGCTGGCCGCGATACCGATCTGACGAGGATCGAAAATCTTCGATCCGCAGAGCGAGAGAGGTGGGCGCGCCTCATCGAATTCGTTATCGACTTGACCCATATAAGAGGATTTCGTCCTCTCTCCGGGTGCAGAGGGATCGAACTGCTATATGTGCACGCTAATAATAATAATAGGCGAACGGTTGTGCGGCCATCCATCATAATTTAGAAATTGGCGTGGTCGTGTACCCGCCTTTCGGGATCACGCGACAAAGAATGTCGTCCAATCGGCCAGGTCGCCTTTGTCGGGTAATTTCACGGCGATCGCGTTAAACCCCATCGGGAGTTATTAATCTGGCCGGCGAGCCCATAAAGACACAGAAATTCACTCAACTGGCCGATGGGTATCGATTCCGCTACCTCCGCCTCTCGCTGCGGAACGTACGTGTGTGCTCTCTGGACCGGCCGCGGCGCATCGACCGGGAACGTATGGGCCCCGGAGTCTTTGTCGGGAGTCGGTTTTACGCTCCCGCTGACGCCATGAAAGGATAAACCCGTAAACTCCACGATTTCGTGCCGCTGGTTCTTCTGTGCGACTCCTTCACGTACGAATTGACCCAATTTTCGCAGAGGTCAGCGCTCACAACACCAGAAGGGAGGAATTCATTGCATTAAATTTACCACGCGAAATTCCGCCACCTTCCATTATGAAACTCCTGCATTAGGTGGAAAGTTGAAGCGACTGCATTCAAAACCTTCATATGTATAATGCATGAAAGCTTTTCCGAAATTTCTCAAGAGGAACAGGAAAAGTGCTTTGACTTCTCTTGATTACCTCTGATACCCTTGACTTATGATAATCTCTGGTCATCTCTGTAAAACAATCGTCTCTGTCTCAAAATACTCAAAATACTCAAAATACTCAAAATACTGAAAAGGTTTTACTGAGATACAGGTGAAGCATTTGCCCCGTTACGAAATTTCTAGTCTCTATTTTTCGTTTTGGTTGTGTTGGTAAAGTGCGGCTTGATTGTTCCACAAGTAGTATAGGTACGATTTTATCTCCAAGTCAAATTCTCGACGATCCGCGAACCTGGTGAAGAAGAAAAGTAGCAGATTTGCGAGTTCCCAACGGTCCCGAGATCCGCAGATAAGGAAATTGCGCCGTGGAATTCGCATAGTTTCCGTTTTTAATGAATTAAGCGCATCAAGTTATGCATACCTGCGCCTCTACAAATCTGGGAAACAATAAAGTATTATTCCAGGAATGTTCCGTGTCACGGTGGCGTGGGATCTACCAACCTCCCCCACCGGTACCTTCGTAAAAGGGATCATTTTGATCGGTTCCTCGGAAATTACGATGAGCGGTGTCATGTCGGATTCGCCGATTCAACGTCGGCCGGCCTTTATTGCTTCCATCATCTCGAGGAATAAAGGTCGGCGCATTAGACGTATATCATACGGCTTTAAAGGCGTGTCTTCAATTAATTAAAAACGACACGTTTCGGATGATTTTTATTCGGAATTAAGTCGCCGCCGCCGTCTGTGTGGTCCCGTTTTATTTTCATTTTCTGTGTGTGGGATAGTCATAATCTCGTTGTGTGTGCTGGGTGTCGTTCTCTCGGAGCGCATTAGCATTTCGCTTTGAAGGACGTCCCGAACAACTTCCTCTACTCTCAGGTGGCGCAACACTGCGAGACATGATTGCTCGCAAATTCCGCCGGATTTACTAATTTCGGAGCTGATGGAGACACAACGGCCGATTGGGGGCACGTGGCGATATTAAAATTTCAAACTGCTTCCAATATCCGACACACAAATCACCATAAACCCAATGGCCGTAGACGAAATGACCTAATAAAGCGACACAGAATCTGAGATGAACTTTCGCAAATGCTCGGGGAAATTTATGTGGATGGCGTAAAGGAAAATGTGAAAGACTGGTGATTTCATTCTTTCAGAGTTGACTTATTTCCTGCAGCTAAGTTCGTGATGGTCCGTGAAGTATACACAGACAGTGTAGACGGTAATTGCGGTTTTTATGTGCGCCTGGAGGAAACGGAATGTCCCTCATCAAAATCTGTCGAGGTACCGGGATATGACTACTTGAAAACTTTCTGGATAGTTGCCTAATCAGGGAAATATGAGTGTATAGCCCCGCTCGTAAAGTAAGTGTCTTCATTGCCCTGTTTATTGCATAATTTTGATATACTCCCATGTCGGTGCAGTCGTAAAAGATTTCATTATTACCACTTTAATCAGAAACTTTTAATGGGGGAGGACGGAATGATGGAAACAGGGGAGCACCTCTCCTCTTACAGTGCGAGGACTTTTTTTCGCCTCTACTTTTTTCTCAGACAAACTTTTCACTTACAAATCTGCACGTTTTACGGACAACTCATAAAACATTAAACGCGAATAAAGTAACCCCATTTCTTAAATTATATTTTTAGATTTTTAAAAAAGTTTTCAGAGATCGCTGACGGAATTTAAAACACGAACTTTATTTCACTCTCTTCACAAACTCATTTTCCTAATTTCGCATTCAGAACGAACGGAGGGTACTGCATGCACTTTTGAAATTCGTCTGTTATTAGTCACGTATGTACCACTTAATTTTTTTCCGATTTCTTCTAGAGAACCGCCACGAAATTTTCGGGGAATCTGGTAAATCTGACAGGTGAAGAGGAGAGAGATTCGCCCATCTCGCGCTTATTTTGAGCCGTGTGTTCCTTGAAGCATACGTCTGACGGGGCTCTTTTAGGGCCCGATTTTAACAGCGCCGGCTGTCAGTCAAAAGTCGGCCGCACAATAGACAGCAATGCCACAACGGCTAATGCACTTGTGCTCCGAAACACCACCAACCGACCACTCTCATGCTAAATTAATAACGCGGGAGCCAACTAAAACCGAAACTTATCGAGCTTTTAAATCTAATTGACTCTCTCATGTAAAATATGTTGAAACCGAAATGTGCAGATTGCTCTTTCAGATAATCAAGGAACGGCGGTCGCGCCGTATCCATCTTTTTATACAAGTGTATTCAGAGGATGTCGCATGTCCCGAGCCAATAATCGCGTACCCTGCCTTTCAGTCGAAGAAAATAATAAACTTTTACGGCTATCCGTCCGTGAGATTGTTTTGTTTCATAATTGTGAATATATGCGATATGCTAATACGATAGCACCAGTAAATTCCGCCTGGTTAGCGTGACCGGCTGCCGGCCTAACTGAATTTAAAGGTCGCTACTTTTAATTCCTCATGCGCTTTTTTCGTTGTTTCGGGACATCGCACAGTACCAACCTACTAATACGTCGTTTAATTTCTGCACAGTTCCGAAACTAATGCGATTTCAGCATGAAAGCATCAGTCTGAATTGAGTATTCACACGGATTTCTTTAACCATGGTATTTGCTCGAAGCTCCATCCATGGGTGTGGGCAATCCCATCTGAAAGCAATATCTCGGCTCTAATAGGACCACTCTCGTTCTAATAATTTTATTATTATGCTTATGACGGTGCATGGTAGAGGATCGTTGCCGGCTGGATGCCCTGATGAGTGCTGAAACCGGTTCGAACTTATTCAAACGGATTTTAAATGAGTGCCTTAGTTGTGCGGTGAGCTAGACAAAGGATTCATTATAACTAGTCGAAATGAGTAAGGGCGAATTCGCAGGTGTTTCCTTGTTTATCCGAGTTCGTCCTTGTATGGAGCGTGTCGTGGTCGATCGTCTGGGTGTCATGATAAACGTCCTCGCGGAGGTCATGAAAGTGTCTCTCGGGTCTGGGCGGGAATATAATTCTTTATAGGTGTGATTTTGTGTATCGATATCCCGGTTTCCAGTCTGGGTCGTGGATATCGGCGTGACCGACTGTGATCCCGCTATATGCGGTCGTAAATCCTCACATTGTTCTAGTCGTGTGCGATCGGATTTATGACGTCTGCCATATCGTGGACTTCTTGAGAAGCCGCGGTCGGCGCCCATCCATTTCGAAACCGGCGCGGCTTCTCAATTCGACCGACATCGGTCACGTTCCCTTTGGATCAGCAAAGGACTCTATTCACAGTCTGATCCAATATTAATCCTTCAAAAATGTGACCACCTGTACTAAAATACAGGATTGAACTGAAACTAGAACATGCTGGAACTCGACCAGAACTATGGCAGAACTGTGAGGATATCAAGGGTAATATTGTAGTAGCTTAGAATTGAGACCATCTTGTCACTGCAACTAAAATTATTATTAGAAGTAAATCTGCTGGATTCAGTTCCAATTCCGGTCCAAGTATGGGTAGATTGAACAGAAACTTTAACAGGAACTGAGCTGAACTGAGTTGAGCTGAGTTAGCTGATATGGACTGGGATTGAAACTGAGTATATGGTAGGATTGAACTGAAGTTAAAACTCAAACTGGAATTGTCACTAGAATCGAACCAGAAAAGTTCCCTTAGTTGTATTGTGATTGGAAATGAATCTAGAAGTGAACCCGACTACGTTGAAGTGAAACTGGTACTGAAACTGGAGGGATAAATTGAAGTGCCTTTGTTTATTTGGATGCGAATTGGTATAGTATTGAACTGAAAATGAAACTGTCACTGGAATTGAACCTGGAACTTAGTTTGCTGGGCTATACTGCGGTTGGAACTAAATCAAGAACGAAATCTAACCGGATTGAAGTAATCCTGGTACTGAAACTAGAACTATAAGTCTAACTTGCTCTTGATAAAAATTGAAAAGAGTCTAGAATCGGAACTGCTACTGGAAATGAACTTGCAATTGGATTTGCTGGGTTGTCCTGGTATTGGCACTAAATCTGGAATTCAATCCTACTGGGTCAAAGTGAAGGTGGAAACTGATAGCGTGTTCGGTTGGACCGAAAAGGTGGAAACTGCACCTGGCTGGTAGTTTTTTCCCAGATGATCACGACGAATCTGACAGGACTCTTGAACATGAACTGCAGCTGAAAGTTGGAGTTGCTACTGAAACAGAATATAATTTTATTTAAGTGGCGATCCCTGTTTTCACCAGACAGATATCGAATCAGGCTGTATGAAAGCTCACAAGTCCACACCGTGCACGCAGCCACGTTATAGGTTATAATACGTAGGGAACGGCGAGAAGGGTTGGTACCGCCGCGCCGCCTCTCGCGTGACTCCCCGCAATAACACTCACGAACGCCGGGTGGATTTATGCCGGCCCGACCGCATAACTCTCCTATTATCACTGTTTGTCCGAGTGAACGCCACAAAAACTCGCATGCATTTGTAAACTGGGGGAGGTCGGCGGACATATTTCAAGTGACATTTCCTTAATGTCCCTCGATATGAGTTATTGACCGTTTTCCCACCGTTTTCGTTTATTGCAATATTATATTCGGCCGGGGGGTGGCGCGGCGTGGGCGGGGTGTCGCCGCCGACGTTGATGGGTCATTTAATTAAGATTACGCCACCGTCACGTCGATTTATGGCCCCGGACCTGCCGTCGAGGACCGGGCCGCCCCGCCGAACCTATTCGAGCTTGACCCTAAAATTAAATTAGGCAAATGTGACAAGAAAATTTCCCACACCGTCGACCTACATACATAAAGTTACACCAGTGCCACACAAGAGGGACAGTAATCGTCACCACTTAGACCGACAGTACCGCAACACGAGGCGGCATCTCTCGAAAGGTCCCGAAAGCTCCATTTCACCTATAGAAGGCGATTAGTCCAAATACTTTAATCTTGAGAGTAATTCAGGTGAATGGTCACTAATAAGTACTTTAGAGTAGATTTACGCAAAACTGGGACATCGGTATTAAGTGTTCGTGGGCCAATTACGCTGCAAAAATTCTTATAAGGAGCTTAACTGGTGATTGATGTCTTCCTTTATCACCTGCGAAGGATTAAGTAGCAGTTTCAATTGTCCGAGTCCAAGGTGAAGGTAGTACCGTCCCATGACCCTCTCTCGTTATAAAGGCGTCGCGTTATTCTCCGCGAGCGAATTATAATCCGATATTTTATTGACTCGATCATTAGCGTGTCTTTATGCAAATCGAATCGATAAATTACGTCGGTGGTCCCCCGTGTACTCGCGCATAATCAGTCCGGGACCGTCACACCATGGTGCTGCCGCGGGAGAACCGCCGTCCGAATAATTTCGAAGGATTAATAATGTCGACGTATAATGTGTGTGAAAAATGCGGGCAACAGGTCTCTCGCTTAATTATGGGAGAAAATGTCGTCGCAGAGGAGTGTCGGGATGTGATACCGGTTTCGGGAGAGTACCGCATCAGAGGCCTGCGAATTTAAATTAACGCTCGTGTTTCGCCGGCGACGTTTCGCACCCCCTCATCTGCAGCCCGGCTACGGCCCAGGCAAATTAGGAGAGGGAACGTGCTAGGACGAGATAACGCCCAGGCTAATTCCTCTCAAATAAATTCAAAACGCAATTAATGGGACGCAGATAAGGATAAGCGCCTCGAGGCGCCCACCTTCGTCGACCTGGAGCGTGAGAATTCCGAAAATCCCCGGAGGACTGCACGGTACACGGGGTGTCCCACTGCAAGTGGAACAAGGATTCGCTAGAAGAAAATTTCCTAAAATATCAAACTTTCATACCGCCGATCTATCAATTTACTTTTGATTGTCGTGCCGATTATTAGTTAGGTAATGATCGAGCTATAGTCAGTTATTACAGGGATATTCCTGGATTCTATTTCGAAAGCTTCAAAACTAAGTAAGATAGGGTTCAAAAGTTACCAGTAAACGAATTTCATAGTAAAATTCTAAAATCGAGTGATCAAAATTCTGAAAATAGGTTGGTTGTGGGGGCACTTTCCTGTAGCATTTTAGCAAAATTTACTATTTTCTAGTCTTTATCATGTTTACTCATCACAATTAGATTTATCAAAATTTTTGCAAATTATGGCTCTCAGGGATACAACTTTTGACCGCCTGTTAGTTTAAAAAAATATCGAAATTGCTGTTTTCAATCAAATTCTCATGCATACTTCATACATTATTTGTGAAAATTCCAAAACTACCAAAACCATAATTATCTAATTCAACATTTGAATTTTGACATCTCTGCGTATGGAGAGATAACATTAGGTGGATTATTGGGAGACACCCTGTAGCAGCCAGGCAACGTACTGAAACCGGTAAACACTCGGTAAACCGTGCAAAGAATACTCAACAGCTAACTCACTTCACTTAAATATAGAGAGAAAAAAAGGGTTGTGAGTTTGTGTATTTTAATATTGTTGTCGTTGGTCTTGGTCTTTCTCCGGTCGCGATGACGATAAGCGATCTCCGCGTTTTGTGTACTCATACTTACTTATGCGAGCCGTTTTCTGTGTGGAAACTTTGTGTAATAGGTCTTTGTAAAAAGGAGAGATTGTTTTAAATATAACGCAGTCTCGACCGGTTAACGTCGGTAAATCAACGGTAGCCCGAGTTATGTTTGGCGGACATGCGACCGGAGCGCCGCATGCAAGATATACCGGAGAAATAAACCCGCATCGACAGCTTTACTCCGGCCACGTTCGATAGTTTTATATGCCTACCGTGGAGTGTGTGCTGTGCCGGGACGAATTATGCACGGACCCCCGAGTCACGACCCGCGGATTTTCAATAAATCCGCCGGGGATTTAATTAGAGGCGTCCCGCAGGTGCGCACCCCGACTATGCACTACCGGTGTTAGTGATTCATGGACGCGGGGACGCGACTGACCGTCGGTAGATCGAGGATCCGATCATTCGATAATTCGTAAACTAGAAGACGGCTTTAGATCGTGATTTACGGGGGGGCTGCGGTCGCTCCATATTAATTTGTGATGGAACGGCAGTAATTCAGCGAACCTCCCGGACCGAAAGCAACATTTCGCGTATGCGGCACAATACCGCGACATGCGAGAAATTCCATCCGAAACCGCGTTCCGATATGGTATTACGCCCGAACCCTCCCTCCGATTTAATTGTTATTAAGTTAATAACATCAGACTTTGGGTTGGTTATTACGGAGGCCCCGCAATTAAGTCGCCGACTAACGCGAGCGTGCTCCGGAGATGCAAGGGTAATGCTTGCGCTTTTAAGCGTCATCTTTTTTTAATATCCATAAATTGCAATAAACGCTAATGGGGCGTGTTGCAGTCCCGGCGCGCACAAAAGCTCTATTTAATTCGCTCGAATTTTTAGAAATTCCCCGAGAGAGGGAAGGCGCGCTTTTCAAGGAAGAAGCTCCTTTGACACACCCTCGGTCTTCGCAACCGTTCGTTCCGTTTTTAGTTAACATGGCCATATACGAATAACGTTCACCCTCGGAACGAATATACGACGGGCGCATTCTGTTTCTAATTTCGTTGAAAAGAAAGGAATCGAGGAAAGTAAGAAAGTGTCTGCCATTTATTCAAATTTTCCCATTTGGTTGGCGCTCAGGGGCCCATGCATCAAAGCGATGAGAAATTAAATACGAAATAAGACCCATCTTCAGGTTTGGATTTCATACTTTGCCCATTAATCTTCATGATGTTTACCTGCCCCCCTCTGGCGGCGTTAACGCCTGCGGTGGCGTCAGAAAACACATGGCCGAGTGTTAATGACACTATATTTCAAGTTATTAATTATTACGTTACCGACGCGAGGGGTTCCGCCGTCTATTCGATCATCCGAGAACCAGAAACTCCCCCAGGAAGCATGCGCGCTCCCCTATAAAAAGTGCGTTTTATTGTAATTAATAGGGGGTGGTTTTGACTGCGGTATTACTATCATCATCAGAGGGCGGCTTATACCTACATACATATAGCGCGATGGGAATATTATTACCTCAGCACATTCCCCTTCGGATTCGAAATATGAGAATTGCGCGTTTTCCAATTTCGGCTCGCTCTCTAATCCGAATCTTTTCATGCGGGGCCTCCTCTCGAGCGAACTTCCCAGACACAATAATATCGCCGTTACGTGTACACGCTTTGAGGAAGAGCGGCCCTTTTAAAGCTCTTCCGTCACTTTCGCAGCGCCGGTAACGGGTTACTACTCGCAATAAAATCGGCGCACCCACTTCGATCCGAGAAGGGGTGGAAACGAGAGTGTGTGATTCATGCCGCCCCCTCGCATATTTATGGCATTAATTTTTCAAAAGTCGCTGAAATTAATGTAAATGGCCGAATTGCCGATATCACTGGAGCAGTAAAACGTTTTATTGTGAAATTCGACGATTTATGAATACTAAAGCCGGGTGTAAGTACACAAACTTCGAGCATGCACCGTACCGTCGGTAATCTTTTATAGCACCGCCGCAGTAAAAGTAATGCAATTTTATATTGTTTCGAAAGCGGGCGGGTGAGTCCGACGTCGCGTTTTTATCGCCCCAGATAAGAGCCCGTTAACGAAACTTACGCGGTCGCTATATCGCCCTAAATAATGCAGGTCGCGGTAATAGACGGAATTAAGCGCACTCGCGTTTTATAAAGAGGCGCCCACATCGGGCCGGCTTATTCCGCGGGTGCGAAGAGGCCGTTAGGGCGCGAAATTCACCTTAATTAACGTAATTCGAGCCGCTTTCGGGTCGCCGGAGTCGGGCGGGAACGGTCTTAATCAAACTATATTTTATACAAAGTGTCCTCTCGATGCGGGGCGCCGAACTCGTATGCAGCTCGCATTGCGGAAATAATGCGCCGGGATGCAGTCGAGCTTCAGTGATAATGGGGACGCTCCGTAAAAATTTTCGCCCCGGAGAATATCACCTTTCAAAGTTCACTTTGGCGAGAATGGCTTTCGACGACGTGAATTACCCTCCGAATGCGTCTAGACTCATCAAGGAACCGGCACTCAAAAAGACATCCAGACGTCTTCGATATGCTTACGATTCCGATGTTGGCGGGGATGCAGGAAATTGATCGTTTAGGTGGAAGCAAAGTAGTGAGTCATCTTTTGGCGGGGTGGGATTTTGTTATTTGCGGTGCGAGCGGCGCACCTGTACGATCGACACTTGATCTTTGTGTAAACTGTAGGTGGTGAGACAGTGAACGGAATTCCCACGAACATTTAAGCTTACTGCACTTATGTTCCTTCAGATTAACATTTCCTTCAGCGGCTTCCAGTGCGCCTAAATGAAGTTGCGGCCGACTTGCCGGGATTCCGCGTCGACCCGATTTGGCGCAAACCGTAGGTGGTAGGGCTACAGGCGAAATTCTATACGCGCTCCTGCATATTTTAGTCGCTGCTGTAAATGGAACGGCGGCTCTTGTTTGGTTTTGAGCTTAGTAAGCACATTTTCGGGTAAATTTGTGTTTGGTTGAGTAGCACTTTGAATATACCAACTTCAGATAAATAAAGCTCCATATACCGGATCATGTTAATGTTATCTGAGGGGGTTATTCTAATACGGAGCTCGCGCGCGCGTTCCGGGCGAACTTATTTACAATGGCGCGGGGTGAAATGTTTGCCGTCGGCGGCGCAGAATGCACAACGACCGCAATTACCGCTTAAAATTCATTGTTGGAAGCGGCCGCAAGAACAAATCCGCAAATTCGCGGAATTGCGTTTTAATAATTCAGGCCGACATCCGATTCAAACCACCCCATACGCACCCCAGAAGGCGATTTACAGCCAGAAAAGAAACATCGGAAATTCCAACTGAACTCGTGAGCATAAATAGGGATACCTGTTTCTATAAACTCTTTGAAATTTCAATTCATTCACAAACCCTTCTGTAGACATTGTCCAAAAGTTCTTGGAAACGTATAATTTCTAGACCTCTAGAAACATTGCCAAAATGTTCTAGGCATTCTTCAGCAATCCTAATGAACGTTATCAAGATATTCTCAAACTTTGTTCCCATGGGCATCCTTAGCATTTTAATAGAGATGCATCTTCAAATTGTATTACCGAAGAGATTCTTAAGACAGTCCCAGAAGATATTGTCCAAAAGTCCCAGACATTCTGAACAACTCATCAACCAGACTTTGGCAGGTAAGGGTGAACCTGGCGCGGATTTCTCTTCTACAATGATGATTCTTTGATTGGAGTCATCCAATGTTAACCCAAGCCAATAATCTTGTTAATAATACGGCCGGATAAGTGTGGTTCCAAAGAGCCTAATAAGACCTGCCGCGTGCTTTTAATTTAGACCCCGCCATTACATCCTCTGGCGCCTCAAGTTTCGCCGAGTTGAAATTTTCGCAACAATTACTAATTAGCATCAAGGACTAATTAAAAACGATTTAATTAAATATGGCGCGTATACGCCTGCAATATCCGGAGTCAATAACAACGTTCCGACGAAAACCGAGAAGAGCTGAGACTCATAATAATACTGTCGACGCTATTTCCGATATCACAAAAACCGCATCAGACCGCCTGAGTTGCCTTATTCCGAAATACATTACTAACAATTAACAAGTTAAGAAGTATTATTTTGATAAAGCATCCGGTGACTGGGGAGCCATAGTTCACAAACAAAGTCTCAAAGTTGGCGAGTTATTAACCATAACGGAAATATAAACTTGGACCATCCTTTTTCATTAACGGAAACTTTTGATAGCAATCATCGCACGTAGCCGCCGCTTCCAGCACGTTATGCGGACGAGATTCACAACGGCCATTCATCATAGGAATTAGGGTGGAGCGGACCGATGCCAACAACATTTAAAACGAACCAATTCCGAACAGCACCAGGAGATAATCCGGAGGAAAATAAGAAACTCCGGGTCGCAGACCGTGGAGGGTATTAGGTGGAAGCTAATTCAATTCCCGAGATTAGAGCGAGTTATGAGATAGCATCGGAGGAGCATCAATGTGACAAGGAGGCGAGGTTGACTTCATATCCAGCTACTGGCAGAGAGGGTTGCAGCTGCAGCTCGGTATCAAATATCCGGCTAACCCGATAAGAGCTGCAATGCCCTCATCCGAAAAGTAGTGAACTTTTCTGTATGATCTTTCTCAGTGTTCGGAACGCAAGACAGGTGCAGCAACCCTTCCACGTTTTCGTCCTGATTAAATTTAATCGTTATTGGCTCGACGTCGGGGCGGACATCGCGCCCCAGACAGACATCGAGAGAAGGCTCGTTTCTGATGTTGGGCCGCCATTGTTTGCGCCCCGTCAGGCGTAATAACGGGGGTAGCGAATCCATGCACGTCACTAATCAGTTCATGTGAATAGATAATGGGCAATCCACGGAGGCAAGTATGATCGAGTCTTCGGTCGCGTGTGGCGCGCTAATGCGGGCGGAAGCATCGCAGGGAACCCCTAACGGGAAAGGATCGCAGGTGGAGTATCGATCAGGACAATGGCTCGCACTTCCGGTCAGCTGACGGGCCGCCGAGTAACCCCACGTCCGGAGTTTCGTTCCTGAAATCGGACCCCGGCCGAAAACGGACGCGAAACAGACCCCATTTACCCTATCGCCAAACATCGTCATTCGTACAGATGCTCCAACTGATGGATACTCACTGAAGGACCCTCAGTTATGATAATTTGTGAATTAATAATGGAATTCTCGTTTCCCTGACTTTGACCGGCCCCAACCCGCTGACCCGGCATTAAACACAATAGCCGCTCTCCTCATAAGCGATTCCAGAGAAAATGATTATCGACTCATTTGATGTCAACAATAAGACTTACAAAGTATTGTGTTCAATTGTGCAGGTAGGTATGTACATAAAACTGCCTTTTCGTTTTCTTCAAGATTAATCTGAATTTTGTATAATAATGCTCTGAATGTTGAGAAGAGAGAGCGGCTCCTTGAATGGAGATGTCGGAAAACGCCCCAAAGGGAAACGGATTCGTAAATGTATGCTCCAGCTCTCTGCCTCGTTATCGAATAACCCACTTACTTACATACCTCACAAGGATAAACCTACTCTGTAGGGCTGCCGCTCAAGCATCCATCAATATGTTGTTACCCTACCTCCAAGGGTTATCACCGAGCTTCATCCCCGGGAGCACCACATCTTCTCGTTGCAGATATCCCGAAATGAATATATTTCTGTGGAAGAAATACCTACAGATTTCCAAGGCTAGGACATTGCAAAGATACGAGATTATGTACCTTTGGGGTGAACCACAGATCACCGGGTCGAACATGATGAAGTGATGGTATGAGTCTGCGTATTATTTTGTTTCGTATTAGGTCATAAATTTGCAAGTAGATTAGAGTGAATTCAAGGCGCCCTACCGGCAAATTAACTAATAAAATATAGCGAGTCGAGACTGTCAACAGTGGATAGGGTAACCAACCAGGGCGCGTTGTCGCGGATTGCGTGGTAACATCCCGTTCAGACAAATAACCGCATAAATATCGCTCTTTTGCGTACATAACATAATGTGCCCATAAGCCATGGCGGAGGAAAAAAATAAACGAGCCGGGCGGAGCCGTATAAACCATATATGCATGTATGAAGTGGTATAGGCGTACCACATACCTCAACTCTCCACGGTGGTAATTTCAGGTCGGAAAGAATCAATAATTATTAGCTCAGCCGCTCCGGTGTTTGTATTAAGCTCATACCGGTTAGCTTACCTAACAACAATTATTATTCATACCGAGTGTATATGGCGGTCCGACACGGAAATAATTTAATTATTTTGAAAGCTCTGGGGATACTTACTCGACAAATTGTCGCAGACTCGCATATAGAAAGCAGCATCACGGCGATTGGACGCTTTTCAATAATCGACGAAACACGGCGGATATCTGTGAATCTTCCACGATAATTATTTTAGGTATGCGAGTTTTTCTTCCTTCGGGATGGGGAGGCGGAGGCGCCGACTCGAGATTTCCATATAGATGGCTCGTATAAAAAACATTCCAACTTTCCCTCCTCAAAGGTAAACCAAATTCATTCCGTACGTATTGCCAACTCTCCACGCGCGTCGATTGCTTTTGTGTCGACGACAATCCGCGAATTGAATGGGAAAATTCTCGATTTATCTCACAGTCACACACGATTCCTACGGCACACATATTTTCCTATAAGATACCTGATGGGAGAACGCACGCAAACGGATATCCACTCGCCGGTACGCGGGTATAATGAAAAATGGTAAGCGATTACCGATCACTGAATTAATTGCCCTCTCCCGAAGAAGATCGCTAACCAGCTGAGTCGCGGACAGATAACGTCAATAAGCTACCTGTATTAATAGCGCAGTTATACCGACGTGACTCAACATCTGCAACATCGCGTATACGGCGGCCGCAATCGGGCGCTTTACGGCCGTTTCCGCTCCATAAGGAATACATAAGGTTGTTGAGAAAATGCGCAATTAGTCGAACCATTGAACTCGAATCCGAGGTGGATTCGGTGCGCGCGCCGGTCCCCGCGAGACGGACAAACACGCTCCGGAACACTGCACGGAGTCTCCGGATTCTAATTTCGCTAATTAATTACGGCCGTCTATTGCCGGCGCGCCGATCTTATTAAGGTGTAATTAATTGGTCGCGGAGGCAGTTCTTTTGAGAGATTATACGCATCAGCGTTACCAGTCAACCTTTACGGCGGAACGTCGCAGGAGATGGAGAGATGGGGCTCGACTTGTGAAAAAACCCAGACCAAATGCGGCAAACGAGATCCTGGAACACTTAGGTATACCTTAGGTCTAAGGAGTGCCGTTTTTCTAATTGGATATCGCTTAGCCATTGAACATTTCTATCTACCTCTAATGAAAAATACTGGTTCCTTGATGCTGCGCAGCTCCTTATGTGCAACAGCGAGATCGCCCCGATTCACGATTCCGCCGCGGCGGTGTACTCGGAATGGTTCTTGGCCGGGTCTGCCGATAATGGAGCAACAAGCCGCCGCCAGAAATGAGGCGGAATTGAGTCGGCAGACTCGCGGTAAATCATGGCGCGAGTATATGGAACCTCCCAGCCGTTTCCTTGAACAAACAGTGGCGCATGTCCCCAATTACCCATTACCTATACGAGGTGTTTAGAGCCCCTGAACTGCGCTAATGGCAACGTCTCACGCTCCCCCAGTCGTAAATCACCCCCGTCTTATAGGTACGAAACGCGGTCCCGGTCCGTCCGGTAGCGTCGAAGGTCCGCGAGAGGGACCCCAATTTGAATTGGAAATTGCGTGTCGTTATGCAGCGCCCCGTATAACCGGCACATCTGCGGTGCGTTTGCGGGCGAGCGGTCGTCGGGGTCGCGGATGAATAAAATATTCGGATTTTCGGGGCGGTCAGCCCCGGTGACACCCGAAACGGGCGTAAAAACGGGCAGGAATTCCCCCGCGTTTTCCAGATTAAGATTAAATGTCTTTCTGCGGTCACCCCGGCGATGACGCCCCTTCCAGTTTTTTTTGCCCCGGTGGATATTTAAATTTATCGCTTATGGAGGACGTTTCTATCAGGTGGCAGCATCTCCGGCCTCTAATGCGATATTAGTCGATCGATCGGAAAGTGGAGGTCGGACGAGGCACCAAAAGGAGCAGGTGTAAAAAAGAAGCCGCATGAAAATCTAATACCGGGTCGGCTTATCGGTTTTTATTCGGTGGCCGATGTAGCAGGTGCCTTTCGATCCTGCCGACCGCCCGGTCATGATGAATCCGGCAGGATCCTCTCTCGGTCGATTTGTTAAAATGATTTCTGTGTTCGCGATAGCGCCAGAATCCGAACTGGGAACTGGTTTCCGCTCCGCCATAAGTCCAATCTAAATTAATTTTATTGTGCGCTAATTAAGAGAATTTATCAACCCCCTTTGAAGATTACCACTCGTAATGAATATTTATTGGGGCCCCTATCGACGATTTGCATAAAACTATTCCAATAGCTCTCCTCCAGATTAAACACACTTTAAAACGTGTATAAGCGAGACCCGTCACAGTTCAACCCTCACGGAGCACAAACAACAAGGGAAACGTTAATAATAAATCGTTCCCTTTTAACTGAGTAAATTAAATTTGAGAATTTAAATCTCGATGGAAATAGTACAGAGGAGCTAATATAAAAAGCCGCATCACGTCGTAAAGCGGGGTAAACAATCCCACCCTCGTGCCGAATAAAACACACAATAGGCTAGGCCCAATTTAAAGGGCCCATATCTCATCGTGGAAAATATTTAATTCGGGCCCGCCCTAGCCCTGAAATGTACAAATTGAGTTGGTTACGCCAATAATAATGGTCTGGGGGTGGAACGTGCAGGGGTGGCCGTATAACCGTATAACTCGGCGCACATAATCTCGCACAGTTTGTAATCTCACCATAATAAAAGTTTATTATTGTATGAATGTTGCAAAGCTCGGTATAATTAAAACGGGCGAGTCGTTTCAGCGGTTTAGGAATTTTTCACCACTCGGATGAAATCGCGCGCAAAACTCTCCATAAACTGAGCGAAACCGCCAATTCTCCAAGATCTCGATATTTCGGTACCTGAAAATCCCCTTTCACGTTTCCACACTATCCGCAGTCGATTCACCCCGGAAATCTCATTTTCCTTCGAGGGCGGCGTCTGCAGGAACCGGGAATTTATCAATTTTAATTCGTCGGTTTCCTGATTTCGTCGTCGCGGCGCCCGATTGAAACGTGGAGTCCGGTATACCCTCTTCCCGAATGTGCCCTGAATAATTCGGGCGCCCCCTAGAAATTGATTGAGATTATTCCAACCCTTCGCAGGGCCGTAACCGCACGGACGCATTGTGACTCACCGGGGACCGTTTAGGACTGACTCATGAAAATTTAAATTAGTCCCCTCACTTTCGAGCCCCGCACGATTTCGCACGGCCCGCGAAGCCCGAATCACGCAGCCGAAAAGAAACGATAATCCGATCGGCCCTAAATGTGCTTTTTCATCCCCGGGCGGCGTGCATGAGTGTGTGCCGTATTTCATCGGTACGAGCCGCCCTTTCAATTTACGCCGCGCCGTCATCAAGATCTGGACAAAAGCGCTGAAACGGCACAATGGGATTTATATGGGTCGTGTTTACGTTTCGCGTTATTACGATTATTACGACCCGTTCATTATTTAGATACGGTCTGATGTAACTTTCGGGGATGACGCGAGGAGTCTTGATGGCGTCTAGACTTTCCAGACGAAGAGGAATTTACTCGGTGGGGTCCCTGGCCGCGTTTTCGCAATATTATACGCGAGAGGTAAAGGCGACGGCTTTAATTACACCCGACGCTTCTACACGATGCGTCTGACAAAAAACTCACCGTGTTAACGTCACCTGATAATTCTCCTGATAAGTCTGGAAGATTATACCGTCGACTAATGTTCGATGGTGCACCTCGTGTAACAAACTTGGAAAAAGCTCCGAAGTTGATGGTGCACATTGTGACTTTTCTCGCAACTTTCTTTCAGAGTTTCTCGTTCCATTTAGTAGGAAAACCGGAGATCACGTCACGGTAGACTTGAGCTTAAAGTCCATTTAAATCTCTAGCTCTCCTGCAGTTAATTAAAAATTCCGGGTGGAAAGTGGAGTTTTCAAGGAAAGTGCAACGAACAAGTAAAGTCGGCGATCAGGATTTCGTCATTGATTCGAGGTACGCACTCTGGTGCCCAATGGAAATATTTATGCTGGCAATTTGCACTTTTCAGATTTTAAACTTCTGAGAGCTTTCGTGTCTCCCCTCTTCCAGAGGCGCATATTTACGCACGCCGCCGTTATCGTTCCGTGCATGCTCGGAGCTTTGGCCGCCGCGAACGCAAAAACGAAGAAAAGCTCTCGGCCCGCGCGCGCGGTGACCGTTTTCCCCGACTTCCCGGTCGATTTTAATATTTAAAAGCAATTTGCCGGCCGATATGTTTACACGGGCTCTCGGCGCATTCGCGGCTCCATTAAAAATTAATTATGGCGTTTTTCCTGAAAAACTCACACCCAAAGCCGGCTCGTTTCAGGCGGACAATGGGCTCCTTTAAGCTCACCTCTCCGCGCATATAAGGTCGCTTTACCCGCCAAAGGCGAACCTTTTAAACATTTCAAGTTCAGTCTTTTGACACTGACATATTATGCGGCTTCGCTTTCATGCGACTCTCTTTCACCAACTTTTTTCATCGGGAGCATTAATTGCTTCCGGCCCGAACGTCCGTTCTTCGCAAGCCATTTCAATTAGGACCTCCCGTATTAACATAATAAGAAACACGACTTACCTTTTTATTATCCTTTGGCATTCGGGTTCGCTCCGAGGGAAATTAATTTCTTTCTCGCGCGCGCCGAGGTGGATTTACTTAATACTTAATTAGTTTGAATTTTCCGGGGGATTATTCGGAAACGTGAGAGAGAGGTCGTTTTTTCGGCGAAAAAGTTGATAGGGATCGGCCTCGGTGGCCATTGTATGCAAAGACCACCGGAATGCACATTTCGTGCCCGGACCTGTACTCATAATAACACACCCGGATCGACCGCAGAGCGGGCCGGTTTATTCGTATTTTATTCAATATGAAAAACGGCCTCGCCGTCGGCATTTCGAATATTTCCCGGTCGGACAATCGCGTGCAATAACAGATAAATTTAATTAAGAAAAGTGCGGTCGAAACACGAACTCTCCGCGGGATTTGCGCCTCGAGACCCGCACGAAATTTCCGAAAATCCCGATTCCAAGCCGGTCGGATTGACACGTCGCGGTTTGACGGCGAGTGTGCGCAACGTGGAAGGCGCAAATGAGCCCCCGCTGGGAGTTATCGGGATTTTTGCCTATTCGCGGTCAGGCGAGGTGCCTGGGGTATTAACTGTACGTGTCACCCGTTTCGCCGTCAACTTAATTAATCGGCGGCGCTGTACGGCCGGCGATCCCCGACACTGATTATGCATGCCGCCCACCGACACTCTCATAAAGAACGATTTTCTTCCGTTCCCGTATCCCGCCCGTTATCGTAAAGCCGGAATAAATCGAAGAAAGGCTTTTTATTAAGGCCGTAAAAATTATACTGCGCCGCCCGGATAAGTCCGGAAAACGGGCTCGCCGGAAAAGTCGCAATTTTCAGACAGCGATGCGTTATTTCATTTCATTTACTGTCGTGTAAAATAATCGTCCAGTCGCGGGAACGCGACCGTTCGTCGTGACAAATAACTTTCGTAATGCGGCGACTTTTAACTCTTAATCCCCGGAAATTGCGTTTAAAACTTAAATAAAAAGTTTCGGAATGGTCCGGGCGAAACGGCGATATAAATTTCGTTAAAATGACAGTTTCTTACGTTCGGGACCTCATGTGCCGTACGCGAAGAGTAAAGACCTTTTAATTACGCAATTCCTCTTGGTCGTCGCTAGACGTTGGCGGCGACGTAATTCCGCCAAGTTTCCTGATTTACCGACCCCCCTCGACGAGGGGGTCGGTCTACTTTGAAGGGGCCTCCCCCCTCGGTGAGTGGCGGGTCTCTCATTAAAACTTTTTCTGCCCGACTCAATTAGCGGTTACACGTGAGCCGCGCCGCAAACAATGGTTCTGTGATAACGGCACGGGTTCGTTATACGCCTCGATTTATCCTTATTGCGGCGAGTGTGTGTAGGCAAATGCGTGCCCGATGGATTGATACGGCCCCGGAATGACTTTATTTAAAGCACATCGATCAACCGGCTGTCATTGCACGACACTCGTGATTATACAAACCTCCTTGCGAATTCCGCCCCATTAGCGATACGGCGCCGCGACGCATGCAACCGGTCGCTTAGAGATCCGGATTGGTTTTGCGAAAATCGCGAACGAGTCGGTGAGAATGCGGTCCGTTCGGCCGCTGCGTCGCCGGACTGAGAAATTTATTTTCCCGTGTTTTAAGCGTCGCCCGATATGATCACCTCAGAAGAAGAGCTTCATTAAATTTAACAACCGCCGATAGTTATAAATAAAGAGAGGTATGGTGCGCGTCCCGAGCGTGGGCCGTCAATATGTATTTTATCTGGTGGGACAACTTTTAACATCTAAATTATGGATTGTCTCTCGTTCCGATCAGATGGGGCTACCACACTTTTATAAATATACGCCTCGTCTCTTTTATAATGCGTCCCGTTCCGATATGTAAATGGGTCGGAATTAAATTCGAAAAGGAATTTCCATTAAATGAATAGATTGAAATCCGACATGTTATTCAGACAATTTCGGAATTTTCCGGGGATATTAAATATTTCCAAATAAATTTAATATGGATATAAGGTCAAGCGACTGGTGCGTTCCGCAGTCGGCTGCCGCCGCCAATGTTCTCTCTCCGCAGTCAACAATTTCGTTATTGGCGAATTCCGCATTTAATTCGACAAAATAATCGACCTCATAAGGCCGAGTTGCTGGAGGAAAAGTGATTCGAGCGGAAAACGGAGAGATATCCTAACAAATCGAACCGCGCGCTCTCTTCTCACTGATGAAGCCGGGTTTTATCTCTTTAATCATTCGTCGAAGCCATCAGTCCCCGAATCGGGATCACTCTCGTGCCCTAAGCTAGCATCGTAAAATTTCGACAGGACCACCTGAACGCCGGAAGATCCGGAAGTCTGGGGGTAGTAATTCGAAATAATTCCGCAGTCGTAAAGTCCGCAGGAGGTAATAGGAGAGTCTCTCCCCGGTATTTATAGGCGGCGATATTGTCCTCGCTTTACGATCACCTCCCGAATCCTCAGACATGCAGTTTCCAGTTGCATTATTACCCGGTTTCGTGTGACCCCGGCGAAATCGGAAATCTGCGCGAGACACGAAATCGTCACGATTTATGATTCCGCCTTTTCGGACGCGTTCAAAGTTCCAGTTTAAGCCCCCATAGGGATCAGGTCTCGAACAGCCTAGTCAAGTTACCCAGCGTAAGCTCGAATATGTGGGCTCGGTATTAAGCTGACAATAAAACAAGATGCCACTCTGGCCGTATAATCATTGAACGGTGTAAACCTCCATCCACTTTACGTGCTCCCGTGTTTACGACCGTACAGAGCAGTGTCCAGATGAGGAACGTAACGACGGCTTCACTCGCAACGTGCACCGTTTACGGTCGGCGATTATGCGACCGACTTTATTCCGGGATCAGTCGTCAGATTTTCCCATTTCGACTTTCTCCGGGTCCGCGGTTATTATTAGTTTGATTGGACGCGGCGCAAACTGGCGCGCCGCCGTTTGCGGCCGTTTCGCAGTCGTGTACTGCCAAATAAGGGCGAAGGAATGACGACGGTCCGAACAGACAGAAGAAGTGTCCGATATAAATTAGGTTAGGTTCGAACGTCCGTCGGCCCGGGATGATCGTAAATATGTCGCCGAGGAGCGGAGAGGCACCTCGATTCGGAACGGAATGGAGTAAAAAGAGGAAAGTGTTATAAGCGAACGGAAAGGTTGAGTTACGGGTAAAGTCGGGGTTTCGCGGGCATAATCGCGCGACGGAGGTTCCGGCTTATCCGGCCGCATCTCCACCTTTAAAATTCAAGGTGCGAACGATAAACTCGGCACGACGCGCCATTAAAAACGGCGGAAAATTCCGGGCACTTCGAAATTCGTCGGCGGTCGCGGAAAAACGCAATTAAAAACGCCGAATCGTCGTCGGCTCCCCGGGAGGGTCGAATCCGTTTCGAGAATGAGCGTTCGAGAGGCGATTTCGCTTTCGGAGCAACAAGTGCCGTCTTGAATCGGCGAAATCTCGAACGGAACGGTTCGATGTATAAAAACCTGTCGTACAATCGAAAATTACGCGCCCGATGTGTCCGCCTCTGTCCCATCGATCGGACTTCATAATAAGACCGCGCATTACCATTAACACGAAACCCTCGGACCGAAACAACGCCTCGGTTTTTTAAACGGTCTCCGCATGGTGTGCGCCGATGTTTTGAGCTTGTTAGGGTGGTATTCGGAATTGATCTGGTGTCCGGGAGCTTTTTTCAGCCGTCGCCGCCGGTCGTCGAAAGCCGATCGCCGATGTCGATGCGAGATTAGATACTGAAACAATGCCAGGATTTATTGGGTCTACTTTATCGACCGAATTGTTTGTTTTAATTGGGCCATTCGGGCCGCATTCTCGACAGCAGTTTCGGGACATGTTTACGGGGCACCGCCGCCAGGGGCGACCTCTCCGCCTCTCTCGAACCGGACCCTGGCCAAGCACTTCTTGCGGACGGTACCAGCCCACTCCATAAAAGACAATGCTCAACAATGCCAAACACCAGAAAGAGCACCAAAAGAAAATCTCATAGTTGGTTGAATGGAAGAACTCAGAAGCAAATGTGCCAGAGTAGACTGGTTCCGGACATTGCTGGAACCATTTGACACTCGCATTAGAAGATTCCAAAAGACACGGAAACCCCAATGCCAAAATTTACTAGATGGCAGGTCGAACGAAGGATGACGTGTACAACTGATCGAAAGGTGTTAGCATGATTGGCCAGGTTGGCAAGTCAGCTCGAGGACTTTTGGTAGCGGGATCTTTGCACTTTCCCGGTCGCTCGCTGCATATCCACCTACTTGCCACGTATTTATTATTTATCGCATGACGGCTCTAAGGCATCAGGGCAGGATTAATATTTCCAGGACGACTTGGCACATTACTCAGGCGTGCATGTCTCATCAACCAACCGCTGACAAGCCGTAATGACTGCGCATGTTCCCGATCTCCCATTGTTCAGGTGGCGGTCGTCTTGATGGCTCAAGGAGGAAGGAGGGTTGGAAGCTTTACGCGATACCGTGTGTTAAACTGCATGATTTATGGTGGCATTATTGCGATCCGGCGTAATATCGTTATAAACAGAATTAGAAACCTCCTCTCACGGTGGCGGCTATGGGACGTTTTAAAAGCTGCCTCGGAAAATATCCGTAAGAGAATTATTTTGACTTATCTGGTATTAGCGGGCTTGGTTTTTCTATAGGCGCTAATGGAAGAATAGGTGCAAGTTCCTGAAACTCGTAGGAATAATGATAATTGTCCAATAAATTTCGGTGTTAGGATGCAGCTTATCGGTTATAAATTTGAAGGTACGGTAAGAATGGTTCATTAGTATTATTATGACCAAACACTCGAATCCTTTGTGATTGTCCAGGAAATTCGTAACCGGTCATAGAATTTCTATTAGGTGGATGAGCCCAGCGAGGGTTCTACTTGCGTTTTTCACACTTGACGATTAGATTTCAAGCCGAGATAATTTAATACATTAACGTCTGTCCGATTACGGTAAAAACTTGAAAAATGGAGTAGATTGTAAAAGCCAGAGGTGGTTCTAATTTGGCATCAAACAGCCCACTTTTGCTTCCGACGCAATGAATTGTCAAGATCTGGCAATGTCCAGTGCCAAGGTGATGGATGGATCTGTTTGTACCCCAATTAAGGTCAACACGCACGCAGATATGCCAAAGTTAATAAATTCAAAGCTTTAAAAATAGGATCCGCATTAATGTAGGGTTGGTACTCTTACTTTTTTACACAACTCCACACCACACCCTTCAAACATTTTATTCGGCCAAACCTGCGAACCAGAGCCTATTATCAAAAAAAGTCCAGTGAATTGAATTCAAAGTTAATAACAAACGCGATCCAATTAAAATATTATCGATATGAGCCGGTTCACCTGGCCTCATAATAATCTCGAGCCTATTAATATTAATCCGAGTGCCTGTACAACTTATTCCGTCTGTTTTAATGGTATTTCCTTGCACGTGTAACACATCCATGTAAGCACCCGGATTACATATTTCCAGATTTGTCATGCATCGCTAAATAAGCAATCAACCGGCGGTCGCTTTACCACATACATACAGTTATTAGTTACAGAACCAAAATCGATGCCTTACGTAATTACATCGGAATTTATTAAATAATGTAGGCAGATACCGATCGGCAGAGGGACGCACACATCGCAAATTATCCGTTTAATTTTAACCGAATATCCCACGAGTTTGCAAATTCGATGTTAATTTATGAAGGCAGCGAGTCGTCAATCATCGCACACTCTTATTTATACCTGATGCCAATGTGTATATTTGTGTTTAACCTAATGTAAATCACGCGTTCCTATTGAGTATTTATCGCTTTCATGAGTTATGGCGTACATAACTTGCGCCCGATCATGGGCGGATGGTAATTTTTGGCGCAAATCTTTGATCAATTCGCCGGACGAGGGCTAATCGCAAATCATCAGTAGCGTTTGAAAAAATGTGTCTGGCGTATTTGGATCATTCGAACCGACACATACGAGTCAGAAATAGCCGGGCAAGTAATTTAGATCCGATCTGTGTCGCTTTTTGGGGTAATAATATTGAAACGAGCGTGTCGTACGTATTTAGTAACAAAAAAGTTTTGTATGGTTAGTGTATCTGAATTTGCCATTACCTCTGTACGAAATAGTTAATAGACTGATCGTATCTCCCCGGAATTCGTTTTTTAAATGTGGGGTATTTCGGCAGGACCGCCTTTGATAATGCCAGGAATTTATTCGGGGTTGTTGTGTGGGTTCGAATGACAAATCGATTCACGTACGGTGAAATTTCCCGAATTGAATTGGGTGAATTAATTTTTTCTATTACACGAGTTCAAGCTCTTTTGTCGAAAACTGTCAATCTCCACGGAAAAAAATGACAACGGGTCGGTATAAAAAGGAGTGTTGGAAGTTTTATAAGCGCTCTTAACAATGGGGTGTTATAAAGAAGAAGTCGCGTAATATTTCATGCCCCGGCACAAGGAGTTTTAAAACAATACCCTCTACTTGGAAAAAAATCACATATACACAAAAATGGTCCTCATTGTTATTCAAACAAAAATAAAGAAAAAACAGTATGCATTATTCATGTAAATACGCACACGTGGGGCGATTATTTATACGTCCCTAATTTTCCTCACGACATCGGGAAACTCCCCGTCCGGGATTGGTATTTCGTAAAAAGCGATCGAGCAGTGCATGCCAACTCATGTGGTATCCCCTCATCGTCGCTTAAGAATTCAATAACGCATCTAATAATCCATCCGCTTCCACCGACATCATAAGGCGCATATTCTCGATGGGTCATGTCATGATAACTCGGCCTCACCAGGAAATAATTTACCTTAAGGCCGAGCCGTACACACATTACATACCTAATCGCGTCTTTGGTGGGCCCCGGCTATCGATAATTTGTGTCGTTGCACGGGCATACCGGGGTCTTATCGTGTTCTCCTCTGCCCATGTAAATTAGTGGCCAATAAAAATTCGTCATTGCAAACTTTACGATTAAGAACGTGATGTGCGATAAAGGCGAACTATTTCAGTAGTGCCGTGCATTATACCCACCACCTACATTAATACTCGTATTTTTAACGACTCGACTCAATTAGCCGGTCTAAAACCGAACCTATCATAAAATCACCATTAAATTAGGACACGGCCGATCGAATAAGGAAATGCGTTTTAATTCGTTTCATGGAACTTTCGTGCGAGATTAATTATCGTGATTTTTCGCGCGCCATGTGAAAATCCTCAATTCCCCCGCGACTTACCGTGCAGAGTACCCGGTGTATCCCTTTAGGGCCGTTAAATCCTGCATGCAACAGCGCAGCGGGTGCGCTTGATACTCTGTAAATTAGAGGGATAACTTGGCGAACCGGCTCACGTACACACACTGTAAGGGCTGCGAATCTACTCGACCAAGATGTGTCCATCACCGGACTGCATCGCCGTAAAAGGGTTAATAAAGCTCGTTTTTGCCCCGAGTTTAAACATCCCTCTAGGTTTTTGCCGGGAAATTGACCGCGGCTTCCGCCCCAGAGAAATCCTAATACTCGCGGTCAATTATTAATTCGGGTATGGTAAACTGAACCGCCCAGAGACCGAACCAGTGTGGAGTACTTACTCATAGTTGTATAAAACACCGAAAAGCGGACCCCAAAATGAACGGGTAATCCCGTGGAGAGGATCCGGCCGAAATTTCGTATTATACCCGTGCGCCGCACAGTCTCAGCTGGACGCGGTTTGATATATTCCACATCCGATATGAGTCGCAAGACCTCGTGTGTGTGCATTCCGGCTACCAACATTTACCATGAAATATATTACGGCGCCTTTTATGACGTCATAAAGCGGACAGGCCGTTGTAGGAACGGTCAGTAAAACAGATTCCTGTTGTAATTTACGTTTGACCGGACGAGATTAAGTGTGTTGGAGTGTCTGCTATACTGGCGTCATCAAATCCCTGTATAACAAAGTAAACACAATTTCCTTTAGCGATGCGGTGCGATATCGTTCCGCGAGAACGGTATTAAGTACTCCCTTTCCGGACAAAGTCTTCGATAAATCTCGAGTACCTCAATAATTTGCGCGCGGAATGATTCTAGAAAAGTTCGCGCAGGATTTGCTTAAATCGTCGGTACGTGTCGAATTCCGGGATTCCGGGATCCGGACTGCGCCATTCTCACGTCAGGATCGTTAGCGAGTCAATAAAGTAACAGCAGTCGCTTCGGATTTATCACGATCCCTCTGTACCGATTGTAATTGGTCAAATAAATATCGTCGCGATCGTGCCTGACCTTTTGGCGCGTCCTATCCCGGCGCGAAATCATGGTAAAAATGACGGCGTTCCAACTATGATAATTAAACGGCGCGATTTTCAACGGAGACAAGAGTCCATTAGGAGCGCTAAAGACGGACAATAAAGGTGAGCGCGAGGAAACGGAAGGCATGTAAAGTACGCACTTTCGACACCTCCCGGGCAATAAAATAAATTCCCGCGATTGTAAAAGTCTAATTAGAAGGTGAAGTCCGCGCTTTAATCGGATCGGGTTGTGTGTATAAGGTGCGGTTTCATCGCCCGATCTCGTTTCGTATAAATGAACCCGATGGCAAAAAGGCCGAATGGGGGAGTAAAAAATCAGGTACGAATTTATTTTCGGAGTTATGGGGGCGGAAATGGCGAGCTTCTGTGTAAAATGCAAATGGCCGGGGCGATCCGGAAGCCCTTAAAAAATGAGCTTGTATTATGTTTGCCCCCATGGCCAGAAGAAGGAATAACGAGGAGCGAGCCGTAAAGCAGGGGATTTAAGTCAGAAGTACATGCATAATTCATGCACGAAATTAATTTAATAATTGCGTTTAATTCAAAAACACCGGTAAAAACGGTACGGGCGTTATTTATTCGCGACAGGGCTCTCTGTTAGTTTTAATTTACCGGCCGGCAATTATAATGAAATAAAAAACTATAATACTTTAATAGGTGTGTGCGGTGGTAAGTCATCGTAAACTCTCTGCGTTTTGTTACACGAACAACGCATACATGGTTGGTACCTGATTTACATATGCATTAGCTGTTTATTGCCGATTCAAGTGCTAACTCGCCTTTTCTCGTGGTCGGCCGACATAATACCCTATGGATTATGGATTTTCGTCGTTGGGTACGGCAATTATTTTAAATAATGAAAAATGTAATAATGATAACGACAATGTCGTGACGTTTCGAGACAATGGCGCTCTAACGACGCCCGCATTCTTTTACGATTCACATAGTTCATAAAATAAAATAAATACCAGCGTGGAGCATCGGATGGCCAGAACTCGGCCCGGACAGTACCGCGCGTTATAAATCTAGTGGAATTCTGGCACGCGTTATGGCACCCCTGCCGCTTCAGTGCCGTCTCGCCTATTGACAACTGTTTTATGTTTTGACAGCTGGGAACAAAAGTACCATCTTACTCCTTTCATTATGTTGCCCTCCGATGTTTTCCTAACGTATTGAGATCGGGTTATGGATATACGGACGAACCGACCGGCTTTATGGCCCTCCCCGGTGCACTCGGAACTTTTGTAATAAACTCGGCGGATTGAAAGACCAGCCCACGCGGCGGCCGGACACCCCCTAAGAAATCCTCCGACTGTCTGGACCAAGGCATGACGTAGTGGAATCGGTTTTAATTAGATGTTGCCACTTTGAGTGGCGTTAATTATAAAATAACAATCTCCCGAGTCGCGTCCCCGTTTAGCATCGGCGACTTTTGTAAAAGCCCATTAGGAGATCCGCCGATAATCCGGGCACGTATCACAATTACATGTACACGGCGAACACAATCGGGCGCAATAAGAGAAAACCGACGAAGAAAACGTGACCCCTTTCACCCTCTTCTTGCTCGATATACGGCCGGTGTAATGGTCGCGGACGAGAGAGGCATTTAATTGAAGATCGGCTCTTCAGGCCTGACAAAATTATGGGCCGGTTCGGCCCTAATCTGGCGAGAGAGGAGAGCACTCGGTGCCGGGTAAACAAATCAAGCCGAGCCGGGCGCGCACAGAAAGACCGCGCACAATGCAAATTGTCGCTGAATTTGTCTAGATTATCGGCGGGACCTTTTTTATACGTTCACTTTGTGCGCTTGATGTATATCGACGGCGCGGTCGGTACTTACGTACGGCCGGCCTTCCCAGGCTATCGCATGACTCTCAATTAGCGCAAAAATCTTTTTACTTATCGCTGATTGGATGTTTATGTGGCAGCCTTATCCGGGGATTGCGGATTTGTGGCTGCCGCCCGTCTGGCCGGGGCTAGGTGGTCCGCAAAGTCTTTAATTAATCTTCGAAACCAGAATTTCAGTCCAGTCCGAGTTTTCCATTATTCCGGCTGGAAGTAGAATGATTTGCCTCGGTGGTTCTCGAAGCAGGGGGCGCACCCCGAAAATGCTCGAAAGGGCGGAAAATTCCAACAAAGCCGGCACCTGACGAACGTCACCCATGTCCGAACTTGCCGAAAACAAAGTTTTAACGTGATTTAGCCGGGGAGATAACACACAACGGACATAACATACACATTCGCCTCTCTTCAAGCTCCGGTGACTTCGAACGGGGGCGAACTCTACACGTAAATCACGAAAAACGAATCGTTAATTCGAAATTTTACTACGCTCCCATTCGTACGAAATTTTAGGTCGACTCCGTCGGAGCGAACCAAATTTACATCTTAAATTTGTGTATTGGGCGGAATTCACAAAGGATTCCAGTTTGTTTCGGACAATATTGAAAGCTACGACTGAAAGGAGTTCCACGTCAATACCAGAGTTGATAAAACAATGCCCCGTTCCGAATTTTATCGAAACTGGAAGAAACTACCCAAATAGGAAAGTTTCCGCGTTTCGTCGGGCATTATTATCGGACAATGTCTGAGTGGTACCGGAGCGGTCGGGCGCAATCGCGCCAATCGAAAAATAAGTGTTGCGAAAAGGCCGAGTCCCATTGTGCGGAGTTATCTGCGTCCGAAATCTCTGCGGTTTGGTGAAACATCACGGACTTAGTCACTTGTGCATGTCGCATAACGCATTTTCAATTCAACCCGGGTGCCCCGGACTCGGCCGTGCATTATACATAAAACTCGAATTCTGCATGTGATGTCGTGAATGGGGAATGAAAAATGCATCGCGGACGCGATCGGATCGCGACGGGCCCTTCGGTGTGGTGCATCATTCACGATACTGATTTCGAAAGTCGCCGGCGAACTCCTCGAGCAATTCGCGCCACTCTTTCTAGGAGGGAAGCGCATCACGTGAATCATTGAAAGTTTCGCGAAACGGCAGACATGCGGAGTACAAACACGAATTGTGATACCGGAAGCAAAAGGACGACGTCGAACTCGTCTGAATATGAAGAGAGATGTAGCGAGAGGGATCTGTATGGACCCGCAGACAAATTGCGGCGAATATTTATGGAGCCGTTTTGCGACTGGCGCAAAACCGAACTTGCATCCGCATTCACGTTCAACAAGGATATCATTTCCACTGACGAGACTTTGTCGGCTCTATTAGGTGAACGCATCCGCGAACGAGAGCGTAAAAGATTAAAATGTTCGTGACAAATTGGTTTCGTCGCTTGGCTGGCTCCCCAAGAAACCGTTCACCTGCACTCGGTCCAGGTTTATCGAGGGGTCGCAAAAGCTAAAACAGTCAGGAATACGCTCCTGACGCACTAATTGGCCCGAAGTGATTAATTGTCACCAGAATTCCTACCAAAGATTGGTTCCCGGGCGCGCGTTTGATCTCGCAGCGTAGATATCAAAGCCACTATTTACTTTTCCAACAAATTAAAGTACCTACTTTGCGAGATACAAACTCCTCGGTTACGAATGATTCGCTTTCGCCTTGTCGATTCGATTCGTTTCATTAAAGACGAATCAAGGAGCTTCCTTGAATCAGTACTGCCGTTATACGGTACCACAAGACACTCTATCTACCGGCCAGATTATTATTAACGCACTAATGGACTCAAGCCGGCTAATGACAATTTAAACAATTTAGCCCAAACACGCAAATTGATTGTGTTAGCTGGTTAACTCGAATATTAATTTGGTGATACCGATGGCCAATGGCGGATCGTCCCACCGAATCGCTATGCGCTTATTGACGTTTGGCTCTAGTAAGCATCGAAATCGATCAGTTACCGTTTTGAAACCCCATCTACGATCGATTATGATTTGTGAAAAAACGGTGTTCGGAAATGGTCGAAATGAAGACGTGATTATTGTCTAGCCGCCCCAAAAAAGAAACAATCGTTTCGCTCTCTCATTGTGTTATTTATCGCATGATTACTCCCCAACTAAAATGAAAATTAATTTAAATAGTCGTGACAAAGCGCGCTGGTAAAAAGACCGAACCGGAAAAAATGCGTAACTCACGGGTTCAGTGCGCTTAATGGCTTCATAAGACCGGGGCTATGAGAAAATTCAACTTGTTTTTTTCCTTTTTTTCGGTCTCCCTTTCATCAGTGATGGGGCGCACAAAGCGTCATTATTAGTACACGGGAGAATGTTTGTGTCTCGGCGGCATTTCCTCTCTGAATGTGCTGAACCTTTCCCCGAATCGGCTGTCTAATTAATGCCCGTTATTAATTTTGATGATAATGTGTGCATGGTAATTGTGGATTTGCGGTCACTGATTCATCGGATTTTTCTACGACTAAAAGCATTTGCGGCCCGCTTAATGCCTCATGATTATTCTCTGTCAGTTTCGACGTGAAATAACCCATTTCTCCGGCGGCCTCTGAAAATTCCCACCTTTATCGGGGTCGGATGTGGAAATCGATTTCGAGAAATCAAAATGAACCAACGAACAAAGAATTCAAGAGAAAACGGTCGTACCAGGTATCGAGGAACGTATTGTTCGCATTTAAATATTCGTATCTGCATTTAAAGTCCAACGACATTTCATGTGGATATATTTATTAGCTTTGATGTGCGCATAGAATACAGAACAGCGGACGAATGGGAATGAGCTCAGAATTAATCATTTCATAGGATTACCCAATTGAGAATTTGATCATTCATTTTTTCAATGATGGCATGCGGCATCAAGTACAACCTATAGTATAATTAATAATAATGCCGTGTCGTTAATTAAGTCTTGAATCTAATTGCTTCGCAAACTATTTATCGCCCAGTTCCGAATGCCCAATAACGATATAAAGTGAGATTTACAATTATGAATGGTGAATTTGTCTGCGAGTACCGTCAATTTCGAAACTGCCAGCTCCGGAATTAGTTACACCCTGGCAAAACGGTCCAAGATATTTAATGAGGGGATTTAATTTGACGCTAAATCACCAGTGACGAACATAAAATCATCAAAATTACACCCCCTAGCCAAGTTTCATGGGTACCCTAAAAATTTCACCGCCGTAATTTATCATAGTAATATCACAATTCCCTGGCGTGAATTAATTAAAAATCATGGAACAATAACAGACCAGATTATACAAGTATTCTTTTCCAGAGACGATGTAATAACTATGATACATGAAACAATAACATAAAGTAGGTGGTTGAGATATGATCTGCATATGCGGACCGCACCCTCGCGACTTGTCTGCATGTTAAAATTCGTCTTGGAGCTTTCGACGTGAATAAATTACAAAGTTTAAACAAAATGCCTGTTACAATCCTTCACATCCTTTCGCACACGCAATCAAACACAATGAACGGGCAGTATTTCGAATGGGCCATCGCACATATGCAGGCCGGTATACGATTCAAAGCATCAATAACACGCCTTAGTGGATCAGTCGGCGACTACATGAAGACTAATGACGGTTTCATTGAATGATTGGGACTAGTCAACAACGAATCTTGTAATGCACAACCGGGCCAGAGGTTACGTAATTATTCTAAGTACCTACAAATAAATAAATTGCTCCAGGAAGTGCACAACTCGTTCGTATTATCAATCCTTATGTCGGGTTGGTGCATCGCTTCTAGAGAGAAATTTGTGTGTGGAAGGCGGACGGGCCGGAGTTATTAGAATAGGAATATCCATATACGGGAACGCTTTGTTGGTGCTACATGTGCAAATGTCCGGATTTGAAATGGTAAACAGCAACCTCATTTTACGTCGAGCGTTGCAGAGGAGTTTAGCTTAATTCGATGTTTTATTCAGCTGTGTATCGATAACGATGTTTTAACGTTTCGTCGGTGCGTCCATTACGTGGGTGCGAACACGAACGAAAAACCAGCCACCATCGACGATATTATTTATTAAATTGGATTAATTGCGTACACGACCCGACTCATTTTCGGCTCTTATTTACGGCGCAATGTTCGCATGTTAAACGTTTGTAATTTACGAATAATGAACCAACGGGGGTTCCTTGTAGATAGCGACGTACATGACGCTAAATATGGATAAAAATCTGTCCACCGGCCCACCGCGTTACATACGAGCAGTACGACTCGAACTCGGATTCGCCTAATCGTGATTTTCGATTGAGAGATCTTCGTTGGGGGGCACGCCGTCCGGAATTGAAAGCCTTTCGGCTTTTTCACCGGGGCGGCACTTTGGGCCTAATTATAAGCGACAGGTGGCGCATTCGAGTGATTGCCTCACGGTCGGCGCGTACTTTATCACAATATTTACTTATTTGTGACCCGCGGAAGCGTAAAAAACCAAGAGGCCGCAATTGTGTTACGTAATTAAGTCCTCGGGGGGTAGGACCGTTCGAGCCCTTTGTCGTGCTTAATAACGCGCGCACCTTGACGGTTCCGAAACCGTCGCGGTGCATTTATTGTCGACGGGATCCGTCCGTAATCTCTTCCGCTCCGTGTTCGCTTTTTAACCTCTTTCTGTGTAGGAATTCGGAGCTGCGTACCCGTGTGAAATCGATTACAATTCGCCCTTACACCTCCTGTGAGGTCCGAAACACCAGGAATTACCGTTCCGCCGGATTCACGCGCACCGGAGCCACCGGAGTGGAGTTTGCCGCCATCTAGGCGCGTCGGCTCGAACTGCCGGGGTCCATTATCGTTATGATATTCGTCTGCCGCAACAACCTCGTGCCATTGTTAACAGTAGCCGTATCACTTTTGTCTGTTTGTTCGACTATGCGGCCACCTTCCGGTGTTTCGGGTCAGAATAATTCCAGTATCAAAATAATTAATCAATCTCTCGGTAGCGAACGCCACCTACTGCGATAATTAAGTCGGTTACCATTTCCAGACAGATATTAATCGCTCTTTCCACCCCGCCATGTACGAAAGTCATCCGGAGAGACGTGATGAGTTTTTATCGTCTTCGAGGGCAACGCACTCGTACCGAATATTCAAATGAAAAAACCGGAGCGGAATATTTTGATATTTCGTTTTGCATACGGCGGGCAGCCAGAGGTAAGAGGGCATCACCTGAGTGCTGAATCGCCGTGCCTTTCTCGAAATTCGTCCGGTTAGAAAGGAACGCGTGGGCGGTTGCGACTCGATGTTTTATTCAGGGGGTGCAACGTCCGCATCAGGTCGAGCCCCTCGATGTGATTTGGCTGATATTTTATAAGCGAAGGCCCTCTCGACGTTTTTAACGACGCAAAACTGCTCCCTATACCGTCCGAGATAAGGCGGGCGTCCATCAGGAATATGTTTTTTGGGGTGGCCGTAAAAAGCCGTGAAAAGAAAACGACATTTCGACCCCACGATGTGGCAGCAATAGGGCGCCCTCCTCAATTTGACGTAGTTAACCCGCGGACCCCATATAATGCCCCTTCCCCGTGCACTGGCGAAATTGAGTTTGTAGGAAACCGCAAGCTGTTTGATGTATGAATGCATTTGAATGATAATGCCTAACGACATGTGTCTCCCACCTGCACTCGAAATCATCCCCCTTATAAACTGAATAAGACTCGGGAAAAATTCGGATCGAGTCGACCTAATTTCAGTAGTCGTTTGGATACAATCATACAAATTATACCGGAGGCAGGCCGGGTAATTATACCCCCAATCCGCATCAGCGCTATGCTCGATTCCATTAAATATTACGATCCTTTGATATTCCGATATTAATGATGTTTGGTTATTACGTTTATTAGCCATCGTTCGGATTAGGATTGAGTTCGATCCGCCTCGGGCGGTTGACGGGGAGTAATCCTGCGGTTTTCGGGGCGCCCCGAGAAGAGGGGGCGAGTTTGCGCCCCCTGCGGTGATCCCCGCATGTCTGCCGGCCATTTAAATTCGGATCTGATAAAATTTCAATACGGTCCGGCGTGATGTCGCGCGACGTATGGGTTTCTCTCAGGACAAGACAACAATGGCTCCCTTCATCCGTTTATTTCGCGCAACAAAGCCACGAAGTGATATTGGAAATAGAATATTTCGCTCCGATACACTCTTTCATGGGGCGTCGAATGTAAATAAGGGATGTCGTAACCGACGCAAAGGGTTGTCTGACGGATTAAAATGGGGAATTAATTTGACGCGCTCGGGTTATACCGATGCGGTCGGAAGGCACATGCCGCGAGGGTGCAAGTTCACACACCCTCTTAACCGGCGGGACCGATGAGACGACCTCTCTCGCCCCGGTTTTCATAAAACCTCACAGAATTTGAACAATTAAATTGAGGTAACAAAATTTCTACACCGTTATGAAAATTACGTCACCGACGCACCACCGTGAGTATGAATATTTCCAATTTCTAAAATTGGAAGACTCATGTCTAATTTTGTTATACTTTATGGTTTAGATGGATAAAAATATAATAAGTAAACGGAAATACGGAATAACGATGTCTATCACCCAAATCACTTTTTGGCCATACCCACTGTTTCTGACTCAAAATAAAACCTATACTGATAGACCATACAAGTTGCGAAACAGAAAACTGATAAATAATTACTCTGCATTACTCTGTATTTATGAGAAAACTTATAGTTAGGGGGTAAACGCTGTCTTGGTTCCAAATATTCATTGTGAGATAATAAAGGAGGCCCTTCGAATTAGAGTAATTGAATATCTATTTAGTACATTTTGATCAAGATAAGTTTACACTAAATTGTCAAATGAGAATGAGAGGGTTACCTTATTTGAATTTGGTAGATTATTGTGAATATGTTCCGTTATTTTGTTCTAAATGAAAATAATATAATACCGCTAATTTTCCAGCTTAGTCAATTCATTAGCGGTCGAATTTATAAATACACTAAGTAGTCATGATTGAGTTGAATATTAACATTTCCACTGGAAATAATATATTATTAAGCGTTTGAATTGTATAAATGAAAAGTTTTATTGCGAGGACAAAGCTCCAAACAAATACCCACGAATGCGAATGATGGCCGTCCGATTTTACGGTATAATAAAATAATAGAAGCGAAGTAGCCGGTCGTTTGAATATTATTTTGAATTCCTAATGAAATTTTCGAAAATACGCCTTTTTACGACGTTTTCAACGTTTTTACGGAGTGGTAATGCGATAACGTCCATAAATCATCCTCGCATTCGACATGGAATTTTATTTGCATCTCTCTATAGATATAAATAGAATAGAATTTATTTCCGAGCTGCGGCTTTCGACTTCGCAGTGACGAATTGCTCGGAGAAGATAATATTGGGCCAATTTCTGTATGCGTCCACCGTCATCCCTCCAATCTCGGTTTCGAAGGTACAAAGCCCCATCGGTGATTCGATTTTTTGCGGATGCGATCGTCACCCTCTCCCCTTCCCAATCACTTAAATCAATATTTATTTGTGTCTTATTGGCCCGCCCGCGAGTTGATAACGCCGTAAATCTGAAATAATTCCGATTTATGGTCAGCGTCTCGCAGACGCCGCGCCAATAAGGAGCTAAAGATATCAGGGCAGGAAAATAAATCGGATATGTAATTTGTGACGCTATTAGTTGATTGGAGGGTCTTTTCGTGGCCGACGGTTTCGTGCGGTGATTAAAGAGGAAAGCGCGGTCACGCTTTTTCCGTCGCAAACACAAACAGCCGATCGGTCGCAAAATCGATGCATTATGCGTCCGCAGACCGCATCCAATGTAAATTCATGAGGCCCGACTGTCACAACTTCGTCCTTAGACGGAGGTTCGGCGGTGGCCGGAATTCACGTGCTAAGGAGTTAATGAGGAAAGTTCCGCCGAACGCCCCGGGAGGCGGACAATCGGACCGTACCTAGCGGCCTTACCGCCCGATAATGTTTTATTTCGAACCACACGGTAGGGCAATTTTCCACACCGTGGGGATAAGATGCGGCCCGTGTTTATCTTGCAACTTTGTTGCAGAAACTACCGCAATTAGTTGCGGTTCCGGAAGACGCGGGTTAGCGGGAAACAATTGTTCCAATTAGTTGCCGAAATTGCACCTTGCAAATTGGGACAAAGTTGCGTGCGGATCTCTCGTAATAGCCCGTGTTGCCGAAATAGTAATTTTCGGGCAAACGCAGCTTGGCTCTCCTAGATTGCAGAATCCAATTGAACGGGATCGATCCCGCAAGGGGTACTATTCAAATCGGAAAGAATGAGCCGGGAAGAAAGCCCAGGATTACCAGGATCAGCGTTTATTCCTAAATTTACACATCCCATTATTGCCGAGTCGATAATTTATTTGTCTCCTCTGCGCCATACTCGGCGATAATATCATTCCGAAGACGAATACTCAAGTTTAGTCATCGGTCACGCCGATTTTATATCTTCATTATTAGAGACTAAAATATTTATGGATGATGTCGAAAATTGTAAAAAATTCGTCATAAATTTCACAGATCTTTTAAAGTAACGTCCACTTGTGTAGACATTAAATTATTAACTACCTTTTTAATGTAATTTAGGCGTCGCACCTCGATTCCACCTATGAATTATTGGCAGTATTTCAAAAAATCGTACGTTATTTATCGCCGTCGCTTGCCAAAATATTTCCGCGGATTATTTCACGCTCATTACGTGTAGGCATACACGTTTCGCTCGCACATACCGAAAAGTGATGGGGGTTTTGACAGAATTTAAGGCTTTGGCGAATCGACATTTCCGCATGATGAGGCCAATCTCGTCGCTGCGGAACGTGTATTCGAGCCAAAACACCCCGTTAATATTTATCGCACGGTCCCGCCACAAGCCGTATCCACCCCGGAGTCGGGGGCTCGATGCAGAGCGAAAACGTCGCTACACAAAAACATTACGGAATGCCATTTCGGGTCTCGTTAAAACGCGAAATTGGAGGAGCGAACCGGGGATTTCGGCCATTCGCGAGGGTCGACCGTATCACATCGGCACCGCCGTATATGCATATTAGCTGATGCGGTTCTAACGATGTTAGCGAACCTGCGTAAATGCCCCGGCGGTGAAATGAGAGGGGATTGTTTATGCAGTATGGGGCTAATGTAATACCGTTAATGTCTTCCAGTGGCTCGACGCGGAACCCCTTAAAACTCACCCCATCCCAGAGAAACAACCTCACAGAATTCAGAAAAGCGAGGTGTAGTATTCCCTCGCCCGACCAATCACTCTTTTTGCGCTAGATCTCAGGCAACATAGACACTTAAAAATCACATCATTTTCTGCTCATCGGAATGTCAGTTTTGAAGTCATTTTTAACGTCATTTTGACGTAATTATCACGGCTTAATGTCAAAACTCTAAGACGTCATCCTACGACGTCTTTTTAACACCATTTTAAAATTAAGACCACCAAATTTAAAATCTTCATACCTAGAAATCTGAAGCCTCAAACCCAGTTGACCAGAAACCAATTGACAATAATTCTTGTATTCGTAGAGGAGACCATTGGACTATATTCTGATGATCTCGGTCAAAGGTAGCGAGATATAATTGGTATCGCCACCTATTGTGCGTTCCATGTAAATGCGATCTGTGAAACCTGTAACGTCATATCGACGTCATAAGAAGGATGTCATTCTTATGATGTCATATTTCGGTTATGACTTTGATGATTGGACATAATCCTTGTGATCGTGGATGAGACCATTGGACTTTTTGGTCATCGAAACCAAGAATGGATGCAAATTGTATTTTGTAGAATATCAACTTTATTTCAATGATCTCGGTCAAAGATAGCGAGATATAATTGGTAGCGCCACCTATTGTGTGTTACATGCAAATGCGATCTAGTAAAACCTGCAACGCCAACGTCATATCGACGTTATAAGAAGAACGTCATTCTTATGATGTCGTATTTCGGTCATAATTATGACTTTGATAATTTTTGGACAAATCACGTGGACGACGAAAAATGACCAAAAAATGGCGTTAAATCGACTGCTACCTAGGATTTTACAGCCACGAGACGACGAGGCCTCGTTATTAGTATTTTCCGAGTCGACCGGCTAACGACCGGGTAAAAACCTATTTGGAGATTGTGATCTCGGACTCACGGATCGTTTCTACTAGAGGAAAAATCCGTCTGTCCGCGTTTCAGGTGTGAAACAGTCAAGGCGGAAAAGCTGGAACAATGTCATGTACCTTCAGCGGGGGCATCCATCACGCGCGATGGTAGATTACGCGGTTTATACGAGGGGTCGCCCCATTTACTCCACCGAAGAGCCCAACAATGGCCATTATGATATTGGAATGCGAGATCATCTCCCCCGGGACGCGGCATAATATTAATTTTTATTAGTCGACCCGGCGATTATGATTGTTCGGAACCCATTCGGATATGCAGATGCCTTTTCATACCGCGGCACGAAATGCTCCATTAACCGGGCAGAGATCCCATTAACGACAGTTTCGGATATTTCCATACGCGTCGAGAGTACGGATCGAGATGATCTCGCGGGTATTCAGATCCAGGTCGGGACCGGCCGCGCCTACGTCCGTCGTAAAAACGGCCCTCGTGAAGGTGTCGTTTCGATCAGATACGCCTTATCAGTCCGGTTTTGTTTAATAACAGTCGATCACTCGTCGGCCGTATAGTGAATTGATGCGAACCGAGAGCCGCCGTCCTCAGGGTGCACGACCTCATTTGAATACTAACTCAAAAGATGAAATAAAAGTTGAGCGCCCGGCCGCGGATGCGTTTACGACCGCGCGGTAAAAACCGCCACAATTGGCCGTAAAATATGTCGGCCGCAATAAACCGCCTGTAAACACGCCGCTAACAGTTTTATTGACGGAATTCATATCAATTACGCTATTGATAATAAATTCCCAAACAATCGGAACCCAAGGGAAACGCCCGATTTTACGGCCGCCACCTTTTATTTACGTTATAATAGATTTATACTGACCATAATTAAGGCGTTCGTGGTTACGCATCGGATTCCGCTCATCGCTTTACGATCGCCTATAATATAGCGGATTAATCCTCCAAACAAACGTAAAAGTTTGTTACCTGGTCGAGGAGAAAAACGGTTGCGCGTATAAATCCTCGTACCCGATGTTCGAGCATAAACTGGTAACTCGACTACAACTATGCCTGTCGTGAATTTCGTAATTTATCATCATTTATCCCGGGGATTATTTCCCTATAATTGCACTTAAACATGCTCTGGAGGCGCATCGGACCTTGATACCTGGAGGAACCCTCCGCCATAAATTACTGAAATTAAAACGTAATAGTGATTCCAGGGTGAGAGAAATGCCTAAACCGCCCCCCGTGAATCGCGCGAGTCGATACCGGTTCGGTTCGGTTCGGAATCGGGTGAAATTTTGTTTAGACGTTCGTAATGTTGCACATTACGGGCCCGACTGAATTGGCGGTTGCGGCTCGCACGACCCGTCCACATTCGCGCATAATTTATGCGTCTGCGGCTTGAGCCATCATCTCCGAACGTTTAAAAATAAATTATGAACGAACGTCTTCATAAATCTACCTCATAACAAATAACACGATCCGACCGTCCAAATACTTATCGTACTTTTTAACTTTCGTACAGCGCACACAGGTCGCTCTCTTCGGGGCGTAATAATTATCCACACCGCGCCGCCGTCGGAATCGTAATTTTCGTCGGCATCCCGCACTTTGTAATTATAATGTGTTCAAATTATTCAGCTTCTCGGTTATTGTGGCCCGATGCAGTTACTCTGAGTCTGAGTGATGACGTGATGTGTTAATTAAGGGCAACGACGAGTGTCGATATCGTCATTGCGCCACTCGAACCTAACGGTGACGGAATTGCGCGAATTTGCGAAATCCCGCAAGTAGTATCGTGGCTCATTACTCATAGAGGTCTCCATCGGATGTGCTGGAAATTCTTATTTGCTTGATGGTCCGTCCTGAGGGCTGTCGGCGATAAAAATCACCGTCAAAAAGGTTAAGTATCTCGTAAACGGAGCGGCCATTAAGAAGATAATAAAGATAATGTTAACCATTATCAAACGAACAGGAGATCTGTTTGTGTGTTTCTGCCCCAGCGTTGCGTTTATGGGTCGCGAGAGAGGTGCGTTGACTTCGGTACGTATAAGGGGGCCCATTTACAAATCCGAATAAAATTACGATACGTTTCCGCCTGCCCGCCTCTAAAATCAACACCTCGACGTTAAAAAGGCCGTTTCACGTGACACTCTGACGTGCGTGTAACATATAATTACGACAGAGTCAGTACTTTCGGTACTCGCATAATCGAAATCGAGAGGGTAATCTTGATCGGAATTCCGACTCGATGGGTAATAACGACGCCCAGTCGAAGGGAGTTTTAGGAAGTTGATGGCGGAGGTCGTCGAACCGAAATGCTGCGTGCATTTCGAGTAATAAACATTTACGATCACGATGAAGCCGCGGTCGCAGGCCGAGAGTCTGATGTCGTGTGTGTGGGCCGATGGGAGGATCACGTAGTTATAATCACAGGGTGTCAAGGAAATAGAGATGTTAGCGAAAGACAATGGAGATTCCGACGGCACCGGCCCCTTCTCGCACCTGGGTGGGAGCCTGGGCCGCATCAGATCTAAGTATACAATTGATAATTATTGTGCGATAGTCGCGTCCCCATTATGACCGAGCGCACGAGGCCCTCTCGTTTCGTGGTGCGTAGGAGAAAGAGTCTTCAACGCCCGTGATTGATGGTGACAACGATCGCTGAAACGTCATGATTTATGCCGCCGATACCCGATGCCACCGACCATTGCACAACCGACAAGGCACCAATCCAAAGTACCAAACTGGCCAAAGACTCGACTGAAAGTACCAGAAATTGAACAACCACAAGCATTCATCAAAGTGATCTTTACTGTTTCAGTATTCGGTACTCTCTTGAACTTCCAGGACATGGTACTCGGAAGCTTCTAACAGGAATGGGTTCGCTTCTGTATCGCCCATCTCCATCTCCGCACTCTTTCGGCGCGATGGGCGAATTTGCGCAACAATTTCGCGGCGATTAATCCACCCGGCGACTGGTGGCACACGATATTACGAAAGCGACAAGGAGCAGCGGGGAGGTGCGCGTTTTAATTAAAATCCAATCTTACGTCATGAGTATAATTGAGTTCCACCGGGGAGAATTTTAATTCCGTCCCAGCGATCCGTCCGTCGTACTCGGCCGCCTGGAAAGTTTCATTTAGTTTGTCATTTCCATGAATGCTTCGGATTTTTGACATATCGCCACACATAACGATCGCTCCCCTCGGCCTCGGAGATGGGGTAATTGGGGGTTGCGCGCCGCCCCCTCCCCGATAAAAGGGTGAACTGAAGCGAGATGATGGTATGACGTTCACTGAATAAATTAGATCAAAGCGGGGGGAGCATCGCATCATATTTTGCGAGTCGATATCAAAAGCGCCACCAAATCCCCCGATCGTCATCGTCATTATTAACACGCCCTCCTGAAAAGAACACACCCGGTTCTTACACTTAAGTACTTTATGTTGGATTGGGACGATAAATGGATTCGGGAACTGATCAGCATCGTTTGGTACGCCAATCAACATTCCTCCGACAGTGATAGGATGCAAGTTTAATGGTCCGTCCTATTTATAGGTGAATTAGGCGGCAAGTCTCAGGCGTATCCACATGTACCTGACGTAATTTCACGTGTTTGACGAGGATGGTAGGCAAAGGTGAGTGACGTTTACGTATGAGCTTGATGGGCAGGCGAGCCGTAACCCCGGAGCGCCCTTGAACCGGCACCTCTCGTCACTGTTATCCGTTACATCATAACAAACAATGACAGAGGCAGAGGCGAACATTCGCGGATGGTGGCCCGAATCGCCGATAATTTTATAAAGTTTGTTCCGCTGCGGGAGATCCGCATAGAGGTTGCGATGTGAGCCCGGTGTTTTCGCATTGTGCCGAAATGATTGGGTATACGTTGCCCAATTACCTGGATTCGACCGAGTGTAACATTTCAATAATTGGAATTCAAACTACAAAGGCTAATTGCCTACGGATACCGATGACATTTCGCCATGCATATGTAGTAAGCATATAGGTACGTTAACCTATGTCCAAATACTTTGGTCAACAGGAAGTGTTGAAACAACCAAAGTGTCTAGTCGGCAATATTGCATATTGTCGACTATACCAATGTCTGTAATTATTAGTTAGCATCGACACCTTGAACTGCAACATTGTATTCTAATAAAGAACGTCTCTCCGACTTGTGTGTCTGAATGGACCCGTAAGGGTACCAAACAACCCTACGTAGATATCCTACCCGATACGCAGATATTCAATCATTACATAGCGATCCTGCCAGCCCTGGCATATTGAAATGTGAGTCGGATAAGAAGAAGTGGAAATTTAAATTCAAAGTGTGTACGTTGTGTTGTTCGGAAAAGTGTAACGTCCGTTGAAAATTCGGTCGTGCTAGTTCCGGTGCCGAAAGGTTTTTCAGTGCTTAAAAAAAAAAAAAACGATCAATTCATGGTAAAAGTGAATAGTGAACATTTTTCAGAGTCGAGGTAGTGCGAAAGTTTAACACGAATAGTGCGAAAATAAATGGGAGTTTTAAATGGAAGTTTTTGGCAAGTAGGTGGATCTCTTCGATCGGGATTGATCACCCTGAAGTTTTGGATCTGCCGAAAGTGGAGAAAAATGTGGTTCCGAAAAGATTTCCATAGACTGTATAGTATTAAATTTTGTGTATTTTAATAATAAGTATTAGGCGTTTACAGTTGTGTCGATTAAGAGTATAGAATCGAATATGTATAATAAGCAAAAAAAAAAAAAGAAACTTGTAAGGAATATCAATTAGTCATAGGAAAAATCAGTGATCGAGAGAAATGAAGAAGGAAAAAAATGACATCCCAGAATGAATAATTTACCTAATGAAATGATGAGAATGAGGGAAAAAATAATGGTTTGAAATAGTGCCTATGAGGGTTTTTGAGATTCTGGATCGGCGTCTCTACTTAGTCTAGGTCGTTGACAGTTCTCAAAATTGAAAAGATGATGATGATATAATTGTACGCGTACAGAAGAAAGAAAAATAATAGGTATGAAATAAAGAATAAATATGTATACATGTATGGGAAAAAGAAATAGATTAATGCGCATCTCAACATCGCCGATCACTGTTAGTTTAATTTGTCGACATAGTTTTAGGAGAATTTGATGATTATGTAAGATTAAATGTTTGATGTGGTGATACCTAATATTTTAATAAGTTAATAGCATAGAGGTAATAGTAATTATTTGTTATGATAATTTCGAGATTTTTCTTAGTGAAAGTCATCGTTAATTTTGTCATTTTTCTTGCGTAGTTTTAATTGAATCATGTATTTTTAGAGAAGTAGTAACTTTTAAATGTATTTTTTTTGTGCATTGTCTTTTTATAATTGTGATGATTTCCTAATTTGAAAATTTAAAACCTTTAATTTTAGTACATACCTACTTTTATTAAGTAAAAACAAAAAAAAAAAAAATGTAAAACTTATTGGAAATGGAGATGATTGTTTGATTTGTTGTAATTGTTATTCTTAATTTACTCAGTCAATTGTTATTTAAAAAAAAAAATTCACTTCGTTCATTTTTTTTTCTGGCACCCCTTGGTGGTGTAGTAAGCATATAGGTACGTTAACCTATGTCCAAATACTTTGGTCAACAGGAAGTGTTGAAACAACCAAAGTGTCTAGTCGGCAATATTGCATATTGTCGACTATACCAATGTCTGTAATTATTAGTTAGCATCGACACCTTGAACTGCAACATTGTATTCTAATAAAGAACGTCTCTCCGACTTGTGTGTCTGAATGGACCCGTAAGGGTACCAAACAACCCTACGTAGATATCCTACCCGATACGCAGATATTTAATCATTACACATAGTTTCGGATCCCGAGGTGGAGTTAAAATCGCACGTGTCGCATTTCCCATGGATGCGACCGGCTAAGTGGACGGGATGACGGCGATTCCGGGTTGGTTACGTTCCGGGTCGAAATGGAAAAACCGCCCTAATCGCCGGATTCTTCCGCGAAAAACTAATGCGCTTATTGCATTAACTGGGGCGCGCGTTAACAACGTTTTGTTTACCGTACGGGCGAGTTCATTTTCTCTTGCACTCTAATAATAAATAAGTGCACACATTATTATCGCATTTTTTAACGACGCGGGGTGACGAGACGGGAGTCGGTGTTTCGCGTGCACGCCACCTGAAAAGCTGAAACCGTGGCTCGATATTTCAGGCGCGATTAGAGCACACTTCCTGTTGTAAGTATAGAGTGAAAATTATGACACTTGCACCGGTGCGGCGCGATATCTCGTGACGAATTGCAATGGACTTGCATAATTGGCCGCGGTTGTGCGTTTCAGGAACTGGCAAGGCGATAAATAACGCGATAATTATTGTGGACGACTCGAAATTATAACTTCCTTGAGCCTTCCTCCAGAGCAAAAACACACAGGTACACTTACCTCCTTCATAAACCATTCTAAAGTTTTCATACAGAGTCTATCCAAGGTGGCGAAAGAGCTGCGTGCGCACTAGTAAACCTGCCTTAACGCCACTAATTTCTGGACTTGCTCTGTTCTGAAACTACTTGGTGATAAACGATTTCAAATTATCCCCCGCCATGAATAAAGTCGAGGGCAGGTTGATATCATGGACTGGTGCATTCGTGACGACTTCCGCTCGTGAAATACAATTATAAATTGGTTAATTCAAAAGCGTATATTCCGGCGGAACGTCGTCGACACCCCCTATATTCACCCTTAGACCGTATTCAAATTACTGCACCCTCAGTCTCGCTCTTTCCATCTGGAGCGGACACCGTCACACCATATGGCAAAGTCGGATTCCCCATAAATCGTAATTTCCATCGTAGTGCAGCGTTTTAGATGCGCCGTCGGGGGTGCCGGCGCCGCAGGATCGGGGGTCGCGTGGGTGGCATATCGGCGCCCTTTCGTGGGAGGACTTATGGCGTTTTAATTGTGACACTCAGTCAAGTTGTCGCGAGTGCGATCGCCGAAGAATTGTGTGGTGTGAAGCAATAAATAGCAATTAGGCACGGACAGGCGTGGAAATGCGCGCAGGGCTGGGCACCGTTTCGGGGAGGCGATAATATCGAGAGAATGTGTCGCGTCATTCGATTCAATACCACGGATTTATTCCGTATACAGTCCAATCAACCCCATTGTGTGCGCACAGTGTTCGGATTTACCTGCATTTTTCGAGCATGCTAGGGCCGCAAAGCCGGGATATCATAACCATCGTCAAGAGATACCATGGCATGGTGACGGGCACGCATTATCCATGTGGGAATTAATTTCCATCAGTGCATCGCGTTCGATTTATAACGCAAACGACCGTAACTCACATAAAGCACAATTTGTGAAAACCAGACATAATTTTCAATTAAAATGCGCAGTAATTAACGATTCCATTAACCTCTAATATAATTAAACAGCGTGTTACTAAATGGTGTAAATTGAGTTGAATTATTCGGCAGGTAACGCACCATATTATACATATAGCGACGGATTTAATTGTGATAACGAATTAGTGTGTTGCGATTCAAAATGGAATTCGTATTATTATTAGTATTCGAACTACACCCTCGAGGACGCCTTTAGGTCGTATCAGAAATTAATCGATTCCGGTTCTGAACTGAATGTTTTTATAATTGTACATTGAGCCTTGGGGATGATTATTTACAATCTGCACAAGTTGATGAATAATGGAGGACCTGTTATGATTTCATGTTTTAAGCAAATCGAAAAATTACGGTTCTGATGCCTGATTGCCTCTTGTTGGTGTAACAAATGGCTCGTAAATGGGCACTTCAATTTACCCAAATCAACAGCCACTTACATCCGTAATAACATTGCACTAACTGGTGCTTCATCGCGTGCTTTCGCAGTGAGGGCCCCTCGTCCTAGCGGCATTTCATTGACAATCACCTAATTGTCAGGTGCGAGGTCCTCGCCGTAGTCCTCCCTTTCAAATTTGCGGTTCCAGAGACAAATTGCCACCTTCCCTAATTGCGCCCTTGATTAATTGATCACGATTACGGGAATAATTCGGCGAGAAGAAGACTGCAATTATCTCTATTTTAGTTCGGGTGGTAGAAAGGATATGGGGCTTTTCGGCGGAATCCGGGGTGGTTGAGGGATTTCTAATTGACACGGCTGTGGCGGAAACGGCGTATGCGAGAAAGGTCTCCCGGTGAGAGACAACCGAATGGTCGGCGGCCGCCTCTCGGTCAGGGGCCAGACTTCGCATTGTTTCCGTATGAACAGATAAATTAACTCTTGCTACGTTAAAAGTCTGGCCTAGGGAGAAAAATGACACATCAAATCAATGGGAGAATGTTTGGGGGACTTCTAACACGTTTCCAAATTGCTTTCCAAATTAGAATTTCTATTGGGGCATGATGTCGTGTTCAATTTCTATACGAGTAACCGTTCACAAAGAAAATCAGAAATTGGTTTGATGTTAATTTACGAACGTTTATTTGACTAAATCTCATCAAACCCGATAACCGTACAGTTAATCGGCATCAGTGCATGGACGTATGCAAATCAAATACACACATCTGCTGTTGAAAAATTTATTATATTTGGTTTCGATAGATGGATTATTTCATCATCAAATATTATACTCGTCAATCAGTCTCATCACACACAATCGTTATTGTTATTGAATTATCGTTTTGACAAAGTACATATATACGACTTTTTACCGAATTCGGGGTAATAACGCAGGATTGCAAAGGCGCCATCTCTTTGATATGCAGATTCGTCCTTCCAATAACATATCATAATAGTCGGGCAGTGTGTGATCATCGGAAGAAAATTGCCAAAATCGCCCATCACGGCTAACGTATTATAAAGTATGGTATTTATAATCGTCTAGACGGGATCGGCGGTGGTGTCCATTGTTTCTGGACCCGCACTAGAAAACAATACCCTGTATTTCAACAAGAGATGCCACCGCAATAGGCCGGAACACTTTTTCAAACAGCGGGTGATTTTAATACCGGTCGAGATTGTAACCCCCTATACTGTGGCGTGTCCCAGACCATCCGGTCCAAATTTATTGGACTTGGCCCACGTCAGATTGAAAAATTTACTTAGTCTCCCCCCAGAGATCTAAGGAATACTGGTGGCTGTTTGTTCTAATTAAAAATTCGACGAGTGCTTGCTTAATATGCATGACGACGGTGTGATGAACGCCGAATTGGTCGATGCTGGTATCCGATCGCACGAAAGATACAGCGCACCAAGGTGGGTGTGCTTGGTATACGAGTATCATCACCAAACAAAACAGCACGATGGGAACGTGTAGGTATTACATGCATTCACGTACTGAAATACACGGGTTCAAAATCCACGGCAAAACGCGACCTAGACCTCTCCTGTCAGGTTCGAATCCTGCTGACGCAATAGCAATAAGCGTATTATGATGATGCCCCGTTCATTCACAGAGCCCATCACGATCCATTAGCACCTCGAGTGTGAAAAGTGTTCCGCGACCGTAAATTGGGAAATCTTACTGATGTGGCGAATCGGACGGCTGTCCAAATCGGGAGATTAGATTCGACGACGCATTTCGCACTTGGCTCCGGTCGGGTTCCCCGGCGTTCCTCGAACCCGTCTAATACAATTAAACTTAATTACGAACGGTGGTTCATCAGATGGAAGGCGGCGTTTAATAGGTCGTTACGCCACCTGCAGCACCACCAGATACATCGAAAATGAAGTCGGAGGAGGCTCGCCGTCACCGTCTCTCTCGGGTCACGAACATAACTCAAGCCCTATCAGTGTCGTCACGTGTTTCTCACCGTAGGTCTCGGCACTGGAGAGACGTCTCCTCTTATTATTTCAATATTGACTTTGTGCCTTGATTGGATCGGATCGAATTCGTGGAGAGGAATTGTGTCAAGGAAGTCGTGTTCTAGCCGGTAATAGATTTGTGCTTGATCATCTCCGTAAATGCGCCTATTCCGACACAATGGTAATATTGAATAAACATAATGGGAGATCCACTCCACGGACCCGTCCGACTCTGGACGTGTCTGTTGATTTTCCAAACACATACGGGTCTTGTTGAATCAACTTTTCTATCCCATCATGCAGTGGATGCAGGAGAATCTCTGATATAAGTAGGTGGTGGTGTCTTCGGAGGCGGATTTAGGACGTGACGCGAAACTGGTGGTAATTACTGTAAGCAGATAGTTTATATACGGAGTTTATCAAAGCAAAGTAAATCATTGTGTTAGCGAAGTCGTGATAACCATAAAGGCAGGTTCGGACTTAATTACACTCACGTGCGGTTTTGCAAACAGCCGGGCACCGTTCGGGAGTCACCATATACACACCGATTTATGGCAGTCACGGTATCATTGTTACGGGATTTTTCGAAACCCCGGTATCCAGCAAAAATTTTACACGTGCATTATACGGTGTTCAATACGTGTGGTCCCACAGCCACCCGCTCACAGGTGTTTGACCAGCAGCGCAACTGACCGGAGAATCACATATTCATGATGACTTAGAACGTTTTATTCATATTTATAACCCGCGCGCCTCGAAGACTCGAGGATAAAATATCGGTAATACATAAATTTGTCGGATTAAGTGATTAAATTGAGCGTAAATTGTAAATATTCCTGATGTCCGTAATTAATGCCGTTCCTTGGACGGTGAAAACAATTCGACTGTGAAATTGCTCGGGAGCAGAAATGAGAAGCCGAAGGAGCTGCCATCATGCTGCGTGTTTACGCCATACCTCCAGTCCGGTCGACGCTCTAATTAGAGTGTCAAACATTTTAATACAGTCTTGCGCTGACAATCATCTGGGACGTGGATATTTTATCGCAAAGTCAAGTTTTATAAAACGGAATTGTCAGTACGGTTAGTCATATAACCCGACGAACCGGAATAGCTGCAGTAATAATAATCTGATGGCCGCAGCGAATTATTAATGCATCCATCACAATTTCTCATTATAGCATAATGCACGACAATTTCCAGTGTTTGCCGACTGGAAATCATTTTCCGTGTCGTTATGGATTTTCTTCGGGGGTGGCCTCATCTCTATATGTATACTCATGGAAACAGATGCACCGAGGAGAGCGCCGCAGAGGGATAATTAAGTGCTTTTCTAAACGTCTGGTTTTTTCCTTACTTTAGAGGATGGGATCCGATAATTTATAGAAACTTTTATTAAAACGCGAGTGTTTCTGCAGCTGGGGTATAGTCTTGCGGTTCGGGGCGGGCCGTGTATCGCATAATAACGAGACGGCGTCTCGCCACCCCCGTAGCAACTTTGTCTTTGTGTCTGCACATTTCTGGATTCCCGGGCCGTACTTTATCAGCGCACATAATCCAGTTGATATTGTCATAATTAAGATTTGTCTTGCAACGGAGAGGAATGTCTTTACATTTGTTTCGTATCACGCGGGCATGGCCGTCCGGGTCTCTCTCGCTCTTTCGCGGAACGCTCCAGACACACAACTCAATTAGTTTTCGGTTTGGTTTGTGGATCCGCTCCCCCTAGAGAATAACATTATCTTCTCAGATGTTCCCCCGAGTTCGGTTTCGCATGCCGTACTTAATGTATACGTAATATTACTTCACGGTTTCCGTTCGGCGCTTGAACGCCGAGGCCGGAGAGAGATACCATCCAACAAAACATTGCACTTATCGGATTAAAAAAACGGCCCTAAAGGCGGTCGTAAACGACCCCAGAAGGAGCGCAAACGATCGACCACACACAAGAAATTATACCACTTCTGAGGGATCCCGACCGTGTTTACGGCTGTCTTGGCATAATTTTAGCACCATCAAACGCCTCCGAACACTCCAATCCGTAAAAGTGCTTATGGACCATTCCCGTGAACTAATACAGTATTATGTTCCATCGGCCATCAGGCCCGGTCGGTATGGATGATGATGATGGCGTCGCTTCCAAAGGGGGCCACAATGGCGGCCCTGTCAGTGGCGCATTTGCATAATCGTGAATGACAGATTCGAATGGTTGCAGCGATCATGTTCGTAGTGTTTATTAATGCGACGTCTCCTCAAAACCGGCTGCGATGGCTTTATGGGAGCGACTCTCTGTCTCGAGAGCGTCATCGGCTCCCAAAACAAACAAGACTCCGATACAGTGTTACCGATTTGATAGGCCTCTCGGTTTATTTACACTGCACGCACAGTCCCGAGCACCGACAACGAAAATAAATACCGCGCGGCTAACAGTGACAGCTCACTTTATGGATTCGAGTAGCAATTTGCATCGTGTACCGTTCATATCAAAACATAAGCGCACTGTGGAGGAGATCGTGTGTGGAGATGAAACGGTTTGTTTGAGCGGAGCTCCAAACGCTACCTACCGGCCAGAGCCCGAGTGCCGGCGAATAACGCGATATTATTGAGACTTCTAATGAAACGTTGATGATGGATAATGTTCGGTTTTACCGGGTTGATGGGAGTGTGCGTATGTGGACGGAAAAATGCTCGCCGGTTACCGATCAGGTAGCCGGTCGAATGGTCGTAGATTGCATACCAAGCCGAGGCGAACCAATAGCGATTTAGCTGTAACCACAGGTTCCAGGACGGTACTTACGGAATGACCGTTTAAAAATATTTCTCGAAAATTACCAAGTTTACTACCAAAAATTACACACGGCTGCGTTTTCAAACGGCCGCTGGTTCGGTGAAAACGGCGTCTTCGTGGGACGTGCGGCGGGGAATTCCCAATGCAACTTGTCATTGTAACGCGACCGACAATGAAACTTATTTCAGTCGGGAATGAAATGCTACAGACTGTTCGATATCTGCTTGCGACGTGTAATTTGGCGGCATTCACGGGGTGAAACGGGGCGCGGTTCACGCCACCAGATACGACTTGTTGGCAAGTTTGCCGCGATAGTTTGCGGTTTTGGGTACTTTATAACTGCATTGGAATTGTTGCTTGCAGTTCCCGGTGGGTCCGCCGGGGCGGCTGGTAGTAACTTGAGTAAACGCCGCTTTGCCGGTGCCACACTGAACCGAATTATGCCCACATCCCGTTCGGCCAGACACATAACTAACCGATAGCTACGAGCCAAATCAACAGATCGAAGGAGCGAAAATTTGGCAGCAGGTAAACGGAACGTTTAAAGGTAATTCAGATAATTGGGGTGGACTACGAAAATTGTCTAATCGATTAAGCTAAAGTTGCAGTTTCCAGTCGACAAATCATATTTAATATTCGCCTCCCTCGAAATACACTTCTAAAACCCCAGTTTTCTCTAAACGGGTTTCTGTTCGGCTGTTATAGTGGTGCAGGCTGACTGTAACAGCGTAGATCAAAGTCTCTGAACGGATATAAATTAGCTCGGGGGCACAATGAGGGATACTCGCCATTTAATTAGCTAACTATCGGTCGGAATTTCGGGGGGATTCGAGTCGCTCCCTAGTTATTATCAAGGAATTATAGGTTTTTATATTTATACCCGGCGATTATTCGTGAGTTTGATTAATTTATCACAGAACATAGCCTAGGAGTTTTTACGCAATTATTAACTCGAGATTTGATTACCCGTGTGTGCTACAATTTAGAGAGGTATTCGTATATGAAGGCGGACAAAGACGGATCATTTCGCAAGCGTTTTTCGAGAATTTTGGCTTTCCTCAATGAAATAATGTGTACGTACGCACAAAGTAACTATCCTGCGGACTTCGATGTAGGTACCGGCACGCAGGATAATGACGGTGGAGGTATCCCGGGTATGATTTGCACGGCAAGCATATACCTACAACATGTTGAATGTATAATTTAGCATCGTGTATTAAAACGGACGGTGTGCTCCCCAGTCCTGTCAGTTTACCTTATTATCGACTACTCGCACTACACGGGGCCCTGTCGATCACCTGATTGATGACGGCCTCCACACGACTTATATATATAAGTTATAAAGCCCATTCATTAGGCAGTTCTGTTCTCACGTTTTTATTCATCGAGACGATCATTATTTCAATACGACACGACTCCGAACAACGACCGTCTCGTTCTCATCATCATACCTTTCGACGAAAATAACAATACGCTCCCCTAAAATGAAATAAAGAGCGATGGTGGATGATGCAGCTAATATGCATCCCAGTTTTTCGAGGGCTTTCCGAAAGCCCTGTAAACATTGGCGGATAGACGACAGCCGTTCCAGACGTTTGGCGAGATCGGAATTGTGACATACGATTTCCGCTATCGGAGACGGCTGGCTAACGATTTGAGCCGCCTCGGGCCTCTCGTTCTGTTTTTAGTTATCCTAAACGAATATATGAGTGGCTTTATGGGGTTTGAGGATTTCCGAAACGGCTTAGAAACGCACTGCGAAGGGGCATTCATTTGCGCTAAAACTCGAGGATGTCATAAATATCTAGACGACGTTCTCGAGGGCCCCCGGGATTAACACGTCATTACTAATCTCCCCTGACATATGTTACAGGAGGCTTTTTAACATATTTTTTTACAGGTGGAACAACTCAAACCGGAGAAAACACTATTTATTACGTAAGCCTTCCTAAGCTCGTGGAAACGATCCTATTGTTTTTAAATTTTCCTAAATTTAGACCATTGCTGCTAGTTTTTGTATTTCGGTACCATTTCGAGACTTAAGCCTAGTAGCGTGAACATATTCAAACAATAAACAGTTTTCACGGTATAAAACCGGCTTAATTTTTATTAGGTTTCTACCAGTTTCCAAAACAGGATCATTTGCATGAACGGTTCAATATGGTCGAGTTTAGAGGTTGCAGGTGATTTTGTTGTGTCTCTTCTGTATGATGATGATGATGATGATGACTGTTTTGGAACTAGTTTCAGGTCATAAATATGCATGCACCTGTGAAATTATTAACGAGTCTTTTCCGATTAAAATGAAACAGGTCGAATTATGTCCCCGGTCACATTGATTGATGGCAGACTGTATTATAATTATTATGAGAGACGAGAGCGATCTTCCAGTGAATTAATTCAGGCATCCATCGTCGAAGGGATTACAAGCGCGGTCGATTATGCGCCATATAGACAACACCTACAAGGTGATAAATACCGAGATTTAAATCTCAGTTCAACGATCGCATCACATTTGGTAAATCTTTATTTATTTTTACGGATTCCGTCCTGTAGAGGTGTCGTTATTACACCTCCTAATACGCCCGATAAGTGAAGGACTTAATTTTGATTTACGACCCGGCGAGACGTTTTTCACACAAACTCTTTTTTCTCCCCGGGACCAATTATTTTTGACAAATGGTCCGAAATTAAAATAACCAGGCTCGATGATGATTACATCAAAAAAATGTAAGACATGGCATCACGCATTACGGTCGTCCGCCGGCTATTTGCTTATGAAACGCATCGCAATCACCCGAGCCTCCCCTCCCCGTTCCAAATTAAATCCGCGCTTTAACGACTATAATTCCACAACCGGCCATTAGGCCGACGATAACCCATGCTTTACCAAATTAGAGTTGTAAAAGTCGGTCGAGAATTCCGGTAATCAAGGAGTCTCCCGCTCTCGTATACCGAATTAAACTTCCCCCGGTTCGGGTCGCAGTGTGGTCGCCGGATTGCCGCATGGACTTTCATATGAAAGGACGTCGCGTTTTATTGTCGCGCCGTTACTCATCACCCTGGGGGCCTCGCCTTAATTACCCCGAAAAATTACCACCACCGGGATTTCGCATATTCGCCTTATCTAGCCGCATCGCGTAAACAGATGTGCAACGGCGGATCTAAAACGGGAATTTTGTAATGCCCCTGGAATTCGGTTGACAATTCTGTTTACAAAACTGGTCGAAGACGCACAACTCTTCGGGTCCCCGAGTCTCGAGTCCGGTCGGGTCGCCGGTATTGTTTAGAGACGGTAATTTATGGCCCCTGCATCGAAAAATCCTCTAATCCTGAATAATGGCCCACCGCATTCGATAAATTCCGTCCGTAAACGGCGCGCATATTATCTAAAGTATAAATCTTAATTAGTGGATACTTAGCCGCACTATTACCGCTACTCAATTATCATTAGCGTATGATCGCCCGCCCCCGTATCAATGGGACGCATTGACGACTTTAAATTAACGCATAACGTGCCGATGACGCTTAATGGCGCGCCCGCCCGTGTGTGCGGAGCGCATCAGGAATTCGCTAATTTTATGGTGTTGCGCATAATGCACCGGTTAACTGGAATACGATGTGGAACGTAATGGTGCCGGTCGGCCATGTCTGGGCTCGGGCTCTCACGTTAACGCGTTATAAACATAATAAACCATTAGCGCGCACCTAGCGATTGCATTAGTTCCGTTACCCACGCTGTGATCCGACATTAGGGATCGACGAATTTGCGCGCAGGTAACGAAATCTTGTCGAAATCCCCGGGAATCGATGGAGGATCGGCGATTTTGCGAGCCGTCGAGAAACCGCCCCTAATTGGAGAGTCATTCTGTCGTTTGCGGTCGGTTATTTTCTTCACTTTTCGTTCGAGGGCTTTGTGCGCCGAGTCTAACTGGCGAGTGGAGAGCTTTCCGAGCGACGGTCTCGCTCCCGTATCGCGCCGAGGGCCCTCGATACCTCCCCCGGCTGCACGAGGGACGCCAAAGAACCGACATTCTTCGATCTCCAGGCGACCCTTCAATTACCGGCGCGATAATACGGGCCGGAACGCATCGCGCCGGCAGGAAACCGGCTCGACTTTGAATATGGATATCGCCATTCAGCCGGCGTGAATGGGCGCAAATTAGAAAAGCCCTCGCCTTTTTCCCCCGCCCGGCCGCGAACAAAGGACCGGAAAGTTGACGCGCGCCCCGAAAAAAAGACCCCGACGCGTTTGACAAATTCCGCGTGAGCCGTTTCGTCACGTCCCGCCTATAACTCACACCGGCCGCGATTCCTGCAGCTCCCCGGAGGCCGTACGAAAATAGTGTCATCCCGTACGTGGACGCGATGGCGCATCTCTTCACCTCTTTCCGTGCGGCGATTTATGTGGGGCCACCTCGTCGAAAATACCGCAGCTGCATCTGCAGTAAATTACGGATAATCGCGTACGCGAGCTCCTATAAATAAATACGGGAGAATGAGGAACGAGGATGGGGTCCCCTCGGATCCGGAAGAATGGAGTGCATCGCTTCCTGCATTTACGCACGATAATTGTCTCCTCTCTCCCGTTTGAAAAACAAACACTTGGACTGGATGAGTCTGCAATTAATATTTATAATCCCGCCTGCAGATAATGGCGGGTGCGAAAAGGGGGGTCGCATGACGACTGCGAAAAAGGGGAAGATGACTAGGCGTCTGACCCACTTGATGGCGGCGGTCGTGTCGGAGATGTTCGCCGAGATTTACATCGATATCAACAAATGGCACTCTCGGGTTCCGTTATGATTCGTGCGGCTCATTACCATGTTAAAACAGAACCGGGCGATGTTCGCTAATGCGGGGAATATGACTGGGCGATATCGATTTCCATGAGATCCGCTTCGCCTAGATGAGAAAGACCCAGTTCCCAAAGCTTTCTCGACTCCGACCTCGATGTCGCCAGAAGAGGATCAAACTTTGCGGGGTCTTCTCTGTTAATAATAAATTCCGCGGGGAGAATCTGCGTGGAAGATGACGCCGGGAAACGAGCCAGGTGCGCCGAGTTAGGTATTATGCGGAAAAGGGAGGGTCGCGCTTCGTCCTATTACTTTTTATCGGCGTCATTCCGTATTGTGCGTGCGTTATTATTTGTTTTCGGCGCCGGCGAGCGGGGAGGGCCTCCAAGAATTCGAGTTTTAAGTCATCGACTCGGGATTATTGCCGGAGGCGCGCACGTGCCTGAAGCTCGGGCACGTGTCGGCCGCCTCACGCTTCGCTCGATCCGAAAGCTCAAATTTTGACAAATTGTGTCTGGGATGCCCGTGACACCGCCAATCCCCGAGCGGGCTGCATCAGACAATGCCTTTCTTACGTTTCCCCCCATGCTAATTCCTTTTCCCTGACGAAATCCGTCCCGATTCGGTTACGTTCCAATCAGGGCCGAAGAGTCCCATTTGCGGCCCTCAAGGCGCGCCACCTGCGCCTCGATCGTAATCGATTGCGAGTAATTATCGTGTGTGCTAATCCGGCGACTCCTACGCCTGTCAATATCGAATGAGACCACCGCGGTTAAGATATTCGCGTTCATTAACAATACCCTCACGACTGGCTGCGAGCTGTCGGTGCCCTCCGCCGTCCCTCCTTTGTTCGGGGCCCGTAACGGCACATAAATTGCGGCCGCGCTCGCGAAAAAAGACATCATTTTAATTTATCACCGTCGGAATCAATGAGGAACCGACATCCAATCCAACCACCCGGGGGCGGGCGCCGCCTCCTAAGCGCGTCATCTTTCGGCTCGGCGCTGGCTGCCTCTTATTAAAATCGAACCCGGACCGTGACTGACTCGAAACGTAATTGTGAAAACGGCGCTCCGGCTCAATTTCGATTTTTATCACTTCCAGATGGGAGGATTTTACATTGCGTCTTGCGTCGGCCGTAAAGCGGCTACGGTCCTCGAGACAATAATTTGCGATATTTCGAGGGGCGTAAAAGCGACCCATTATCGCCAGGCGACTCGACTGCGGAGGAGGCGTAAAAGTGGAGTCGTCTCCTGCTAATTATTCCCGACTGGTGCGCCCGAGGTCCGGTCATTATATACGTATTAAGCGGGAATAATAACGGAAAATTAGCACGTAATCAACACGAAATCCGGCTGCGCTCGCGATAAATACGCCGACATCAAAGGATCCGTATACGTTCTGCGCGGACTAATCAAAGCGGAGGAAGCTCGAGCAAATTGCCTGGTGCCCGGAGTGGCCGAGCCTCTCCGGGTGGAATTTTTGCACCTCCGAGATGATTGCGACCCCAGAGGTGCGAATCCGTCTCGGATTTCATAAATCGTTCACTTTTTCGACCCTTTCATTATAGGTCGCGATAATTAATTCCGACATGTCGCGCACTCGAAACATGTACCGAATAATTGGAGGGTCAGCCCCTTCGAGGGAAGGCACCCTTCCGACATGATATAGCACAATCTCGTTAGCGACGACTCTTAGCAATACCGTGCTAATTATTTTCAGTCAATACGTTTTACGGTTCTAGGGCTAAAAAGTCCGGATAGGTAAATGGGCAATTCGTGTGTGTTTTTTCCCCGTTTTCCGGGTTAATCCGTCCAAAATGAATAAAATAAATCGGTCGACGTGTGTCCAGCTGTAACTTCGTGCGAATTAAACTTTAATTGGCGCAACCGTAGGGGCGGTGCGCAAAATACAGTCGGTGATCGTGAATTCGGAGCCCGGCTTCTCATCAATTAACGCACTTGTACGCTAATGAATCCGGTGGACGCAGGTGCCGCATATCTCACACAACGCGGACAATCGATTATGGCACATGTGCTCATAACAACGCGGATAACGGATTATAAAAAATATCTGGCGCGGATCCGATGTCGAATTGTTCATTAATTACTCGGCCGGCAATTAACTGCGCCCCGTCTGGTTGAGGTGTCATGAACTGAACATCGGAACGGTTTGATTGGGCCATTGTGACCGAACCGAACTCAAAAATCGTTTTAAATCCATTACTTACCTTTCATCATATCCGCTCGGAATCGCCTGAAAAATCATGAAAATTTCCACCATTATTGTTGTGGGGTTGGGAAATCGATTACTGAAATAGACATTATGTAATATTCATACAGAAGACCGACCTGTATCTTTCATAAGTCCATCGGCAGTAATAAAAAGGTAATAACGTGGGATGGCGGTCCCTTGCGGGTCAGCTTTTAACGATCCCTTCGTTATTTGGCAATTTGCATTCACCACTCTACATCAGGTTAATGAATTGGGCATTTACCCTCTTAATTTTATAGATCTCATTACATTTAAAGTACCTCAATCGAGATCTGCCGGGATAATGCCCACCACGAAATTACATTCAGAATTTTAAACGAACTTTCTTCTTGTGTATACCAGAGGCGAACCTCAAACACATCGAGTTTAATTTACAAAATTATTATTCAACAGGGTGCCATTGACAAATCGAGCAATTAGTTTCGTACGGTGTTGAGGCAGTCGGATGAACACCTGAGAGACTAATTCCACCTGTGTACCTATTCGGTGACACAATGACTTGTTCCCGAGGTCCAACACGGGTGGTCTAGCCATCATCAAAACGCACCTGCCAGTGGGTTTCACATCGGGACACTCGACATCATTTACTACCGAAATCGGTCATTATCATTACCATGGGCCTCTTCGGTTTTATGACTTCATTTTAATACCGGAATTCGGTGTGGTACATCTGCCCCAACAATTACCGAGGCGTTGAACCCGTATTTGGAACAATTTCGAACTGGACCCAACGCCCTGCAACGTGACTCGGAGCTTTTGCGCAAGGATTTAATTGCATTATTATCATTGTGAAAAAGCTTCGACTGGCTGTTAGTTGTTGTATTGTTAGGTGCAGCGGCGTTATGCACGTGTGCCTGATGGCTATACGGCGACCCGGATTGAATAAAACCGGGCAGGACTCAATTAAAAAAGGACGAGGCATTCCGTATGAAAAATGCATGGAGGCTCTTCCGAACGGACGGTTCGGACGCGAAACGTTGATCCGGAACCGGGTCCTGGAAGACATTCGCCCCCTTTAATTGTCGGATTAACATGGATAAATAGTGCGGATGCTGCCGCCTAACCGGATTTGCAGATGTATACGACCGCGGGGAATAATATCTCCGGGGATCAGGGGTCGCGGTCAAGACACCGATCCCGAATCTGCATAATGCATGAGAGGATCCGCTTTCCGAGTCGGCGGACTTGCAACATGTGTCGCCGATGCGCCCCCGGAACCCCGACGCACAAGACACTCCGGGGGTAATGGGGTGGAAGGTACGCCTCGCCGCCCCCAACCGCGCAAGGTGGCGCGGAAATCTACGAAATTCGCAACCCCATCGGATCGGTCTTTCTTGCGGTCTCGGTGGGGCAGAATTTCGCGATCGTGTGACAACCCGGTCGTAAATATTCCCGCAACGCTGTTGACGCACCGTACATGTTACATGCAAATAATCATTATAATTAATGGCGTCCTGATGGGTGGGAATGAAGGTTCAACACACCACCCCGCTTGTATCATTTGGCTGAGTGCATATCCCGGTTAGCATTATCGCCTCTCTCATACTTTTAATTAGCGGCCGACCCGACCACGACTTTTCTGTTTACCCGCGTTAATTTCGCTAAATCTGTACAAATTTCCCTTGCTGATTTTTCCCGTCTTTATTTATTTGCGCCGGGTCGGCCGGGAGGATATTTAGGATTTTATTCGGCGCCAAGCAAAGTCTCATTTATCCTAATTTAGATGCAATTTCATCCCCGTAGTTGTGCAATTTTCCCTCTCATTACATTCAAATGAGGAGCTCCCGCACGCTAATAATTCGAGTCCGGAATGATGGCGCGGTCTGCATTTCGCGATGTGCAACGAGATGTAAAAAATTAAAATTCGTTCCGTTGTTCTGGCAATTTTCGTGTGCACACATCGGCATCAGCGGGAAAAAATCCGGACCGTAAGGTTCCCGTGTTTAACAGACAATAAAAGCACGTGTCCGTTTGTGTTGGCACTTGTATGGCGTATGCATGCGGACTCGTTAAGTGGCAATATGTAAGCGAAACAATGCCGGATGGATGTATTGTGCTCAAGGAACGAGAGGATGCAATATTGTCTGCGCATATTGTTCCAAGCGTTGTCGCCGCACGAGCACTCCCGCGGACGCGGGTGCGAGCGTTTCCGAATCCCGCAGGGAGCCGACTGCAAAACTGCATTAGACGAGTGACGTTGATAAAACACCAATTCGAAAATAACACGACATGCCCGTTCGGCCACTGCGAGGAATCGGCGATGTCAACATTGTGCAAACTCGGCGAATGACAGATCCAGGTGAGATCCGTTAGAGGACGAAACTCTGAAAGGAGGCCAATGAAATTTTCGCTTTTTCTTTGTGCGCGTCCTCTTATTAGAAAAATTGTGAAATATCGACGTCGGGCGGTCCGGTTGGGTGACCGTTTTTCCGAGATGTCGATATCCGCCCCCGGGGGCTGCCGGCCAGGCCGCCACTAACGATCCCCCTAATAACGCGCCGTCACGCGGCCGATTCACGAACTGTTAGCGACAATTCACCTTAACGAGCTTTGTTTACTGCCAACAATTACCGCTAAATATACGGCCAAACCGTCTGTCAGCGGGTACGCACATACGCGACCACCGAGCTTTATTTACGGCCCTGTGTTATTTCTATTAAAGTTCTCCGACAATGATTATTGCAGTTCATTGTTCACATTTTTCACCAGAAAATAAAAACAACGACCCCAATAAACCGCATACATTGTATGTACACCCCAATATTCGAGCAAGAAAGTGTAAGGTTGATGGAATCAATTAGCCACATTTTTCGTCTTCCTAAACAAACTCAATGAAACCTTCTTGGTAGTTCCAGAGTATCGGTTTTGACCACATTGTGATAATCCTGAAAAGTACTTACAACTCTTAGGTATAAGAAGGATGCTTCTAGTTTCAATGTTGCTGTTTCAACCGATTTCGCGATTCAATATTATTCAAGCAATTACAAAAACCATTCCATTGAAATTTCTGGAGACAATAATTTTGAGTTTCACTCCTTTGTTTTTCCAATTAACTCAAATTTCTCTTGGTCCTCACGATCATAAAAATGGATTCATTATGATGGTTCCTTACAGAAGTTGGAGTAAATCACATTCAACAAAGTTTATGGTTGTCAGTGAATGAGAATATGAAATTTTTGAGAAAGCTGTGGTGCTCTTGACCCTTGGGCCAATGCGACGGTCGATACACTTGCACACGGTAATCGGTGAGCGTATTCTGCGTAATTCAATTACATTATTTAGATACAATCAACAGAGGGTACTTAACCTTGCTCCGACATGACGTACCTTACTCCTCGACGTCGGTCGACTGCATCGTGCGCAACAATTAATGCTTAGAGCCGTGAGCGAGGATCGCGATTTGGGTCGTCGTGAAGCCGTCAACCCGCAATTTCGCATATTTTTCCGATGGGCGGCCCCATTTCCAGCCATCACGAAACGTGGGAAAATCCATAAGCGCGCGCGAGAAACAATGGACAGAACCGAGCGTAAAATTGTTATCACGTCTGATCCGGTGATCGCATTAAAAATGTATCGACTTTTTCAGCTTTCACTGAATAATTTATGAAAATTGTAATAGGTAATTCCACGTAAAAGAAAAAAACGAAAGTGGGATGATTCATGTCTGGACTTATTTACCTAGACCTTGAGCCTTGAGCGCCCGGTGTAATTTCGTGCCAAAAGGTTGATTGTAATTACTGCAACGATCGGAGAAATTTATGGCACAATCCCATCCTAATAAATTCGACGAGCGAAGCGGGACCTTCTCGTTCCACCGTAATAAACAATGTATTAATAAAAAAAAACTGACATGAAATATTGGGCCTAATTGGTAGCGAATTAAATTCCGAAATTCTCCGTTGTGTATTCTCGGAAAGCTCACATCGACATTACCCCCATTATATACCAACCCTTAGGCTTTCTAATCACATAATCCGAATCGAAGACGGACGGCGCGCCCCACGTTATTCAGCTTCGTTATAGAAGAGCTTTTTCCGTGCGTTTTCGACTCTTGAGGGTTTTAGATTAAAAGGTCCCAATTAGCGTTCACCGCCGACACGACAGTAACTAAAACCTACAAACTAACAGATAATAATGTCCTCATTTATCGCTCGAGCGTCATATTCCTGTCAGTCTTGAAGTTACCAACATTCCTCACGGTGTGTATAAAGTGGAGAACATGTGCGTGTAAACCGTAAACCCCTCTCTGATGTTGATGGCAGTCAGAAAACACAGAACTCGGTGACATCTTAATTAATATTCCGGGAGTTCCAGCTCGTTATCTGCGCCTGCTGCCGGAGAGATCGGACAGATTCGAATCGAACGATTTGTAGAAACCGCACGGCAACGACTCGAAAATTATCTCGGAGAAAAATTAATATCTCGATACCGATCGATTCGTATAATTGGAGAACGCCGGATCTGCGGGCTTTGATGAATATACGCAACACGCCAAAGGTCTCTCGCTCTCACCGCGCGGAAGAGTTATTTAAATTGAGTTCGGCAATAAATAACGCAAGCGGTAATTAAGATGTTCGTGGTAAAAAAGCGAGAAGTACGTACACGTATACACACTCTCGGTTGATTTAAGGCACCGTTGAAACGACCATTAAATAGAACAGCGGTTGCAATTTTAGGTGCCACAATTTTTGAATTATACGCTTTGCCGTTTTTGCTTGATTTGTTTACGGGATGAAAATCCTTTAAATTAGAGGCCAAACCGCTCGACCTGCTTTAACGCGCTCGCATATGAAATCGGTACTGCTATTTCACAACTCTCATTGTCCACCAATTACGGGAAATTACTAACGCCGCTTTTCAATTTATTCTGAACTTTGTTCCAATATGTATAACAAACTGCTTCCACGACCACACCTTTTAGAAATTCGCTATTTATCACGGGGGCTCTAGCAAAAATAGACAAACTAAAACGTTTAAATAAGGTTCTATGGCGTTTTCAGTACTACTACTGTGTGGATTTGAGGACCTATAGTTCCGTGTCAGAATGGCTTGAATGGCAGTGGATTTTGTGGTGATATTTTCACGAGGTTCGGTCTACCCGGTAGGGGATGAGGTGGCAACTCAATTTGTGAAGTTGCAAATTGCATCTGCAATCAGAATCCCTCTCGGTGTCCACACGCGTGTAGCCTTCGCTCAAATATTTGCGGAACGTTTTACAAATCGTTGCGGGTCTTACGGCGGTCCCCCTCGTGCAACTGTCGGAATGCAATTACACCGCCGGTTACCTTGTCGTCCGTAATGGACAAAGGCGTCGCAAGAAATCGGACAGCGGAGGGAGGAAACACAATAAAAGCGCTCCCGTGGAATTTGCCGTGCTGGGGGGTGACTGCGAAATTTTCGGCTCCTGCATAATGGCGCAATCGCATCGAATATCATCGAACACGAATACCGCTCTCTGTAGTACGTGTGTATAGTTGGTGCCAAATCGGGTGTGTGTTAAAGCGGCCGGAATGGTCAAATAATTCAAGTGATAACAACCGGAGAATGCCTTGACCATGTTCAGCGCTGTTTTAAATCACCTCAACTGCGATATTATCGGTTGCAGTACCGGTGTTAGCGACGCACCGGCCGGCCATTAACGCTAATGCATGTAATTAATTTAGACGACGCCGCTGAAATCTAAAATATCGCTCATTGTCTCACCTATCCGGTGCAACAGCGCCGTCCTCGTCATCGCCGGGCGGAAAAGCGAAAATTTCAATTTCCAGACGAGTTGAATGCGCCACGCTGGTATTTTCGCTGACATTTCAAGACTGTGCGACATTTCGCTCACACGGGGCGCAATTATTCGGCTGGAACTTTCGGAGATCGTTAAAATCCGATGTTTTAATTATGAACGTGGTGAGGAATTATCGTTATCGCACATGGCCACGCCCGACTCGAGCCAACCTCTCAATGAACGGCTAATATAATTCTCAAATTAAACGTCTCGAGCCGTAAAACTCCGAGGAAATGCTTACGCTTTCCTTATTTAAGACAATTCGCGAACATTCCAACTGCGTCGACACTTTCTAAAAGTTTAATTAAGAATTAATGTTTTTCAGTGTATCGTATATTGGAAGAAGGGGGTTGAACGAGTGGGCGACATCTTTCCAACAAAGGGCGCGACCATATATTCCCCCAGAGATTTAATTAAATTGAATGGAACTGATAGAGAATAAGCGTAATTTCGCGCGACAATCTCCTTTGAGAAATTTACTGCATCCATCAGACACCCTTTAGATGCAATTTAATGCAAATCACAAACTAAAGAACTATCCGCTCGTAACATTTGCGAACACCACTCCTAGAGATGAATTTCATCCGTCCCCATCGACGATCCCTTTTAAAATGATCTTTTGTGCGGTACTTTTCAGCCGTGAAACTTGCGCCACGTTTCGCGATTCAGACGAGCAAGCTTTCCGATTCGGATCTAGTAATATCAAGTGTGAAGCTGAAATTTGGTTGAAAAGACTCACTTATAACACTGACGTTTAACAAGTCTGCGGCTGTCATCATCGGGTTTCTAGGTATGAAATAATACTCGTGTGCGGATTTTCTCCGGCTCTGAGCTGAAATTTCTGCCCGAAATCATTCGCCGGGCATTCATATCTCTAGTCTGGTTTGGTCAGTGGCGCACGTTCCAGAGGAGTGCCACCTTTTGTGGGTACGCCAGTCCGCGCACCCATTTAATGTTCGTCAGTCACGACGTACGGATTCTTTCTGGCAATAATTTTAACATAAAATGTTACGGTCGTCACATACTATTCCGACATTTTTAGTGAATCAGCACAATGTAAGCTCGACCGCTGAATACTCAGGTGTCGTGCGGTATGATTCTCGTTGTCGCAGGAAAAAATATTTAATTTGGTATGGCCAAAAGTGGCCGGCCCGACACTGGCCGTGTCATCGATGGGATCAGTGTAGGTACTGGTCGTATTCCAATAAAGGAAATCAATTAGAAGCTTGTACCTTGTGGCAGGGGGCCTTGCCGGGACCTGACTGACACACAAATCATGCAGTTTTGATAACAATCGGATTCTACACGGACCGATGTCGATGTCCTGATGCAGGACGGATCCGTGCTGCATTCCCTCGGCGGTCAAGTGCGAGCACATTGCGATGCCCGTATGATCCATGAGTCATGATCGAAACTCGCTCGTTTAATCGGCCTCTGCTTGTTTGTAATTCCCTGCTCTCAGTCGTTCCGTTTTGTCCAATCATGTTAATAACCCAATTAATGGCTGGATGTCCAATGTGTACGTCGCTGCGGCAGTCCTGAAAGATCGTTGCCATTGTTGTTCCCTGGAAATTGCCTTATATGCCATCCATCCACTTCAGTTACTCCAATTTGCAAAATGTTCTAGAATTTATGACGTTTCGTGGTCCATCCTTTGACTGTTTGATCATTAAAACTTGGCGGAGATTACAGTTTTCCCCAAGATGACTCAGTGCTACTATAAGGTACCACTATTTTCTAAACTAAAACCTCCCATAAAACGTTCCAACTCCACTCTGCTTTACACATTTCGTTTGAAACTTCAGCGGTTGAGACGCGTTATGAGACGGAGGGCGATAAAGCCCATTACGAAATATATATTTAATTGTGGAGATGATGTCGGCGGAAAGTTTAAAGCCGTCGAAATCCTAAATTCTCGGCGAAGTTGGCCGAAGAATGGATTAACTTGTGTATGATGCGATTCGTTTGAGCAAAGTTGTGCGAAAAGTTCCGGCCGACTCGAAAAAATGGCAAAAAGAACATTTAATCGTCGAATAAAGCCGACTGTATAAACACGTTTCCCAGGACCGGGAAGAAAAGAGAGCCGGTAATAAAACGACAAACAAATATTTTCAACGAACTTAACGTAAAACCCCCGTGGAGGATGAAGCCCTCATCAAAAATTTCGTCCGTCTCTTACGAGATGAGCTCCCTTTGTCTGCATCCATTCTACAGGTGTTTCGCCGACAATGAGGAGGGGCACGTCCCAATCTAAATTTCCGCCATAATCTTATTTCGCCTCTCTGTATCTGTTTTTCCATTTACCGCGGAATAAACTAGATAAATAACAACCCGTAAAGTTTATGGAGCTTGGCGTATTACCAAAACTCTGTCACCTCCATTTCAATTTTTCAGCGTTCCCGTCTTGTTTTCCTCAGCTCACGAGTCGCCTTTTCGGATCGGATGAAGTTCCGGTTGAAGTCATAACTGTCTGATCCATTTCCGAGTTCTTAAATAAGTTTTTACTCGGTTTTATTCATTGTGTTTTAATTCGCGAATTCTTATTTCGGTGTCCGGCGAAGCGCAAGAACAACTCCACGGTCTGAGATGACAGCCGTGCCTCCGGGACATTCACTGTCCGCTTTAATAAAAGACGTACGTGCAGTGACTGTATAATTAGCGAGCGAGGTCTATCTGCATTTGATGCCCACCTCGTGTCGGACCCTTTTTACGTCGCGTCTCTGGATTCCGATTTAATTACGGCCGGGAAAAAAAGGAACGGATTTCATCGCGTCCAAGACACGAAAACCGCAGGACAGGACTCCCCCTCTGAGTCTGGGCGTCATCATCATCCTCGGCTGACAGGCCGCGGTCGAATATTCCAATTTAAATGTAAATCGCGGCAGGTAGCCAGGATCATATTATAAGAACGATCGGAGTGTTTCTACGAATCTGTAACCTTCGCCTATACGGCATTATAAAAGCTCGTAACTAATAAATTTATTTCAAACAACAAACAAATTTCTGACATCACTCCTCTCGGTAGGGTACACATCCACAATAATTAGGTACCGAAGAGGTCCGTTCCGTTCGGAAAGTAAAACCCATTAAAGCGCGGCGCAAATTTCACTCGGAATATTTATGGAGCTTGAATTAGATGTCGACCTTGGTCGAGAACCACCTGTGGAGAGAAAAATAAGGTGGAATTACTCGAAATTAGCGTAATTTCCTAGTCACAAATTAAAAACGGTCGCATCGGAGACGTCATGTACCCACCCGTTCTCAAGCTGTCCCGCAATCCCATTAGTTCTTGTATACGGTGCATTAAAATCTAATTGGACGGCGTAAATCTGGACGCGATAATATTAAAAATATCAATCAAGTTTTTTTCCGGTAAAAGTTGAGGTTAATTACGGGGCATTGTCTCAAGGTTCCCGCATAAACGACCACACAAACATATTTTTTCACCTCACCTCTACCACGAATTAATTAATACAAATTAAATTTAACGCAGATGATTCAAGCGCGCAGCGACCATCATAAACAAACCGGACCGACCGTTTCGGTTTTAATTATCGCCCGGATTTAGTCGTCCGATGCTCGTTAGAATAGTAAAAAATTTAGACAATTCGCACGAGAATTTAAACGGCCCGGTCTTTTCACTCGATGGTTCGACGGTTCCTTATCGGTTTTAATTATTCCAGAAATTTCACTCCCACGATATTCAAATTCAATATCGAATGTCATACCGCATAATGATAATCGACGACTTTAAGCGACGCCCGGGTGCTTTGTCATTCGGTAATATGCTAATAAATGCGACTGCCCGCTACGAAAATGCTCGGAGACGTACGACAGTCGCCAGAAATAACCATAATCTCCTGAAATTATTATCGTAATCCCCCACGAACTTGCCGTTCCGAAGCCCCCCGACTTCTGCACACACACATTTCGAGCGGCTCCGGAATCGAGCCCGGAATTAGCCTGTCAAAGGGAGATAAGTGCCGGATAAGGGGCACCTGTCTGTCTTTTTAGGCATTTCCATCCGCGCATTCACGGTGACGAATTTTCCCGTCCCGCACACGAAGCGCCGCAGATAAGAGCGCGGCTTCCGGCTCGGCCCAATTACCGACGATTTCGCATTAATTAGCACCGATACTCGCCTAATTAAGACCGAATTTTTGCCCCGGATGATGCCCGAATCCTGTTCATTAGAGTCGATGCAAGTTCGGGGGCTCCTCCTCTCTTAATTATCGCATTAGCGGATGTTCACCAGTTTGTCTAAATACCGACAAGAGCCCATTGTGAACGTCGGCATGCGGTTGAAATGCTTTGTTTCCATATTCCAATCACCGTGAATAGATTACGGCATATTCCCGCTCATTGTTGTATTGCAGTAATTGTCGAAACCGAACGAGTCCGGGATTGCGTGTTGTTCTCCCGTGATGATGATAATTGTAATGGGGGATGTCTCATCAACGAATTTGCCCAAGGTTCGACACAAGCGATCCCCATAGTGTACCATAATCAAGATCGTAATGCACCGCGAAATTATCTCATTCCATTCATCGCCGGCTCGGTCGGTCGGGTGAACGTCCCGACCGAGGAAAGTGAAACTCGATCATTATTTCGAGTCGGATTCGACGATAACTCGTCTCTCACCTCAAAAATCCTCCGGTTGCTCAATTTCGCCTCACGACTCCGCGGCCGAATGGATGTAATCTCGGCTCGGATTTCCATCGAACCCGGTGTTACTCGCATATTGGGTATCTGGAATCACTTTCGCTCTCCCGCCGATTTACCTACAAAGGTATCGGCCAGGAGGTGCTCTCGTCAGAGCCGCTCGTGAGGCGCTGTGTCGTGACGACAGCCGAGCCGAATAATATTTCGACCCCGTAAACGGATCACGCTTCTGCCGCGGATTCGATGCGTGACTGCCGTTCGCCGGTATACCCCATTAAATCCGACCGGGATCTCGAGAATCGAATTAATTGACGCGGCATCGAGGAGCGAACACCCACTTCAGGTGAAATTTCTCTTCAGAGTCGACATATTCCGCGCGCACTCGAGACGACGTGATAAATACGGCTTCACGTATGGCGGAGGGCGCAAACCAATTATTTCGCGACAGTAAAAATCTAAAGTTAACGCTGTCCTTGCTCAGAAACCAATTTCGGGACTTTATCCCGCACTGTTATCAGGGCGGTAATGGTGTCTGCACTAAACTCCACGGACGAAAATCTCGGATTAACTTCTCGCTTTTGTATTTGCACCGGATTTCGCCCGGCTAAATATAAACTTGGCCATGTGAGTACCGAATAGTGACCCTTTAATCTGAACGGCTAAATGCAGGGAGGTGCTCGGATGAGCGACTTGTTCGGATTACTGGAGTAGAGTAAATAACGTCAACTTTTACAGTTTTCGAAAAGCGAAATGTAACTTGGCAAAAATCATGGTTTTTTGTTTGTTTTGGAGCATTTCTTCCGGCCTCGATGCCTGGTTCTCGAAATTCGAGTAAACACTAAAGGTGGCGGTCGAGGTAAATTTTATCCGGATATTGGTTTTTATCTGGAAATCCGTTTTATTCAAAATATTCGACTAGGGGGGTTATCCGGATACCTATTAATCCGAATTTTCATCCGTACATTTATTCGGATTTTGATCCGTTTATTCCGAGGTTTATTCATCTGTATTTTTTTCGGTTTCTTATGCGCAAAGTTTTCGGATTTTTATGCCTGTATAACAACTTCCAAGTAAGCAAACCATTATATTTTTCATCCGGATATGATTTGGTTGTTTTATTCACTTTGCTTCCGAAAATATATCCGGATTTATCTACCACCCTTAGTAAAAACGCACTGGCTGAGACACTTTTTTTTTTGCTTTCCAAAAATCACTCATAGTTTTGGGTGAATTATACACCGCTGTTCGAATTGAAGAGTTTTTTTTCGGATTATGGAACTTCAACCCAATGTTTGGATTATTGAAGGTTCGGATTAGAGGGTTTCTATTGTAGTACTGGTTTGGGTCGTTTATTCTATTTATTGTGACCTATGGCTTTGATGACGATGTTTATGGGTAAAAATTTACATGACAATCCCCCGGATAATTATTATTAAATATCGTAAGGGCCTTGGCCCCTGTTGAAGCTTGATTAATGAAGTAGCGGAATCCAGTTTAACAGTAATATAAGCTTTATACATCATCGGCTTAGGACGTCACGTGCTTGAACGCTATATTACACTTGACACCGATGTCTTGGCAATTTGTCGGGCGTCCCGTCGGATTTATTTCGGCGCTGTTGTGATTCATTCCGTATCGGTGCCGGACCGAAATGCAAATAAACCATCAATTTCCCGGCCGAGACTCCCGAGCATTTCTTTCGGCAATAAATCGCGGCACGGCTGCGTTTATGGGCCACGCGGGGCTGCACTCGATAATGGGGAGGGTGTTAATTTACAGTACCGTAATCAAATGTGCAAACATCTGTTTTGACAGCTTTACGGCCCGAGCCGATTGCTCCCCGTAATGACGTTCCGGATAAGGTTGCAGAGCCAGCGCAGGAATCCGCGCCCCTCCCCGAAAGGGTTAATAAATCGAGGGGCCCCGATTATTACGCGGGATTTCACAGAGGGGCCGCCCGAGATGAACGAGGCGTCCGGCCGGCCGTGGACGCCGAAATAAATTAACTTCCACGATCCGGGCTCCGGTAATTAGTCTTGTCCGGTCCTTTACGGTGGACGATACTTTACGGGGAGTCCTGCGCCGGCTTTGGCCCAGACGGCGGATTAAAACCCCCCAATTCGGGCCTGCATGAACTTCGGCTCCGGTTAAAGTCGCATATGTCCGGAATTTGGGCTATTTTTAGGCTTTGGTGGCCTCTCGCGGTGGGCCGGCGCACTGTCCATGCGAGAAATCCGGTCCGACGTCGCCGGAGCCGTCCGATCAATCACCGGTAAAATCCGTGTTGAAATTCCACACCGGAGCCGGTAGGTAGACGATCCGTTATCATCGTCGACTAGAGGTACTTAATGTCGAAATTAGATCGAGTGTTTGTGGTCTTTCCGAAAGAGGACACGACACGTGACTTTGAAAAGTCTGTTAAAATCCCGAGGACATCCAAACAAATCTGTGCGCGGTCTTCGGGGACCTCGGCCCAGTCCGGTCCGTGTATTATATCAGATCGAGCGGTGGCGGGGTATTAGAGAACCTGTAGGCTAATTAAAATTTTAATCGTTAATAATATTTGAAGAGTAAAAGTAGCGAAACCACCTATAATTTGTCACAATTACACGCGATCGTATTTCTTATACAACCAGATAATAAACCGGACCATGTTAATTAATTAAATATTACTTTTCGGGCGAGCTTGCGCAAGTCCGTTTCCTCTCTGCGATCGCAGATAATGTTTTATTGCCCAATTTTCTCCGACGTAATTTTGGGAACTGGGACGATTATTATCCAAATATTCACCCATTTCGCGTAGCGTCCAATTAAGACTGCTAACATGAGACGATCTTTTCGTGGAGAGAGGAAGCGGTAATTACATGCCGAAAAAACTTTACTACCATGTTTGTGTAATTATCGGTTTTACCGAAATTTCTGCCGCAGCTGGACGTTTCAGTAATCCACATTATAAGCTGCGAGCCGCGATGGCGTCTCAGATATTTGAAAATATAATTACGATCAGACGTCTTCCGACACTTTAAAGAACGATTTAACAATCACTTTAATGACTTCACTATACCAGAGGTGGAAGTTGAGATACTTAAGATCTCACTTTCTCTCGTCTAAAGTTTCATCGCCGGTAAAAATGCCTCGGCTTTTTAAAGGTCCCGCTTTACCGAATCCCTACGAATCTGGTTGAGTGATGGGCCGGCCCACGCACACGACGAATTATAATTAACAACGACACAAGCCGAGATTAAGATGAAACGGTCATTACATGCTTTTGAAATTTGTAATGAAACAGAAAAAACTCATCTGCATTAATAATTTCGTACATTATCACATTCCGTAGGCAGATCGGACAGCTATCCCCGAATCCACTAGACATCTATCCGTTTTTTCATCCATGAGAGAATTCACGTGTTGAACAGGACGCAATAGGTAAAAGATCAAGGATGATCTTTATTATCGCATTGTGCTATAGCGATTCGTACGTGATTTCAATTAGATCCTTATAAAAAGGCGGGTGGCTTTTCTTGTTATTCAATGCGATTATTATTGTTAAAGGGTATTATGCGTAGTCATCGACGTAGAAACTGGTTCGTCGCCGGTAAATCCGGACCGCCGATACAATAAATAATTCGAAATATCACATTGTCATTATCGACGCTATTATCCGACAATAAATAGTGGTGGCGAGCCTGCCTGTGAAATGCCATTGCACAATTTAATAATCTGTTATTATTGCCGCGATCGCGGACATAAATTTTGCAATATTAACCGCAAAAGTAAAAGAGTGATTCGAGCCAACGCCGCCGAAAAGCATTATTACCCTGTCACAATAACATTCACTTTCTACCAATCTACACGCACACTTCACAATCAATCGGTACAATAAAAGGGAAATTGTTGAGTCGGTGGTTAACCCAATTCTAATTCGTCGCGGGCGATTGTCTGGAGTTCTCGGAGCGAGAGGCCTATTCAATAGAACGAGTTGTCAATACGACTTAATTGCGAATGAATTGACACCTTCTTGGAGTGCGATATAAAAAGCACCTAATTACGGCGCATTCTAAGCGAGATGCGTGGCGAAATTTGCTTGTAAATGGTACGGAAATACTTTCTAACAAATAGCCGAATTTGAATGCAGAATGAATCATAATAAGTGTCTGGAATCAAGTTCCCATCTAAAAAATGCGCGGAAAAAGATCAATTTTCGAAAAAGACTAATAACAATTTCACAATCGGATATCATCTGAAGGATTGGCTGGTTATATCGCTATTCATATATGTTCGTAGCCAAAATTTCGTAATTCAAATTCATTCAAATTTCACCGACCGTTGACCATTTGAGTTAAAATCTTGATTGAAATTGATATTGGTCGAAGATCGGATGTATGTCAGCTTCATTTTAAGTGAGGAATGCGAGCTTTGAACCGTTTTATGTCGAAAAACCTTCCCAGACGCCATTTTTCCGGGCGATTTTCCGAATTTATCGGAAGTAATTTAGCGGCCCCAAGCCGGGAGCTCATCATCACGGCCGGGGTATTATGAGAGCCCCGGATTTGTCCAGGTCGAGTCACCTTAAAGGGTATTAAGCGGGACCGGAGCAGATGCCGGGGCAGTTAACCCCGTATGCAGGAGCAATATGAGAAATTATTAGCGTATTAAGATAAGGGCCGTCCGCCGCCCCATTAGCCGGCAGAATGCGGCGGGGCCGCCCCATTAAAAGTTATGCGGACGTTTTCTTGGCCCGGTGGCAATCGCCATTTATTTTCGATACGGGCATTGGCAATTTCTTTATTATCGCGAGCCCCCCGGTCGCCGGCGGACACCGTAAATTACCATTTCAATTACTGTTAAATCAACACCGCGTCCGGACCAATTATTTCGACGGTCTCGGAGAGTTCTACGTGTGCGATCCGGCGGTACCGGAGAGGGTCCAGTTTCTGGTTTATTGCGATAAATGTCGTACCGGCTAATAAGTTATGCGATATAGGTGTGCGCACTCGGAGAGCCGGGTCGTTAGGTTGGCCATCGCCAGAACAAGTCCGTTCGTAATCAATTCTCTAAACGGTTGCGGTTTTTCTGGCTCCATTATGCTCGATCTACAACCGCAGAGAGAGAATAAAGCCGGCGCTGTGACAGTTAATTGATTTAGTGAGAAAGAACATCGACTTAAAACGTTATCTATTACGGCGACGGAAAAATAAGGCAGCGCTTTTTCCGTGCTTTCGCCCGCGCGCACTATTATGTAAGTCTGACGGAACCGAACGGGAATAATGAAAGCGATCCCTTTTCCCGTATTGAATGCCGCCGCACACCTGACAATAATTAATTCGATGCGATTTTTCTTGTTTATCGCGATTAGGATTATAATTTTCGGCCTATTATGCCGAGTCATCCGTGTGTGTGGAAATCGTACCGCCATATCGATATACATAAATATCAATCGAAATTCTACGTTGTCATTATGATGGAGTCGGCTGTAACAAATAGGACGACCGATACAACTAATTTCAGGATCCGGTTGCACAACATCAAATGGCATTTTCTGTATTACGGCCGCAATGTTCGCTATTTTCCCAACGCTTTTGAACTTTTCCAATAGAGGCGAAATAATACGCCCGAATTGTAATTGCAACACATTCGTTTCGGTCACACTTCCCAGTATAAAATGAATGCCGGATTACGTGGCAGGATCAGCTATGAAGCTTGAAATAACCAGCAATTATTATTGCTCTTACCCATTTGATTGCAATTTCACCAATCGTTCCCTTCGGTAATAAGTTTTTCCAATCGCAGCCTTGTCTTTACACCACAACTCATTATCTCTTAATTTAGAACTAATCTAAATAAAAAATAAATAAATATGAATGTCCCATTATTATTTCCTTTCGATATTATAATAATATCGATTTGCCATTCTGATATACCTACTTGACATTCAGAAAGTAGAGCAACCTTTTAATATTCGGGGTGTCAATATTTTACGTTATCAAGAATGTGACTCGAGGATTTGCCTTTTCTCCTTTGGCATATCGATATTGCCAAAGATTTTTTCCTCAGTTCCGCGGTTCAGACTTTTACGGCCGCACTGCATACCTCGCCACAAAGGTTCGTCATAAAAGAAAAAGAGGTTCCATCAGGCTTGAAGCTCTTGCACGACCCCGTTTATTATTGCATCATTTGTCTATAGTATAGAAATCCGCCTTTGACATTTCCAAATTGACTTTTGATGTGTTTTGATTTACATTCAGAGCGAGAACAATAGCGATAGCTCTCCTCCGCGTGACTCCGTCATACAACCTGCAATTTCTGCGGTGGGAGACCGTCTCTTATTTACGTCACCTATTAGAAATTTTCAGATAAATAATAATCAAGGCTCTCATTATCTATCAGCACATCAGGCTCTCATAATGTATAATACACGGAACGACTTCCTGCGAGATTTCAAAGATTTATTATAGGGATAGGAGGTATCTAATTTCGTTACCAAGGTGGTTTTCATTAGTTCAAACGAGCCTTGACAGGTATAACAGGGCACGTCTTCACTTTTTCCCAGCTCCATATTTCCTAATTACCCCAATTACCTAATACATCGATTTTTTTCAAGATAACATTTAATTTATGCGTCTATTCTTCGCGCTACCACCAGGTGTTATGTAGGTGAAATTTCGTAATTTTATCAGAGCGCGTAATACCATTGTATCGAACAAGATTATGTGAGTGCCCTGCAAGAGGCGTGTCCGCCGCACTTATGAGAAGAAACTAGCACCCCGTCATTGTCTAAATGGGGTCGGTTAATTTGGCCCCACCCACCCTTATAAACGAGACTTCAACATATGCACCTTATTGCACCAACATTGCACCTCACCGCACCATCGTATTTTTTCTTTGCACCCCAACCGTTTGCTTATCAACTCCATTTTAATTTTGGGGGATGGAATTCACAGCAGCCCCTCTTATCTGACAATCTAGTTCAAATGCATCTTATCTCAAAGAATCCGCATTGCACCGTTTTGCACCACTGCAATATTCTATTGCACCACTAGGTTTCGGGCACTAACAAAAAAATGCGTTCGCAATTCAGCCCCTTCCAGATGACAAAATCGACTCATTCTTTTGGCACCCTCTTCATCTCATAATGCATCTTATTGCACTACAACAAACATTTGCTGCAAAAGGTTGAATCTAACCCTACTTTATAACCAACGAATCGCATAAGCGTATTTTTTTTCTCGAGTTCCACGTTCAGGGTGAATTTTCGAATGTGCCGCCAAAAGGTGTTGACGCAGTTTTCGCGCCAAGTGAAGTGTGGTTATGTTTGTTGAAAACCGGTGCATCAGCACGATAACTAGGGATGCGAGTACCTAAACAAATAATAACGACTAGAAATGAGAAATTTGAAAGCACACAACACCCTCAGGGTATTGTGAAACTAGATGTGTCGTGTACAATGAACCAAATGATAAATGTGGTAATGGACGAATTGAAATCTGCTCTCAGATCAAAATTTTGCGCGCTTTGTACAAAGGTGTATGAAGAAAGTTTTCTGCATGCCATGCATGTCAATTTAACAATATCAGACGGATTCAAACGTTTCCGATAAAAAGAGAAAAGCTAAATGTAAAACAAAGATATGCTCTAAAGCGTTTATTGAAGAAAAGACAGAGCTTAGTCCAACACACTTGTTAATTGAACCTTTTGACCCAAAAAACTGCCCTACAATGGCACTGAAAGCTCCACTGAAAGATGCACGCCATCAATTATTCATAAGAGGTAGCAATTATACATTGAGAGGAGTTATAGGGTACACTGGCCCTACGGACTCAGTGGGACACTTCACTGCATACTGCTACCACCATAACAACTGTTGGGAAATAGACAATGACTTACATAAGAAATCCAAGCCGTGTTCTGCGACAAATGATGTAACTATTGAAACAATTATATATTCTGCTTGAGTAGCTTACTGAATTTCTGGATTACATTCCTGCCCTCAACATCATGAGTTCTTGATTTCTCAACCATATTTTGATTCCTCGTCATCAAATGAACTATCAAGTTCAAGTGTTCATTCTCGTTCTGCTCTTTGATATTGGCCTATGAATTTTTTCTTTTCATAAAACAAATATGGGCTAGAATTTCGAATTAATGACAATTTTTACTGGTAATGGAAGACAACTTGGAAAGCGATCTGTTTGTTTGTGTAGTGCAATAAGGTGCATTATGAGATGAAGAGGGTGCCAAAAGAATGAGTCGATTCTGTCATCTGGAAGGGGCTGAATTGCGAACGCATTTTTTTGTTAGTGCCCGAAACCTAGTGGTGCAATAGAATATTGCAGTGGTGCAAAACGGTGCAATGCGGATTCTTTGAGATAAGATGCATTTGAACTAGATTGTCAGATAAGGCGGGGCTGCTGTGAATTTCATCCCCTAAAATTTAAATGGAGTTGATATGCAAACGGTTGGGGTGCAAAGAAAAAATACGATGGTGCGGTGAGGTGCAATGTTAGTGCAATAAGGTGCATTTGCTGAAGTCTCGGTTATAAGGGTGGGTGGGGCCAAATTAACCGACCCGTCTAAATGCATTTATAAACTTTTAATTGTAAATCCGATTTGAATTTCTAATATCTAGATGACGCTGACGACTAAATTATAAGGAAACCGTGGGATTCCGTCAAAGTCATGCGTCTCCGATGCGAATTTCAATTGCACGAAGTGAAAAATCGCGACGGTACCGACGAGGAAAAAAACTAGACGAATCGTTCAATAATTTCTAGGCGTCGCATATTATTATTTTCGATTTAGCCAACACAATAGAACCATTCTCTTCCAGTGCCCGAAGAAGCGTGTTTACACCTGACCTAAATAAGACTTTTATTCCGTTCGGAGTTTAATTTCGAATTTATTAAAAGAAGGCCAAGCTGAGCGATGGAATTACGTTTCCTCCGTTGCATTGTCTTCGGGCCGCCTAATTAAATTACTGCAGTCGATACCTGCCTACTGCCTACGAACGTCGATAATAACCGTACCCACTGGCATTTTAAATTCCTAATCAAATCGTACCTTAAAAGGATTGTGTTGATTGTAAATGTAATGACTATGTATACCTATACCTATACTCGGATTTGCATGGGTTTCCATAACACAATCTGGTTCGTAATATTAGTACTTGCAGTCGATAACTTTTTATTCGGCCGTTATTATTACAAGTAGAAACTGCGGCTGCCATCTCTCGGTATCGCCCGAAGCTGCTTTTATTTCACAGGTACTTGCACCTGTGTGGAATACAAATGAGGCTGATGACTATGAACGCAGGAAATTGAGCATTAAAATCCGAACCACTTTCAAGCCACATCAGCTCACTCATAAGTTGATGAATTTTTTAAATTATCTGAAAGTAAGTATACAGGTAAGTGAATTTATTCGATGATGGCATATGATAAATTGGATATTTCGAAGTTTAATGATAGTTTTCGGTTTCGAGTCCGGGCGAATATCAGACATCCACAGAATGTCATCCATCCACAAAGGAGTCCGGAACGAGCGAATTCGTTACCAATTCGACCTTAGTACAATAGTGAAAGTCGAGCACATGAGACCGCAGCCTCTAACCGGTTCGACCACAAATACCGGGTCTTCAACTGTAACAATCGACGCTATTTACAATTGAAATTCCTCCACGTCGTTAATATTCATCGTACCGCGGCCTGTGTACGTACTCCGGAAAAAGACCAAGAGGAAACTCGCAGTCGACGACGAACCGCGTGATGTCTAATTGCGATAAAACGGGGCGTCGATAATAAAAGAAAAATCGAACGTTGTCGGTTCTGCTCATCCTTTTTAATTTCAATAACCCCCGGATTATATCATTCAGCTTGTATACACAGGTCATTAGAGTACGGTTTTCACGACCACCGGCCTTTTTCAAACGGACAGCGATCGATTTTTGCCGGTTGTCGGGCCATCGTCAGCGTGCTCATTTGCCGAGTTTACAGGGAATTCGATTAGGATTGATCGAACTGGTTCGTATTTGTATTTTTAAATGTGCGTTGGGTGGTCCGCCGAGCCGGAGTGCGCTCGGGAGATCAATAGCCAAAGGTGGCGGGGCCATCGCTTCTTCTCCTTTTTTGCCAAATCAGCACTTCGAATGGATCCAGGATGATGGATCCCGTTGTGAAATTAGGCGCTCCGACGATTAATAACCGAGAAGGCAATTACGGGACAGGGTCGAACGGGTACGACATTTCGAGGCCGATCGGGACATGACCGTGTCAAACCGATGGCCCATCCAGGCACGATATCAAAAAACACCATGGGAAATAGCCTAGCGACGCACAACCGACTTTCCAAACGCGTTTGTTAACAACGAGTACACCTCAATCCTCGTAATTCTTCACGCTGTTTCATACTTCTTCGAAACATCTTCCATACTTATTCGTACTTCTTCAATAGTTTCTCATGATTCCCTAATTATGCTTCTTCATACATCTTCGTAAGTTGTTCAATGTTTTGTCATATATCTTCATGCTTCTTGCTCCTGGATCCATATTTCCTAATGGTTCTACATAGTCTTCCCCTATTGCGTCAAGCTTTTTCGTACTTCTAAATGTCCTTGTATACAATCTTCTTCCATACTTTCACATACTTCTTGATGTTTCTTTGTACCACTTCCATACTGGCTCCTGCTTCCTGATTTTCTGTACTCCCTCATAATTCTTCATGCTGCTTCATACCTTCTTCCATATTTCCTTATAACTTGTTCCATACTACTCCAAGCTTTTGCCCTGTGCTTCTTTATCATCTTTCATATTTCATGACATCTAACTTGATTTCTCGTGATTCATTATATGCTTCGGTTGCTAAATAGTCACCCACAAAGCTTTCCTTGTCGAACTATACTTCATACTGTCTTGTCTTCATAATTCTCCTCAGATATATTATAATGGAGCGGACCCCTCGGTTAACAATAATAAAATTATCCTTAGAGGAAGGTCCCTTGATGTATGTGTAGCTAGTGGGCCCGACTGCCCTCCCCCATAAAATTTCGTCGAGACCGAGCCTTTAATGAGACAAATTGTCGACAAGAGAAATGCTCTTTTAATCGTCGTCCGGAGACATAAAAAATATTTATGGTTAATGAGAGCAGTAAAAAGGAGATTTATGGTACCGTGCGGCTAAACGGTCTTCTAATAAACATTCGATTTGCATAATCCTCTGTTATTGTTTGTCCTACACCATGTTCCGAGCCCGTTGGACCGATAATTATAATACAATAATCGTTCGTATTCCCAAATATTAGTCAATGGGCGCGTAATATGCATATTGTAGATATGCCCACGTGCACCACGAGAATACCATTACGACGGCTGTTTTCACTTTTCGTTGTACGATCCTTAAAAAGTGGCTCACGTGATTCACCGGCAGATAAGGCCCGGGTTTTAATTTATCGCAATTCGTTTCTATTATGCCGGCCCGTGCAGAAGCCGGACTGTATCATGCAGCGGTGATGTATGCACGTTCTTGTACGCAACAAAGGAAAAAACTGCCGTAATTTATAACGCCAAAGTCGGAGTATTCATAAAAGTCGAGAGCCCGGCCACTTGCCGTAATGACTCATTATGATCGAGTGCTCCAGTTTCGAGTGGGTCGCCGATTCTTTCATAATACTCGCGCACGGCCATTTGTCACTGTTTGGGGGCAGTTGGGTAACACCGCCGTTAATTACCTTAATTGCCGGTAACGCCAATCGTATCGCATTCTCGGCATCGCGTTGCCAATACGTTTAATGGATCGCGGATCGGATCGCACAAAAGCGGACTCAACAGTAATACGTAATAATCGTCGGTCGACCGTGACCATCTCCAGAAGGCCGAAAGTGAATTAAAAACAATTAGTTGCAGAAATTCGCGTCCATAAACAAACAACTGTGGGATCGAAACTTAAATGGTCTCTAAATCCAAGGACGGAATAGTAGATCTGGCGATAAAATTTCACCTCCATGCGACCATGGGCATCGATCGATTTGATTTATCTCGTGTTTTCGGAATAATGTACAAATGTGTTGTTACTGGCCAACCGAGACGTTCCACACTCCATCGACGATGGACTGAAACTGAAAGAACGAATCGTGACCGAAAATAATCTTTTCCTGTAACTTTACGATATTTGGTAATGTCAAAAGGCGACCTCACCGCTCTTTGTGAACCAGCGATCACCGTAATTTTCGATAATGCGATAATGGCAGGCACATACGTAATGAAACGATCACGAGTCGTGAAAAAGAAAGTCTTTGGCACTTTGGAGAATAAAAGCGTACCAGTTTTTCTATTAATCGACAGCTCGCGGTCGCACCCATGCACAATTAATAATAATTAGCATCAAATCAAAGCGAAAGTTGTTAAGACCGAAAGTGAACGAATTGAAATTGATTACTTGGCGAGCGACCGGACGAAATATCTAATATACGAAACGATAATTATCTAATCTGGAATCGCTGGGAAACAGGTTGTTGTACAATCGCATTGGTCGATGAAAAATATTAACTTGTCAGAAATAAACGTGATAATTTAGTTTGAAATTTGATAAAGTGCAGAGATTATTGATTTATTCACTCCTTATCAACTAAATACATCTAGACTCTGAAGCACAATTTAAATAACAAATTAATAAACACAAAAGAAATCGTATCTGCGTCAATTGGAAGGTATTTTTATCGAGATTATTGCTCAAAGAATGAATAATTATGCGTAAGCAAATAAAACCGTAAGGTCGTAATTGCTGCACAATTACAATTGAATGGAATTGGATTTTCCTTATGCGAATAGTTTATACTTTTGTATATTTATACGGGCAAGATGCATTTGAAGTAACTACCGTGATGAAATTACACGGAATATCGTGAAATGCTCATGTAAAACGGCGCTACGAGCGATAAATTCTATTTGTGCCAAGTCCCCGGAGTCTATCAACTGGAATGAGGGCTATTCTGCAAGCTGATGTGCTCAAAAACTGCAATTTAACTGATCAAAACACTCCGGTATACGTTGGAATAGCGAGCGTCAAGCGCCAGATGTTGCATACGGTAAATTTAATGTAAACTGCAGTTTCGAATTTGATATTTTTAGTTTGCCGGCACGAGCACAACTGCGAATATTTACAGGACGACTGCAACAATTTAATTATGCAGTACGTCGCAAAGCGGTAAAACGATAACAGTTCAAGTTATTCTTCTAATACAATCGCGACATAGCGGACCTCCGATTTCCTCAATATTTCCGTGACGGATTCAAAGTCATTACGGGGAGATAAGTGCGCTCTCCCGATATAACGCAATAATCTGGAGAAACTTATGACGCATCAGCATATTTTCTCGCCTCACCCTCTCCCGACGTCTCGAGATATACCATTAATTATTATAAGCCGAGCTGGTTCAGTTTTCGCCGATATTATTATGTACCACATATACACCCATTAGCGCGGGTTATGAAACCGTGGGCTTTAATAACTTTATATTTCGTACAGAGTATAGGTATAAGCCCGACCCAAGTCTTGATGATGGCAAAAGCTTTAAATATAATTAAATTCAAATCCTTCCAGAGTTTAATAATAACTGAGTGTCGTATGCGCGAATTTGTAACGCTATCGCACAAAACCAAAAGTACAGGCAATTCTCAGTTCTCACTGAAGAAAGTTGCTCTAGTAGGTAGGTAACTGAGATAATTAAATGGGTTGGATTATAGTGCCTCGATTAACTAAGTCCAAGGGTTCGCCAAGTTGGGGCGTTAATTTTGACTAATTTCGGTCCGATTGTGACCGGGGGTCTTCATTAAACTGTCAAGTGTCTCCAGTTATGTGGGGTTCGCACCTTCGGTGCGTTAATACGACCCTCTTTTCTTACCGGGATAGACTTTAAGGTCGCAGTTAAACCCTCCTCCCTGGGCCAACTAATACGGTAATACGCCTTTCGGTTGGTTTATTGTTTCATAACCGTGAGTATATGTGCGGCTGTAGGAAGTGAGATGGTATCGCCGGTTATTAATGCGGACCCTCGTCATATGCACACGGCAGGTCGTTTCATTTTGATGATTTAAGATTACTGTAAGCGTATTACTTTCGAGTGGCATCATTATTGCCGGACTGCCGTATTTGGTTTACTAATCACACCGGCGAAGATGGAGAGGGAGGCAACGTCGAGTCGAGAGATGCCGAGATAAGCGAGCGACCTCGCGGCACGGCGCGCCGTCTTCCTCGTTTTATAATACGGGACGGAGAGCAAAACACAATTTCGCACAGCGGAGATTAAGTGCACTTGCCACGGCAGCTCGAAAAGCTCGAGCTGCCATCGGGGCTTCAATTAGCCCACAGCGCGCGTAACACAAATCTTTCGATTATGAACTTTTCGAAAAAAGCTCCGGTTCGAGTTTAACGCTTCCCGTTGCGCCGTTATTCGGCGGAGAGGATGTTTGCACCCGCTGGTTTGGCAAAGCTCGGCCTCTTGTGTGTGAAGGATTACTCGTTCCTTAACTAGGCTAATAAACTGGAAGAAACGCGCTAGTGTTCACGGGGGAATTTCTCTGAAATGTACAAGCATCCAACGCTGAAGCCTTAAAGCATACATTAAATTTAATGAATTATTCGCGTTATTCTCTTTGAGAAATACTTTGCATTATTACAGAGGGAGAGGAACCCATTTGGTTTTGTATGTATGTACTACGTGTGAAATGAATAATTTGCTAAAAGCATCTCGTTCTTGTAATTTCACTAACAGAAGAGAAATGTAAAAGATTTCGAATTTTTACTGGGGCACGAATAAAAATCAGCAATGGAAATATGACGGACAAGACTTTGTGCTATAAAAGGTCAGGTAGTGTTTTATCCGGTAGCTCTGGTGGCCGCCACGCAAACTGTTGGAATTTATCCGGCCGAATTTGCATTCTGAATTAATATGAATACAACGTGAATGCAAGGCTTAATATGCACAGTCGACGTAATAAATCACATGACGGCTAACTGGTTCAAACTCCAAGTAAACCAATATGGCTGATAGCGAACGGGATTCGCCTTTATTCCGCCGTATGCCGGGGAATATAAGATACACCCGGAATGTACTTGTTGGCTGCACGTCCTCCTCCCTCGACAGCCTGTCGCGCGCGAGAAGGAGCACAGAAATGTTTTGTCAAAACAACCAGACAGAACTAGACGCTTATTGCTAATCGGAGGTTTCTGCCACACTGCCGGGATCTTATTTGTCCAACTTCCACGCGTTATCATAACACTGCCCGAATTACCGAGCGAAATTAGAGCCGGAACGGACCCGACCTATAGATGTCATTTTCGAGTTCGAGTTAGTTTACACGAGCAGCGTGCAAGAACTTGATTAATTTTTAACGAGTCCCGTATTCCTTTGAAGGACGATTTCCATGCAACATTAATAATCCGTTAAAACGGCGATGCAGATGTGCTCGAACAACGACACCGAGCACTTTTTGCACCATCCTCCATGCGTTCCGGCGCACGGGGACGCCGTCCTCGTTAGCGACTTATCCCTCTCTTTCATAGTCAATGTAGCGGAGGGCCTCACCACTAATCGCCGTTCGTCAGCCGACTCAGTCCCGATTCAGGCGATAATATCATTTCGCAATTCATCACCGCCGAAGAGACACCCCGCTCTCGGGGCGCAATTACGATACGACACGTCGCCGTGTGGGGCGAAAGAGGCCGAGCGAGAAATTACCGGGGTCTCGTGGGCGCGTGAGTCACGAGGAACATCAAAGCGACCCGGATGACGAAAATTTGATGGAGCCCTTCGCCGGCTTTCCGAAGACGTTATCGCGATTAGGGTTGTTTTCGGGGTCGGCGGGCGGCGACGTGCTCTCCGGGATATTGGACGGCCCTTTCCGGAGATAACGGACGTTTGCACCATGTCGTTCCGTCACTACCGTTCCATACGTATGCAAATTCGCATTGTTTTATATTCCCTGTCGGAGTTTCTAATCACCGAACAAGTGCGAATGCCCCTTATCACTTTCATCAATCTGCTTCTTAGTACCGTGGAATGGACCGATATTACGGAACAGGTTTACATTCTGTAATGGAATCTTTCGACGGTACGGGTATTGGGTACTCCCGGGTTGTAAAAGCGGGGATTCCTCTTTAGATTGGGCGGTAATCTCGTGTATTTCGGTCAGGTGCAGGAATATTGACACGATAACGCATCGTTAACCCGTGTCATAATGATGATGATGATGTCGGCGGCTTCTTCCAGTCCTCTTATTTTGGCACGACCGAGGTGGGCAACGGAGCGTGCAATCAACGGCCGGCAGACGCAAGTTTACGCGTTATTTGACAATGACACCCCCGGATATTTATGACGGGATGAATTTATGACGACGTTGTTTGGCTTATTATTATTTTCACATGGAATCGACAAAGTATGAAAGCGATGATGCGAGCAACGATCCGGAAACCGCACTACCCAACCTACGCTTCCTATGATAGGTGCGGGGAAAAAGAGATTGATCGGAAAAGCTATTGGCACAGTTCCGGAAAACATGACCGGGATGACTGTTCCGAAGTAAAAATAGAGGTGGTTTGCCGAATCGACTTGTGAACATACTTCTAGGCAAGCGATAATTAAGTGCTTGATGTCAGGCCAACTTCATTCATTTCTATTTTGAAACATTTTTGGATAACCACTCTGACAACCATGAAGAGTAACAGAGGTGAGTATGTGCTTGGGAAGAATTTGAAATCCTCTTTTCTACACAGTATGTGCAAGCAATTTTTCATCACACCATCAGGTTTTGCACATATCGAAAAACGAATCCAGGACAATCACCCAACAAGCTACTCCTTGAATTCCTACTCGACATTATCTTGTCGCCTTGAAGAGATTTGTTGCTGCCACAATTCATTATTTTGTCTTGTAGGCGCATATCGCTGTAAAAATTACAACACACACCATTCAAACAAGTGTATTGTAATCGGGCAGGTTTTCTAAATGTAACAGCATGTTGCGGTAAGGTCATTATAATTGAAACCTAAATATCGCTATCGTAATTGTGTACACGCATGAATAATTGCGTCAACTTGCCGATTGTGTTCAATGCAAGACATATCAGAGATCATATCGTGGATCGATAAAATACAAATGTCGATTATACAAATAGCCACCTACCTACCCACTTCGTGAGATTTTAATCGGCTGATTGTTGGAATCCCTTCTACTTTTCTCCGTGCAGATTCGGTATTAAAAATGAAAAGCTCATTTCATAACAAAAACGTCAGATTTAAATAGGCAAAAAAGTCGTACGAGTTTTAACGCTGCAAAACTGCATGAAATTCATTAAATGGACAGGCTCTCTGATCTTCGTAAATTGGCCTGAATGTTGTGGGTGAGTGCCGGTGATGACGATTCTGTCAGCGCAGACCGGATGCAGTCCATTTCGGTGCATCTCCTTAATGAGTGTTAAAAACTGTAGCTCTCTTGTCTATTTCGAGCATTAGCTGGCAGCTCTTTGATGCGAAGTTCGCGGTCTCCGTTTCGACATCAAAGCGGTAAAAGAGTTACGATCCACATTATTTTCATACGTCACGGAATATGAGAAATTTGTGAATGTCGGACAGGCACCATCATAACATGTGGCATCATCAGAGCACATAATAATAATATTATTCGAGTCCGGTGGAACTCGTTTCGGACATTCCCTTTATGCTCTTGTCTCTATTAGAAGAGAGCCGGAATGGAACGTCATTAGGTTTTATCGCGACGTCTGGTGTTAACCGCGATCAGGACCAATCATACTAAAAAGGTTCGTGACATAATCAACGCATTCGATTTAATTTATGTACGTCGATAATATTACGGCTCACGAAGAAAGTTTCGAACGTGAATCGAGACGAAAAATCGAGTCTTGTTATTAATTGGCAATTTAATTCGGTCCGACTTGAGTTATTATGATACCGAGCGACCCCGATTCCGCATAACCTGATCGTTCCGTTCCGTACGGTACCAGCGGTGCGATTTTTCATTTTCACTAAATATCGTGTGCTCACCGAGCCGTTGACAATTTCCCCTGCACAAGGTAAGAGTTATTGTCGTGCCCAAACGGAATGATCGGTGAGCTTCAATTAAGTCATAAATAATTTCGTATGTGGGCAGACGCTTACGAAACGTGAGCAGTGCATTTGCATCGGAGCTACGGCTACGGAACCACCTACGATGCAATTAGATCCTGAAATTGTATCTTTTCTTTCAGGCGCCTGTCCCATAACCATTCTGAGGTTTCTATTAATCTAACACCGTCATAAGTACGACTTTAAAAAAGATCAGATCCGCCATAGATGCCGGAGAGTACCAAAACTAAAAGTACTGATCCGGTATTTGCTTATAGGTGGTCTGGGTGGGTTCAGGCTGGCTGAAAAATGCAAGGTGTCGTGAAAAACTGAGCAAGTAATGAATAGTGTAGGGCGTTTGTTGATGGAGCATGATGAAAAGGCGGCTTTTGAGGTCTCTATAAAAATGCGCTTATATTTAGTAAACACAGCACAGAGAGGTGGAAATATCTTGTGTGTATAATTTATAAAGTTGGCGCAAAACTGTGAGTCGAGCTCACCTATAATTTAATATTTTTGCACCTGACTGCGGGTGGAATAAGTGAAGCAAGTGAAAGATGTATGGCGCAGTTAGATCCGCATCGGGCCCCGTTACATTATGCACAATTTTATCATTACCGCACCGTTAACTAGCACGCCATTCGAGGGCGGCAACGAATTTAAAGCCAACTGATAGCAGTTTCGTGCCTGAAAAGTGTATAATACGCGAACAGGGCCGGAGGCGTTGTTGCGTTGCGAAAAGGGCCCAGAGCGACGCCGGTATTTGTCGTGTAATGTCTCCGGTTTATCGCGAACGCGTTCATTTTCACTCCCGGATCACGCAACGTTTTTCCAGAGTGTGAATCGGAGGGTAATTTGTTTCGGCGGGTAATTAAAAATACAAAGACGTCGCACGTGTAAATTCCCGCCGTCTACCTAATATTAATCCGGTACCGATATTATTTGCGACGCTGGCGAAATTTAATAATAATCAGGCAAACGCGATAACGTTCAGATAGGATCGAACGTAAATTCAGACCGGACCCGATTAATTCGCTCCGTGCTGAATCTAGTCTCCAGCTCGTAATGAATGGCCTATGGGGTGAGTCCGCAGGAGTCCGGATTTATCATGGAGCGTCCCATAATCTTATCCTTGACCATTCATCACATTAGGTACACCCGCGGGTGCACCCTTTCGCGCGCCCAAAAATCACGCTTAATCACGTGTAGTAAAAGGGTTGGGAGAGCGGTTTTCCCGCTCCGATTCCGTGCAACAATTTTAATGTTTATTCCATAAAGTCGTGTAAAGAGAGCGCGTGTAATAACGGGCATTTCGCGGTTAATTTATTCATAAAGTTGGAAACGGCATACAAAGGAGCGGGAGATTTTTGAAGCGGGTTTCCTTCCATCAACTTGTCGGCAGTTTGTTGTCAATAGAAGGTGCCACAAGCAATTTCCTCTGACAGAACCATCTGCATATACGCGGCAGCTCTCTCGGCGGTGATGGTTGGTGGGAAACGGTAAGCCCCATGATTAATAGGAATAATAGAATTCGAAGGAAAGTCGCGGGTTTATTGGATTTCGCCCGGAACTATCCCGTCTGGGGGCCGTATCCGGGCTTCTCTTGTCAATTGAATTTTCTTTCTAATACATTTGGCCCTAAAACCGTATTATCCCCCGTAAGATGCACACGCTGAAACCACGTGTGAAATTTTAAGAGAACATATCCGAAGAAAATAGAACCGTCGACGGAGGGATTTCATTGGAAAACGAATTAGGAAAGTCTCGGCTCGGAAACTCGAAAATGGATTACATTTTCATACGGGGGAAATGAGACAATGTCAAAGTGTATTTGCAGATGTCGTAACTCTCTGTTTTTCCCCTCGGCCTGAAATAGCGCGACCCGGAATATGTGTGTGTTAACTCCACAACAATTTAGTCCTTGGAGCCTTTCCAAAAATGCCGTAGTACCACCAACGCCCGTTTTCATTGCCATTGTACGCGGGATTTATAGGGCTTAAACGTAATAGTTACAAATTGTCTCTGTAATAAAGCTGAAATATTACGAACTTGGCGCATTTCCACCACCTACCGATCCCAAATAGAAAAATTGATAATTACGCTGCAGACTGCAGTGGAGCCATAAAAATAGTACTTGAACCATCGTTGGGAATTAAAACGCCCATCGACTAAAAAGTCATCGTTTTTAACACAAAAGAAAACAACCTGTCTTGTGTTCTAAATGTTGGTGCTCGGCTCAAGTTTCCTCTGAGCTAATTAAGAAGAGTCTGGTTATGTGATGGTACCGTTCAGCCGGCGCAAAGGAACCGGGATGTTAAATAGGCCTATTGTCTTGGTCATGGTATCGGAGCGACCCATCTCGATGGTAGTTGGCCCAGTAGACGGGGTGTCCGGCTCGTGGGAGGTTGATCGACGATAAACGAAACAATTTTGGTCTTAATTAATTTTTTTCTACATCGTATTAGTACAACCTTCCAGGTCATATTTTATTTTTCGACTGTCTAGAAGAAATACCAACTCATCTCGTCGCATGGGCGATTTATCTAGTGCAAAAGCATAAGCATCAGTACTTGTTATTCTGGGCTTGGTGATAGCCTTAGCGTTAAATCGATTCAGCTTTAATGGCACTTCTGCGGCAATAAACGGTGGAGATATGGCGACAATGATAATTTATCAATAAAACAGGCGGCTCACTCCCACCGATAGCATTTATGAGCCGCTGTCGTGGACTGAATGCCAATACACTCGTACGGATCTAACGAATATCTAAAGCATTTTTGCGAGAGGAGTTCCGGTGTGAATAAAAATCAAAGCGACCGCAACCGAGTTTCTAACGGGCTCTTCGCGGAAATAAGAATCCGCTTCTGGAATAGCAGGCAAATAAAGTTCCATTACGGATCGGCAGTAATAACTAAAAACGCAACAAAGCCGGACTGATGTAAATTGCGAAATTATTCATGGTCTACTTCACCCGCGGACCGTTTATAAATGTTTATTATTGTATTCGCTTTCGCATGCGCACGCAAAAAAGTTATTACCTACGCGGTAGCGCCATTGTGTCGGAAATTGGGTCTGAAAAAGCACCCACATGATGACCACTATGACAGGACGAAGAAGTGGAGTACCGTCGCCGTTTCGAAAACGCCCGACGCGGCTTTATTAATCAGGCGAGGGTACTGTTAGCATGCGGCCGGGCGTTTTAATGGGTGCGATGGTCATTTGCCGGTCCCTCGGCATTAATTGGTAGGCGTTTTGCCGCGGTCAGTTTCTCTCGAGTCATATACGTGAAGATTTCTCGGAAATTACAATAAGTCTTCCCATTAAAATCGCTACGCGTCCAAATAAGCGCTCGAGAGCGGTACTCCCCTCGTTCCGGCTCACCGACTTCCCGGTGTCGAGTGCATTTTTTCGCGTTCGCACATAATAACGCCGTCGCGGAAAAGTGCTCCACTCTCGTTTCGTTTTCCTATTTCGCGCCGGCCTGGATAATTACCAGGTGAACTCGTTTCTTTGTTGGAAAGTACGCGTATCGCTGCGAGCCGCGCCCTTTCCTCGCATGTCGCCGTATTGGTAATTTTACTCTCGTGAAAGATCCAGGAGTTTACGCAATTTTGCGAGTCCGGGGAAGTCCGGTGGCGGTTTTTCCGGGTGAAAGGGGCGCCCTCTGGTAAATAATCGCCGATGAACCGGGGGCGCGCTCCCCCCCGTGCAGACGGTTCGTACGCGTGCATCGGGGCGCGCAGCTGGAGGCCCAGAGGTGGATGAATAGCAGGATACAACACAACAAGATAAGTTAGTAGCTGTGTCAATAAAGGGAATCAAGAAGAAGTCTGGCCGTGACACGGGACGCTACAAAGGAGCAGGACTTGATACGGGGACGGCTACACGGGCTGAATGCCAGATGGGATCGCTCTCCCTTTGAGCGTCCCCCGTTTGGTGTATTCTATAACGCAATTTGCCGGCGGACCCTGCGCGAATTTAAAAAAGTCCTCGAAGCCATTATCCCGCCGCAACAATGCCCCGGCGAAAAACAAAGGGAATAATCCGCCGGAAACAAACCCGGGCCGAATCCCGCCGACCGCTTTCCTCCGGATCGGCGCAACCCTTCGCGTCAAGATTATCCGGGGTAAAATTCCCGAAACTTGAAAATATCCGGGCGCTTATTCCGGGCACACCTCCCGAGTCGAGTTACTGAAAATGTAATTCCGAGGCGGCATTTCCCGCATTTCGATGGGGCGAATTCGGCCCGCTTTTTCAGCGAGGAACGCATCCGTGCAGAACAATATTCGCCCGATATCGCCGGCGGAGGCCCGAATGGAACTCTTTCTGGCCATCGAGAGCGCCAACAATGAACCGGCCGCTTTTTCTAGACAATCAGCTTGCCCGCCGCGCTCCGGGCCCGCTCCATAACCACAATGGAAGCGTCCATTACGTTTCCGGATTTTCATGACCGGAATCCCACATTTCTAACGTCGGTAATAATGACGCCGATATGAGAAAAGAAAGTTTCGACCGGTCGAAATTAAACGCTCACATCACATCAGTTCCGTTCTATGTGGATTCTGTGGAACGGCGCCATCACGGGTCGTCCTTAATGCGCCCCGACTTGATTCAAATTTCATTGCGGAATCGATCGTAATTAATTATAGAATCCCTAGCACCGGCTGGCGAAGCAACGAGGAATTGATAACGCCGCAAAAACCGTCATAATGCATCCCGCCCGGATCAATGCATCGTTTGCGGCTTTGCGAATATTAAAAACCCTGCGTGCCAAATAGCGATTTAAATACGCGCTGAATCCAAGTGCACTTCCTTTGATAAAGGTGAAATTCCGAAATTTCGAAAATCGGAAATCGTTCGGTTTTGCTGCAGTTGGCTCCCTCTCGAGAAGCGAGCGCGAAACTGCTCGCCGGAGCACTTCTTCGGTGAGGTTGGCGTCTAAGAAGTGACCAGGAGTCCTAAAACGATCTCGCTAAGAGGCGTAAGGGAGGTTGCCGACTCGAAATTGCCCGCATTATCGTTTCACGCAGTACTTTTATTTTTGGAAAGCTCTAGCAGGGACGTGGCTCGCATCCCCGGGTTCATGAGACCGGCCATATGTGCCGGAATCGGCCCCATGTTGTGAATTAAAATAAAATAAACACGCGTTTAAGTGCTCGAAGCCATGGCTGCCGGGGCTTAAGTGCAAATCTCTTCCGGGTTTTCGCATAGTTATCTCGCTGTGATTACACAAAGGGGTTAAACTTAATCAAGTCCTCTATATAGTTATATTTCCAAATTACTTACCACCAGAGACCAAATCTCTATAGTAAACCACCCGGCATTGCGACCCCCGCGGGGTATAATAAGGGATGAAATAATAATATCTCCCTAAATTCCTCAATTTAGAGAACTTTGCCCTCCATCCCATCGTCCTTTATTTCCGTCTAAATTCGAGATGATTTTATTTGATTTCTTCGTGATTATGACGTTGATGGGGTTTATTCAAAAGTGCAGTAATCAGCGGAAACGATTGTTCGTGCAAAGGGGTTTTAATATTGTTCGGTGTGTGCTCGCGTAGGGCCGTGCCGCAAAGAGAGAGGTAATTAATTAGGGAAACGTATGAAGGGGTGGTTTTTTTGCGCACCGCGCGGCCAAAGCTACAAAGAGATTAGCGAGTTCGTGCAACGGGATTGAATTAGTCCACAGAACGACGACGGAATCCAATTTGTTCCGAATTGGACGATTGTGTTTAAATTTGCTTACGGTTCTCTATTCGGAAAGAGGGAACTGCGACGGCGGCAATTCTCGGCTATAAGGGCGCCCCGCGCACGCCGCCCCCCATAAATATTGAAACGTCCATTAAAAATATGCAAAAGTATTCCCTAATGTCGCTGCACATCACATAGAGACGGCTTCTTTTCTGTTTGCGTCTGGACGGGCTCGGGCAGCCGTGTCTTGATTATTTAAATTTTCTCGCGGCGTCGTCCTCTCCCCCTTTGGAATTTCTAATGTTTATGCAAATGGAAATGTGATGGATATGCAAAATGAATTATTACTTTGTTTCGCGTAATTTCGTTTATTTCGGGGCAAATTATTACATTTTCAAGTGCCGGTGGATGTGGAGGAACGGGCTGCCGGAGCGTTAATATTTCATTATTTATCACCCCAAGGACTTCATTGCGGATTAGCCAACTTTGGGTTTGGGTTTGAGTTTTCATCTTTTAGTTCACGTTCTACCATCTGAAACACCACTATTATCAAACTACAGAGACCAATTTCCAACTCGGAAATCTGATATACCTACCGTCTCATTATAATAATCATTATTAAGAGGTGGCATCAACGTGAAATATTTCGACAGAAATCGAGTTAATTTTTCTCGGTTCCTATTGCGGTGGGGTCTGGCGGACCGATCTCCATCACTTTTGTCAGATTCCTGCGAAATTCGGTTAAAGGTGGGCCGTTCTAACGAATGCGTCGGCATTTTTCAGCACGAAAATCGGCATCAAACGTATTACAGGAATCAGATGTTTTGTGACAAATTCGTCGACATTTTTCGTACGCCCTCCTTTTGATCGGTTGCCAAAACCGCAAATTCTTTTTGCTCGTATCCTCCCGAGAACATGTGTAATTAGTCACGCACCGTCTTATGATGGGACCTCAATTTGTCAGAATCAGCCGCACTTATCCATAGACAAAGCTCGGGTTTTTGCGGTCGGTGATTAAAAATTTGTATTTATTTTTGTGCTCGTTACAGATGTGAGAAACGCGGTTCCGCCTGTTATGGCGCGTTTGACAAATCACCGAGAGGGCGATGATGAATTTTATTTAAGTTTTTTCCTGTGGTTCGCCGCGCCGATGTGGCGTTGCATCAATTCGAGAAACATATTTATATTGTCGCCTGCTTATGCGACAGGATGAATTATCACCTGGGATTTTATTTCCAAAGACAAATCACCATCTGCTTTATATTTTTAGATTATTGTAGTCGCTTCATCACTAGCGTATTCGAATTCTCTTTGGAATTTCGAACCGGAGATTGTTCTCTAAACTTAATTTGTATTTTCAGTCACCCAATCCAAATTCTTTAAATGAAAAGTGGAGCCTCACTAACAATGATTCATTACTGGGAAATGCACGTTTCTGCTGATAATGATAATACGAGTAATAACACGTGGCAGGTTAATTGATAAGTCAATTTTCCCCCTTTCAGGAATATCACGCCATATCCGCGTCGAAATACACCCACCCACCCGTAGTAGAGTGCAAACAAGGTTTCGTAATTTCCGTAATATTTATAAATCCCTCCCCGTCTAAACATGTGAAATGCAATCAGCCGCATATGTAATAAACCGACCATTATCATTAAGTATTATTGCCTACTTAGCCCCGACCAACTCGGCTTTCCAGTAATACGGAGCACAGCACAATATCAGGTTGCATTCGGCACGCTACCAGTGCTACCAACCCACCACTGCTTGCTTACATTATTATTATCCCTGTGTAATTATTGTTGCAGCGATACGCGTGCCTCTAATTACAGCCCCATCCCGTATGCCACCTCACTTTGAAAAGTTGGAAACTGGATAAGGGCTTAATCAGGCTGAGGGTTGTAACGTGAAATTTTTGACACTAATACCGCGCATATCGGAGTGGCAAGTAGGAACTCGATACCCCCAGGGCCGTCTTAAAACACGACCCTTCCCTCAATTATTCAGCGACGTATCGTTTCGACAATAATAAGGGCTGAATTATTGATGACCTCGGGAGGTTAAAGGCGGTGGAGGCGGTCCGGATCTGCAGGCAATTACTTGCCGTCAAACTACAAACAGCTTGTTAATTCCGGGGGAAAGTCCGGCAAATTAGGAGAATATCAACGGATTAGCTAAAGACTCTGCTCGATGCACGAATAGCACCAGCATCCCCCTAGGGGAATAGGGAGAGATATTATGGGGGAAACGTTAAGCCTTCCAAGTTGAGCAGTCGTATGTTAGACAGTCAAACAGATAATTGCTAAACGTAGGATATGATTATTGCTTGGGCTCGCAAAAGCCACCCTAATTGGAATCTACGACGAGGGACCGACTCTGAAGAAAAGCACATTGCAGCCAATTTCCAAGTCACCGGAAATGCACCTAGATGTTCAAGAACGTGTCCAAAAGTTTCAGACAGACATTGATTTCGGTTTTTCTGTTTTTAGCAGAGAAATTTTGTATTTACTGCATGCTAGTGCTATCTATTAACGATGGCTTAAATTTTTCATGAAGAAATAAAGTTTCGCCGTTACAGTTAGCAATACGATTCCTGGTTTCGTGCTGTTGGAGCCTCTTTTCAGTAGATGGCGCTTGGTATCTTTAGAAAGGTTTCTGGTTTGATAAGCCGAGGAATTCCGGTGACTCTTTCGTTCTCTGCTCCCCGGATACCGGGAAGGTACGAAATTTTACCAACTGTGTTAGTTAGCAGACGGCACAAACCACAAAGAACAAACAAACCAATCGATCGATACTCATCGATGATGCGCCTATTTTCGCAAAATTTCGAAAACAATCCTATCACAAATGTATCTTTGCGAGATGATATTGTGTCTGGCGGGTTACCAACATTACCCGCCTCTGACATGACACTCGAACTTGGAACATTGAACACGGCGCGCTCTCTACCTACATTTATCGTTATTTAGTTTCGCTTCATATTGTTCTTGTCGTAATGTCCTTATTTAATTTCGTTGTTGATTTCCTCATCACCACCCGGTTAAAATTTATCATTTCCCACTAAACTAGTGTTTAATTCCGGGAATGAAAATTTATACTGGATATTTTATAAACGAATGTCGGATCGTAAACATAACGATCTCTTCGCGTTGCTGCTGTCCCCATGCTTGGGCTATCTAAAACTCTTACTCAACACGTGTTTGTCATTCTTCGAATTTTCGAAATGCGCGTTTCGGGAACTCCGACTGAACAGATTTCTGCATTAGAGCGACATCTGTCTAGAAATATCCCACCACAATATCAAATCTATCAAAATAACCATCACCCACCATCACCTTTCGAATTTTGAACGTATAAAAATGTAGAGAACATCTTGATGATCAAAAACTTCCAGGATCACAATTTTTATTATGGTATTGTCGATTCTCGTTCGTTCAGGTTTACAGTGTGGCTACCTTCCACTAGATGGCCTGAGATGTTAAAATTGGAATAAAATTTGTAATGCTTGTGCGAATTAATTGAATCCTTGTATTGCAAAAGCTCTACCGCTCGAAGTTTTCACAGTTTCATGACGATTGTTCAATTGAATTATGTAGTAGCTGGTATACACTCGTGCAGAATAGAAACACATGAACAAAAGTGCAGCTTTCATTGCACGACTTGGCCAAGTGGCTTTCTCGTAACTCGAGAGTTCTATATGAAAAGTGCACATTGCCATAATGTTTTATAATTGAAATTTTCATTACACATTTCAATAGACTCGTCGTTTCCGGGTACCATAATAAACAGTTTCCAATTAGAATTCGATGACTGGAAAACTTTGAAGAGCTCAGTCGGGCCTTCCACTGCTTGATCTCGATCGCGTGCGGCAACCGCCGAAGTTTCGATAAAATTAAGCCCGCAGACGATAAGGCGAAGCGACGTGGGGGTGCGACGTTGACCGGATATCATAGCCAACCCTCGGCGAGTTCCCCCATGCCTTCGCCACCCTCGCCTAATAAACTTATCTATCGATCTGAAACAATGCCCTTTTGTATTGATTGTAGTAAGCGTATTATCCCAGCAGACGGATTGCCGTTCTCGTGAACAAATATTGCGATATTCAAATTGCGTAAGCAATAAGATAATCGAGTTTGCGGTCGTCTTTGGACGGCCCTTTCGTCTCGCCGGATTGCGGGGGCGCCCGTGTCTCCCGTAGCGAGGAAATTGTGTCATCGCCAGGGCGCACGTTGAGCATCAAGGAACGCGGGGAGATTCTTTGAAGTCGCGTCTCTGATTGTGTTACCGAACGTGGTCGAAATTGTGGTCTGTCATATGGACAAAAGGAAAGGCCTGTCTCTGGGCCTCGGACGATTTGAAATTGAAATTTGGTCTTCGGGGAAACGAGACGGAAAAAGGATTCCTCCACGTCGGTCGCCTCGGATGGAATTACCCTCCGGAATGAACGTTCGCGTCGAAACGTGGAAAATCGCCCCGACTGAATCTGTATTATTGCGGAAGGATTCATTAATTCGGTAAGAGGATTGGCGCACATTGCTATACGTGCTGGCTGTTATTTATTAAGCGTATTTCGCCGATAAAGTGGCAGTTTCAATTTTATTCTGTCAGAAAGTCGCGAGTTACGTTGCCCGGTATAGTGCGGCCATAACCGGCACTGTTTCATATCGGTCGGCCATCGAATTAACTCTTCCGCCATATAAGAAAAATTGCTTGAAATACCGCTCTCTCTCTACGGCCAACCGCCGGTTTTATTTAAAACTCCCTTTAGTTCGCAATACGACCGGCATACAAAACTCCGAATTAAAAATAAGAGGCGAGGAAAACTCGCTGAATTTCCGTAATAACATTCACCAGATTTCCCTGCATTTAATCCAATTTATAATCAAACATTCGTCTGCCTGTTGTAATATCGGGATTGAATCGAAATAACGCAGAACTGACGGCATTTCGTGGGGGCGCTCTCGTTTTAATTTCGCTTTATTGAGCATAATCACGTTAAAACCCCGCACCTCTCAACTTTGCGAATTCCTTCAAACTCCCCATCCACTCCAAACACCAGCATAAAAAAAACGAAAATTATTTTTCACTCCTTGAAAATTCGCATAAATTATTTTGTCGGATTTTTAAGGGTATAGACGCATTGTATTATTTTCTCGGCGGCATCGAGACTTTCACCCTCCCCCTAATACAAAATATTATGCATGTATTCGGATCGAATCGGTATCTTTTCATAATCAGAGTAACTCGATAACATTTCGATTACGTCCGATGCGTATGGTGTAACAAGATTCGTTTCATGCTAATGGTAATATTGGCGGAAATATACACGTCTACTGTGTTATTGCAGATCAGTGCTTTTGTTCGATACACGAACTTTGAGCCATCCGGAGCTTTTTACTGCCGATAGAAAAATGATATAAAACATTTCGGAACTTTTCGAGGAGGCAATTACCGCGCCACTCGAGCGAAAATTCCTGAAATTATTTCCATCAGTAAGATCAATCCACTTTAATTTCATTTGCACTATCGTACTTGAGTGGAGTGATCCGAGTATAGAATTATTAATTTGACGATGCGCAGATGCGCTAAATCAATCCACATAAGTATTATAATAAAATCTTCGGAGTTGAATAAGTTGTTTGACCTGATAAATTGTAAGTGCAGTCCACACGAGTCCGGCTAAAGTTTGGCTCAATTAAATCCGGTAATTCGGCTGGTTTGTCACGATATTTCCCGGAAATTAACCGAAAACGTCATCGTGTGTGCGATTGCCGGAGAAAATGTCTCAATTTACGGCCGTGTCTGTTGTGTGTGGTTGCGAGCACACACGAGCGCCTGTTTTATTTTACGAATTGCGTGTGTACAAATTGAAAGGCAGCTCGAACCACAACGACGATTAACTATAATTAGGCCGAATTAAGTAATTATTGCGATTTGCGTTGCGTTGCCAGTTGACAAAGCCTCGTTAGCGATCGGCGTTGAGCCGATTGCCGAAAATATTCCAAGACGAGACGCGCGTTCGTTTCTTGCGTAATATTTCATGTTTCCTCGTCGATTTTCAATGTAATTAGATATTCAGACAAGTTGGGAACGTATTGCCTCAATTGACAAACGTCGCAATTTGCATACAATTACATCGGAAAAATGCGTCACATTTCGAAATCGTGAGGATTGTTCGTATCTATTACCTCCGGGTTAACCTTTCCGACAGCAATTTGTCATTGTTCGCCGATATAGAAATGTATATTCGCCCGGGAAAGAAAGCAATTTGCGTGGCTTTGAGGGAATTTTCCCCCGGATTCGGCGAAATTAACACGTTTTGAGTTATTACCGCCGGCGGCAGTTTTTCTCCTTCCGGTCGTGCCGGCCCTAATCCCGAAATTTTGATTTCCTATCAGCTAATTTGAATAAGCGGGGCGCATATCCATCACGGTCTCCTGTCGTATTAGCATAAGCCCGCTTTTACCGGGTTTAATTCGCCGCGGCCCTTATTGCCTCTTTTCTCTCGGCGATGCCGGATCGTCGTCGGAATGGCTCGACCCACTTCCGGATGTCTGTCTGGCTGAGAGTATATGAGATTGCGGAAAATCTTCGTACGTATAAAGTTGATGAGAAAAATCCTCTATTTTCCGGAAAATTCGCAGTCGCGTTCGTTCAACAAACAGGGAGGGGGAGTCGCGACGAGGCCAGACCTAAATGAAAGGGGATGATATGGATGCACGCGGTCCCGCTGCGCAAATAAAGAAACTAATGCAGTCTGCACTCGGAAGCGCCTTCACCTGCACCCCAAACACAACCGCGACCCGAAATTGATTCAGTAAGATCCCCAGAGAGGGAAAAAATCGATCCGAATCTCTGAAATCCCGGCATACTAATCGACCTACAGCGCGCGGAGACCACCTGAGAGAGACACGGTATGGTAGCGAATCGAAATGGTTTATAGCGAAATATTATGGAAAATAAATGTAAACGCTAGCTGCCCACCGTGACAGGATCACTATGCGAGTCCCGGGACTTTACCGGAATTAATTATTAGGCAACGGCCTCATTTGAATAGAGGTCGAGAGCTGGATGCGTCCATTGTCGTGTACTTTCCGTCTGTGGGAGTACACGAAACAAAATCTTTTTAATGCCAGAGGAACGTGGCCTCTCGACCCCAATCTCGACTCCTATGCGATCTTTCGCCTATAATAATGCGCGGGCATCATCTGGGCCCCGTCGGTGATTTCGAGATGGCACGTCGAAGGGAGGAAACTAATTTGGCCGGACAAATCAGCCTCCGGAAACTCGTGGGGTCGATGCGAACGAAATTACTTACTCGTACCTCCCAAGATGACCAGCAGACAATTTCGCCGTTTAAAACTGCCGTATGGAATCGAATAATGAATTCCGGAGGAGTCGCCCCGATAATTTGCTGTATCGCGTATTGCAATCTCACCCTAGTGTAATAAAGGGGGGCAAAAACCTTGATTTGGGTATTATTTCACGCCAATTAACTAACCGGCCGAAAATACGATGACTTTGCGGATTCAGTCTATTGTCGACGCGTTATCTTCAAAGTCTAATCGGTCCTATTTTCACGCTTTGTTTCGCTATAATAGTAATTTGGCAGATGTCGTGACGTGCGAAAATCCAAGACGGAAACCCCGAACAACAACAACATCGAGTCGCATAACCACGAATGGGCCGGAAGAGGCGTCTTTGTGATTATAAAATTTTATAGCGCGAGAATTATGGCCCCCGGTGGCATCACGACTCGAACCGATCGAAATGCTATACGCATACGTCTCTGGGAAACGTAAACATTTCCTTATTATCTGAAATTTCGCGTTCGATGCAAATCTGGCAACCGTTATCTCCGGGTCGGATGCGGGTCGCATCTATGCGACTTTTATGCAGGAAAGTTGGCGCGTTTATCTCTGCGACGACACGCAATTCGGCGCGGTTTACGAATTATAAGGTGACGTGGCGGAGCTTTCGGTTAGGTCTGGTAGATAGTCGCAGCTGTCTCTCCAGATAAAGCCCACATTCACGAAAGCTCGAGTGTCGAGGGTTACGGCACGTTGCGGGCCTAAGGCTGAACGAAAATCGGGACTTTACGCGATACAGACGGACGTCTTTAAAAAAATAACGCACAACGGAAGATGTCGAGCTCAGCCACTTTCGAACATCACTCAAATAGCGCCACGTCGTGATATTATTTTCGATAAGGCCGAACGGAATCTATCGCAGAATTTTCTACGCCGTGCGGTCCACGTCAAAAGGATGAGAAGACGTTTCGTTTGGACTTTCGGATCCTCCAACACCTGCCTGGAATTGATGGAAGCGAATAAGAATCGGTATTAGGAGTTAAATCTACTGTGAAAGTTATATGAATTTGTGTTGTTTGCTGGAATAAAAAATCCAGTGTCGGGTTTTACGGCTCGTCCTTTTGTGCTTCGCCACTGATCATCATTGTGGCGCATCCTGTCACCCTCCCCATTATGCTGTCGCAACCCTCGACAAAACGTAAATACCACCGAAAATCCCCAAATTTGCTTTTATTCGTCTGATATATGACTTGTCAACTTTTCCCTCGCAGGGATGAATGGACTCGAAGACACTAAACTCGGCGGTTTCGATTCGGTTTACGACACCTCCAGTGGCGGCCCGAGCATAATGCCTTTTGTTGTGACAACCGCCGGACATCAAACGCACAAAGCGGAATTCACGGATTAGAGTATTCCGAGTCGCAAAGGTGAATTCATTCCAGCGATCCGTGCCGGAACGCTCCGATGTTGATTTTATTTGTGTGTGGAAAAACGTCATCAGAAATGGCATAATATTGTTTGTGATAAGAGGTTGCGGGTAATTGACGTGAGGCGAGCGAACACGCAGGCACACCACACGAAACTGCGCCCCCGAACCAGGGCCGGACCGACAAACCCCCTCGAAATCCCCAATTCCCTAGCACCGAAAAATTCGCGACGCAAAGACCCGATGGATCCATTTTCTCCAGGAATTCATCCGTAAAGTACCGAGGCGGCTTCTACGGAGAGGAGACGGGCTGGGTGCGACCCTGCGGTTAAGCCCCACGCAATCAAACGTGTTGCTAATCCCCGTATCTGCGCCGGAGATCGACGGATCTACGGGGGCCTCGTTAGTCAACTTCTTCGGGCACCGCGTCTTTCCGGTGCCTTTTCTGAACGCCAATCAAACCTCGCAGGAATGTTAAGACGGTACGCGCGTTTTGATCAAGTGCGCTCCTTGTCGCGTTCCGATCGAACATGTAGAAACAGGCTTCTCTCGCATTACCCATACCGAAGGTGGGTGCACCCATTGTCGGATCCTCTCGTCTAGACCGCAGTCAGACGGTTGTTTCCCTTAGACGATAATGACGAAATGAGCTTTTAAACCGGCGAGGCTGATTATTGTGAGCGACCCCCGAGGTCCGCTCTCCGCCGAAGTTACGACATGGAAGAGGTGGTTTCGTTTCGGCGTCTCGCAGAACATGCCATCATTTTTGTGCGTCGAAACCTGTTGGTAGACGGCCACGCCATTCGCTTGTAGACGCATAACATGTGCGTCCACTGGACGTCCAATTTTCTCGGCGAAAAATTTAAATATCGCCAGATTGAAACCGGTAAAAGTGGACAAGAAGCGGTTCATCCGGGAACCGATGCGTTTTTATGGGGTGATCTCTCGCGTTCGGTATGCGGTTTTAATTGATTTTTTCGCCTCGGACGCACAATGAGCCTCTTTGTGGAATGAAATCGCAATAAAGTTTACGGCTTCGATTTTACTTTCGGCGCAAGTAATGGGCCGAATTACGTGTCAGTCCGTGAACGTAATTTGCCTAATGTACGGTCTTTATTTTGGCATTAACACGGTTTTATAGGTGCCGTATCGTTTTATAACCCCGCAATTCGGACAACGGAGAGCCTTGTGCCCGGTCACCCGACTTTCCCATAAATCAATCAGGCGCATGTAAAGCCGATTTTCGGGTTCCTACCCATTATACCTTTCGCTCTCGGTCGCCTCTGCCTATATGTGGGTAATATTTTAATTCGGGAATGACTCTTTGTAATAAACGTATAATTTAAGGCCCGACATGTTGTAGGTACCCGATAATAAACGGGCAGGTAAGCAGGGACCTGTAATTATCAAGTTTAATACGGGCCGCGACCAAACATTCAATTACACGGACCACCCACCATAGTAAATCACTGCACAGTGATGTGGCTCTGTTTGTCCTCGTACGGGTTTCGAGTGCCCATGTTCAAAAGTTAGTTGCGTGTTGACCTTAGACGCGGATGTTGTTCCCATTGATGAATCATCGAAATCCTCCATGTCTCCCGAGTTGCGGAATTGTCGACTTGCGAAAGCCTCCATAATGGATCCGGCCCCATTTCGTCCCGTTTTACTTTTATGATACGCTGTTGCATATTGCAATGGGACGGGCGAATGTGCACACGTCATACGTACCGCGCCGGTTGTGTGTTTAAATATTGAGTTATGATCCATGCCGTACCCGGTCCGGCGTAATACGTCAGTACTTCTCGCGGCCTCCTCCCACGTCGTGTCGTACATACATTTCGGAAGAAAAGAGAAAATGTTGTGTTTGGTGATCCCGCCGAATTATTGATCACGGCCGGGAATGCCACGTTTCATGTGCACAATTTATTCAAGTGCCTTACCCTTTTACGAACTCAACAATTGATGGCCCCCTGAATTAAAGACGACGGCTTTTAAAACGCGCACCTGCACTTTTACCAACAGAACCAAAAACAAAATTAACAACCCAATCGCCATAAATATAAAATTCCGATGGGACATCCCGTATGTAAAATCCGACCATTCCGAGCGCTGTAATTCGTGCGGCCGAGGCGAACCGGCGGTGGGCCCCTACCCTTTGTCTCAAATTAAGGGGGCTCATCATTCCATTACACAATGGTCGACGCCAGATGGATCTCATCAGTTCGGCAAATATTGGCCCCATTAATTACGTTTAAACCAACACTGGGTGAAATTATACAGTAATCCCATAATTCGGTGGCCCCCCGAAAGAAAAGGTGATGTCAGTTAGGCAATTAGCCTTATCTGGCATCTGTTGGCGAGCGCCACCCCTTCAAGTTTATCGTTTTTTAAGTAATAAACCCTTTTTCAGGTAACCCGAACTAAAGACTTTTCCATGATGATGCTCGCGCTCAACTCGGAAGCCGACGGTCACCCACGTGACATTTTGATGGAACGCCGTGATTTCATCCCCTCGAGGGAAATATGAAAGCCCTCGCCCCCATCGTGATAAACGACAATATAACTTGCCAGACATGTGCCCTTCATCGATGTCAATTTCGTCATTCCGCCTGGCGATATTGCTTTGAAATATTAATCGCGTTTGGAAGATTTCGCGGGTTCACCACTTTGGGCGTCACGGGTTATCACCGGAGTATTGTGTTTCGATCTGAGGACGCTATCAATTAATGAACTGCTTATTACGGCCTTAACAATGGGACGGTGGTGGTGATGACATCATGATGCACCCAACTCTGCCAATTATCATGGTCGAAATGGCTCATTACCATGGACTGGTCTGATTTTCAGTCAAACCCCAGAAGGAATTTGCATAGGTAATTGTAGGTTCCTTCTCCCCAAAATCGTCGAGAATTCTTTTACTTTCTTTGAGTTTAATTTTTATGAAATAAATTAGTTTCAGTTTGGCTGTTACCACCATAAAAGCATTGCGGATAGGAAGGAGAGGTTGGATCGACGGATTCTCACTTTGGTCTCTTTGGAGTTTTATATTAATTTCCATCTTTCTCGAAACAAACCGTGGCGTCGATATTGAAAAAATTGGTGATACAACCTCCGCCTTTACCGTAATTAGCGAACTTGTACCCAGTAGAAAGCAATTTAAACTTTTTGGAACGCTCGAACAAATTCACTTCTAATAACTCACGTTTCACGTGTGCGAAATTCAATTTTTTCGAAGGAGACGAACAAGTGGAAGAAGAAGAGAAGCCCGGCGACGTCGGAATGCACAACGGGACAAGAAACAAGATGAAAGAGAGCGAGTTCCTCTCTTCCCTTTCGTTTTTAATTTAGTAATTTTAATTTAAGACTCGTAAAAGTTAGACTGTGCGGATGGTGTGTTTTCGTTGTTTAATTATTCCATTGTTTTAGCAATTTTCTTAATTGCTTCGGAAGTGAGCTCTGGCGGACTTTTTTTCGCGTGGTCGTTCCAACGAACGGCCATATGGTATCTGTGTGCCTTTTGGTTCGGACGCCGTTTTTACACACACCATCGCACCCGACATCTGCGACTCTAATCTCCCGTACTCCACTATCGTTTTGCCTTATGTTGCAATATTAATTGATTTCTGGTCAAAAACCACACCGCAGACAACCCCTGAACGTAATTCCGGCCGTTATTCCTCTAATGAACCAAACCCCATTTAGGGAAACGCCCCGGTTCAAGAACTCGTAAAAGTCACGATAATAAATAACCCCATTGATTGGGAGGGCCACCAACTAATACAAGTCTCATGCATTTCCACCATAACTAGGTATGGAATAATCATAGAACCACACGGATACCAGGGTAGCAGCGTTCTTTATTGTAACAGTAATTTTATAATTGGCGGGTCAAATCTCATCGATTTCTTCAGCATCGGAGAGGTCGTACTTTCGTATTGGTCGTGTATAAATCTCGAATTTAATGTCGGATTACGTCGTAATTGGCCCGGTGCTCGGGTATCGGAATTCGTCCGCTCTTTCTCCGTTCGGATGATGGAGGTGCCGAATCCCTGGAAATTGACTGAAGCATCAGCATCAGAGTACGGGTTAATTATAGGTACATCGTTCTGAAAGTATAGTCCGGGCCACTCTGTTCGGCGGCATCTCGAGAGCGACGTTTCCTTCGGTTTTCCTCTCGAGGCGTTCGGTCCGCTTCCACGCGATGAGGCTTTCTGCCGGTAAGGGTATGGGACCGGGCACGCCCCGCTAACAACTACAATTACCGCTAACGATACCCGTTATTTGATGATGCGGCCCGCGAATATAATTTTATTACTCTTCTTCGGGCGTCCGCTATTGATTTTCGGCACGAATCCTTTCGGCGGAAAAGGTAAACGCGCGGAAGAGCCCGTTTCGGCGAATTAAAAATCTGGAGTTCACCCGGACGCTATTTACATATCGCGTTTCGAAAATATTTACCTTTCGGTTGCCGCGTTGCGGAAGGGTGAGCAGCCCCCTGTGTTGTTTGTTTAAGTCTGTGGCGGAGGCGTCGCGACGCCGAAAGCATCCCCTCGACTCGTTCACGCTCGACTGTCCGCCAGACCCGCCGTCTCGTGTTGCGCCTTTAATTTTACCCAAATTTTACGAGCCCCACTAATAGCGCGTGTCTTCCTAAGAGGAGACACGAAAAATTTACAACCCGGGGGCGGCGTATAATTTATTTGTCGACGGGATTGGATTACCCTCTCTTTATTGCACACACACATAACGCAAACAGCAATTTATTACCGACTTCCGAACCGCCGGGGATGAGCAAAACCACGCGGATAATGCCAAAGACGTGTCTCGTCTGACTCCATCAAACAAACCTCTTCCTTCCGCATCCACGAGGACCATGTAAAATCTAAGAGGTTCGCATTATCCATTTTTGTGTCAAAAGTGGGGCCCTTGGGGGCCATTCGGCTCATTAACCAATCACAATCGGGCATCTCGAGTGCATCCATCATGCGGGATGTACAGAATCACGGCTTAATCACATGCGGACCGCGTATGCGCTTACACGTTGCGTAACGTTCACCTGCCCGGATCGGTATCGGTAAACAGTTACATATGGCCGTCCCGGTCAAAGTTGTCCGATTCAACGACAAATCAATACGTCTTGGTACGGACGTATCGGACGTATACGCGTAATCGTTACACGCAACGGAATAAACGACGGGTTTCGTTATATGGACGGAACGGTGCATGTAAATTCCGACATCCCACCCTTCTGTTATTCGCCCGCGGCGGCATCGGCGCATCTTCTTCCGAACAAGTTAACGCGAAATCGGTGGCGAAAACGGTCGTATTTCTTCCAGCATCGTTCGGTTTTATTTCCAGAGAATCTTTTATGCGTCGCCACTTATATTTAGATTTTACAATCGCGGCGGACGAGATTTCGCTGAAATTTCGACCAGCAAATAATTCGACAAACAGCACTGACAGATAATGTCCGAGACCGTAAAATGACTCAGGCGGAAAACATCCCACAAAAGAAGTTTTTCCTGTTAATGCCCAAGTTTTATCGGCAAAGTGATCATACAGGATATTGTTAAACTATAAGTTGTATTATGTTATGCTCAAATTGCGTTTGCTTGTCAGGGCTAAAACTAAACTTCGATAGAAAACAGCCCTCGGGCTGAATCACAATGTATCCACTGATGACTTAATTTAGTAATCAACAGTCTGATCGGATTTTCCACAATGTTACACGATATTACTTGGTTTGAGTGTTTACCAAAGTTCAAGTTTTGAAAACGTTTTGGTAAACGCATATCGCGTCGGTTAAACGCGTGGTTTATAAGGTAGGAAGAGTATCAGTTTAGATTTTGGTTCGAAATCTAATTAATCCAGGCAGCTAAACGCGGTAATATGCCCACAGTATAATCTATGAATGTTTAATTTAACAGAGTCTGTAATCACGTGACGGAGTGTAACTTTAGGCCAAGTCGGGGATTTTTCTTCGAGTGTAGGTGCTTCCTGGAGTTGTCAGCCGTTGATTATCGCGTTTTGATTCCGCGCTTCTAACGAAATAATCAGGGATCGTAACATGACACGCCCTCGGGTGCACGGCGGCGCGAGGTTGAAGAACTCTCGGATAAGTCTCACTTGTCTCACCATAATCCCACACGACGTCGACTCGTACGTACCGGCGCGCGTTTGTTGGAAATTAACGAAAGTCGGTTCGGATCCCGGGGAAATCCGGCCGGAATCGAGAAGACGCCCCGAAAACGAATCTTATTTTTAGGCTACATCAAACGTATCCGCGGCTTTCTTTTAAAGTCACTAAACCGAATGAAAAAACGGCGACTTTCCCCCCGCTGTCGCGTTATCCGGATCCCTGCGAATCTGACGAGCTGATTACCGCCGTCGGGGCGTAAACAAGAAATATTTCGCGTGAGGCTCGGATTTAACACGAGGCGAGAGTACCAAATCTCGGAAAATTGGGACATCGGGCATTACCGGGGTATGAGGACTGAGGAGTAACCCTAAAAAGGGACCCTCGTCTTATCGGACCGCGTCTATGATAGAATTCCGCCGTGTAGAGATAGTCACGGAAAGTTCAGTGCTCGAGCATCGAGGTGACTCCGGTTCCTTTTACACCGTGTTTCCAGCTAAGTGGCAATCCGAGACCGAGAGGGTACCCCACTGTTTGCCCGCTTCGTGCTCCTCAAGATCCCTATCGAAATTCGAACCCGAACGGGCGTTTGTTCTAATTGTTTATTTATTAAAATTTCGCCCGAAACAAATTACGTTATCGGCAAATCAGGACCCGTCCCAACAATGGAACGATTCGGTTCTCGTTTTTCCTTCCGCCGTATCCGTGACGATCTAAATAGGAACGATTTTATTATTTATGCACAACAATGAGACGGACCGTAAAGGCAATTATACAATAAATCTGTTGATTTTTGAGTCGTGTTGCGAGAAACGGCAAAGTCACTGCGTGTCAGCGGGAATTCGATGGAAGCGCAATTAAGTCCGCTAATGGAGGAGCGGAGCAGTCTCGATTTCGATCGGCGGCGTTTAGGCGCAATTTGTCTGCGAGTTTAATTGGACGTCACGAAATCATTCGGTCGAGATTTGCATAATTTTAATTATTTTTTTGCGCGACTTTCGAAACAGTAATTTGATGAAAATTCTGGGGCCGATCAGAGCTCGGGAGCGTTTATCAGGTGACGTCATGCGTTTGGGGCGTTTAGTGACCGGTGATCCATCATTGTTAACCGCGGTTACCTAAGTGAGATTTGTGCATCGGGCCCTCCAGGGATGTCACCCCCGTGGCTTATTTTGAGCCATCTTGGATGAATAATTGATAGCTTTCGGGTCGTGTCCGCCACCTCTCCCCCAATTAAAATCCTACCGGTACCGGCGCATCCGCTGCATTATTGATAAAAATGCAACCGATGATGCACCTACAATATTTATCAGCAATTTCCTTCCCCGTCCGTGTCGCGGCGTCGCCGGGAGCGATATTGGGCAAATTTTGATTTATTCCGCCACAGGGGCGTCGTGCACACACGACGTATTAATAAAAAGAAGATGCGCCGTGCAAAAAGCATTATCTGTGTGTCTGTCGAAACATTAGGGGATCGTAATGGTTGTTCGGAGTTGTTTTTTTACTTTTATACGGGGGAGAGGAAAAGTTTTATCGCGGATACTATAAGGGAAGAGTGTGTTCCACCGTAAAAGTTTCACTTCCGCGAACTCGGAATACAAGGGAGCAATCGGAACGCCGGTTGTGACGCAATCGCCGGCGACATATTCAAATATCGCAATGGTCTGCCGGCGGTGATCAATCACTCAAACGGCCCTTTCGCCCGAGACGCAATAAACAGACTTCAATTAAAATTAATAAACGTCGGGGCCGCTTCCTTTCCCACCACCCATTCCGCGTAAACAACCCCTGGTAGGTCGAAACGGTAGAAAATAAGCAATAACAACTGCTGAGTTCACTCGATAAAATCAACTTTTCAGCCAACATCTTATCCCAATGAGAACATTGAAACCAGTTTAATAAGGGGTCACTGAAAATTATTTACTCTTATTCTATATGATATAACAGGTAATGGTTTAAAATTCCTCGACAAGTCACCTTTCAAGATCATTGGAAGTTGCCATTTGATTTGGATGAACATCTTTACTATCCATTTAGTCTGAATGACGATCGAAATTGCTCTAAATATTGAACTAAATTGTTTTCCTGGACGAGACTCATGATCACTTGAGTTTGCTCAACAATCAACCTAATTGGAGTTGCCAGATGTCTCAGTGTAATATATTCTGTGTGGCATTCATTTTGGTTGTTCACAATTGAACCGTTCCAAAGGTCATACAGAGTGGTACTCACCACACTTCTTATCGTCGATAGAGTCGATGTGACATGGTGAACATTTTCGGGTTAATAGCTAACCGATGTCTTGGATGATCTGACGATCTCCCCGAGGGATCTGCTCCTAATTAAGCGACAATGAGTGAACCCGTTGCCGGAGACCGGAGAAACCGGAGTTACGGTGGATAGATGTTGTAAACCCGCGCCCGGGACTTTAATAGACACGTTCTTTTAAGTTATGGTCGGAGGATTCAATTAGAATTAATTTATTCCGTGGAACGGTCTTTGTACCGGAGGAGGGACACACCATCGATATCTGGCATAGCAAATAAGATTACCGGATAAAACATACATCTCTTCGGCGTCTCGCTGGAAGTACAGAAAGACGGTGCTTTTACAGCCGCCCATAAACCGTGTCGTGCTCCTTTCTTGTACACTTTCCCTCTGTTATACGATTTCGGCATCAAGCACCCTGTCCTCCGGAGGTTGATTAAATTCGCCTCTTAACCGGGCCTAGCAGAAGAACCCTCTCATCATCGAGGTCCGGACCTCCTGGTTTTAAAATTCGATCCGGCTTTTAGGGGATTCGCGCCCGGAAGCACGTACGGGACGGCCCTATTTGAATTCGTGCATCTTGCCGTAAAAGCAGCGTTTTGGCTCGAAACAACCCCTAGGAGGGACACGAAATGACCACGGGAAGACGGACTAGTCTGCCTCGGAAAATATTGACCTAAAGAAGACCGCTCACGTTAAATTTTAAATCGCTCGCAAGGTTAAATAAATTGTCGTGCAGACTGTAGGGGCGCGGCGCGAACCCACCCATTTAAATACAGTTTGAAAGGTTGCGGTGTATATGGCCCGGAGATCGGAGCTAAAATTCGTTAAATATTTAGGCCGAAACTTCGGAAGTGCTGCTTATCACGTCTAATAACAAAGTTTTCGGGATGTTTTTTCTCGTGATGACGTTTATCGCTCATGAATTTTTAATTTCGCGAATTTAAGTTTGGGAATAACTTGAGGATCGAGTATTTCAACGATTTCGAGTTTTATGCAGACCTGGCTGACATGATGCGTTTTCCTTTCGGAATGAAATGTCTGATGGTCGTCTGTCCTCTGATAACCGTTCCTTCAAAGGAACTTGCAGCGGAATTTATTCCTGCTCGCTTTTCGTGGGTTGCGGTTACCGTTTGGCAGGTCACAGGATTATTCACTTAGAGGATACACATCAGGGGGGCTCCTCCGCGTATGGTTCGCGCTGGCAAAAATCCCGTCTGATGCAGTCTGGCGTTTTGAAAGCATTAAAACTTTCCGCATTTATCGAAACAAGTCGCGAAAGTTCCGCACTCTGTTTGAGTTATCAGAGCATGTTTGAGCCGCGTTAGAATTCGCAATCCGCAAAACAAAACGAAATTACGGAACGGCGATATACGGTATAGGAAGTGCGCGGTCGGCGCAAGTTTTAAATAAATTAGCATTCCCTTTGATGTGTCCGGGAGCGATCCGTTTCCATTGCGGGAGCCGGGGATAACACGACGTGCGACGAGTTAAGATCAATACGGCCGATCGAAACGCGCCGATACCGTTTAGGCCCTTTGTGCGGTCTGCGGCCTTTGAGGACGCGCTGACGTCTTGGCCGACGCATCATCATCGCCGACGCGTCGGATGCTCGATATCCCGGGCTCAAAGGAACGGGAATAACACGCGCGAGCCTCATTCGCACGCAGAATACACAAGAAAATTACGCTTGAAATGCATTGGATACCGTCACCGTCCGACCGGAACGCAATTCCGAGCGCCCCCGAAAAAACATCCCCCGTAAAAAGAACCGCCTCAATAAAAGACATGTGACATCGAAAAATACTCCTGTAAATGATATCCGTAGGGGGATTAGATTATTATTAAAAACAGATCGGGGCGAAAGATATGGGAGAGCAGTCTCAGACGATACACAGAGGAATGAATCATTCTGTATGGATGAAAGGGTTACCGCTATGAGGGCTGGCGATAATTGAATAAAACGCTGAAATATAGATAGGCTTATCGAATGGCAAATTGCATTATGGTCCGAATGCGTGAGTAATTGATGATTTAATCCGAGGAGTTTCGTGGCACACGGCACCTCTCAATATTTATTCGATTAGATTCAATTGAATAAGTTCGGGCTTTGGTACTTTCGCGATATCAAAGAGAGTAGGGTGTTTCTGCACACGTCGGTAATAACTCTTCTCTTCTGGAAAATACAGGGAAAGCAGGCGCAAATTTGATATGCGCATCAACCGGCGGTGTGTCTGCTAACAAGTTGCAGTGTCCCGCGGCATAATTACCGCCAGTGAATAAAATGCAGATTCTACTTTACGGCTGCGAGCTTTAGAGAAATTATAACATTGTTTTCGCTTTTGGTGTGGGTGTATTGTTCAAATTTAATGCACAACATTAGCATGGAAACAATGCCCGCCTGTGAGGCTTCACGGTATGCAGAGCGGAATATTACATTTGTTAACTAAAGTGTATAAACAGAATTTATTGGCTCTATTAAAATCATAAATTCGCGGCACATGTGAAGTTGTCAAATGGAACGGCGGGTCAGTTCGACACGTTTCCGTAATTATCTCAATTAGCGAATCGGTCAGTCGGCGGCGGTGCGTCCGTGCGAACGTTACCGTCATCATCGTCGGCCGCTTTTCACGAAATTAGTGCGGATAATTGGACGGAAGACGCGCGGAAAAAAGCGATTAAAATGCCATGGGAAGTGGCCGAGGGAGCCGAAGGGAATTCCGGCCGGATCGCGCTGAAACAATCGATTCTATCGGGTCCCAGTTCTTTCGCCGCCCGAAATAATCGACTTTAAATCGATTTTATGGCACCCGTCGCGGGTTCGTGATTGCGCCCTTTCGGCCGCGAAAAAATCTCCGACTCCGTGTGAACATCACCCGGAGCCGAGCCGGCTCGAACAGATCAAATCGACTCGGCGATATTCACAAAGTAGATCGCTTAATTTTACGAGATCTCGTTAAACTTTCCCGACGGGCACCCGGGATTGTAGCGTTTGGGCCGATCCGGCTCAACAACCCGCGCCTTAAAATATCATATTTATCGCCGATTATGCCGACGAGTGTTCAACATTCGGCCGAGGAATTTTCATCAGCCGAACCGTTAATTAAACGCGCTGTGGACAATGTCCTCTATCTGTGTTAATTATTAATAATCGCCCTCGGCCGTCCGTCTCAATCAGGCGCAATCACGAGAGGTCACGAATGATTTGGTTTAAAATTTCGACTGGACGGATTCACGCATTCGAGCCGCCGTTCCATCGCGACCAATTACATGATTAGACGTCAGCGTGCACTTTCGTGGTTCAGAAATCGGACTTCTTGCGAGAGGCCTGGAAAAAGGCGGCTCTCTCCTGATCGGTGAAGACCGTAAAGTAATCGCCCAGACAGGCGAAAAGCGTTCGGCAGCTCCGTAATAACCCTTATCACTCACCATTACCTGACGTTTTATCGTCATCGATCTTTTTGATTCACTTAATTTTCCTAAATACCGTGTTACCAGCGGACGCAACAAGTTACGGTCCCCGCCATCGGCGAATATCGCGAGCGGGGACCGAGAAATTCGATTGCCGCACGAGAGAGGTAATTATACGGGAGGTCGGCCGAGATTGTTCTAATCGGACGGTTCCGTATATACGAAATTACGATCAAACGGGAGATTAAAGGCGAAGTCCCGAATTCTCGATGATCCGAGGTGACGGGCCGTGAACTAAGATTACAGAGACCGACCCCACCAGATCCGGAGATAACAAGGGAATTAAGATGTCCAGAAGGAGAGACGCTCTCTTCGGCGACTCCTTTCGGGGGATTATCTGCATACGAATGCGTCAAGCCGTTCCACCTGTCGGTGAAAAGCGACGCATTCCTGAAACACCCGATTCCGGACGTGCTCTCAATTAATCGACCGACCGATTTCAGTCGAATTGACAGAGTTATCTTTTATCGGTTCCTCGAAGTCCGGGGTGGATGTTTCCGGTCGTTCCGGCGCAATTTACGAGCCCTCGCCTGAAAATTGCTTTCGACTGGTGAACGCGGAAATATGGATTCGAATTCATCCGGTTATACCGAACCGGAGCTAATAACGATATCATAATCCTTCCCCGGTGAGCTCCTACAATAAGTAACATTATCTCTGGTAGCGATTCCGCCGTATGCGGCTGCAATATTCCGATATCAGTCCGACACCTCCTGCCTGACACAGTTAACATAAAATTTTATTATTGCTATCGTTAAAGTTAGTTACATTAAAGCATAAACCCGGAGTCCGTACACGACATTAAACGATAATATATTACTCTCGGCGCTTAATAACCCCCCCGAATAAATTATAAACGGAAGGATATATAATTCTTTTAGCGGCTTTCTAATGGATGGATCACTGGAGGCGAATTAATTTAGACCTTTAATAATTCGTCTTAAATTATTCAGCGCCAGAACCAGAACCGTCCGAATTAATTAATTTCGTATAACTTTATCACCAGTTATGAATCCACTCGGTCCCTATAGAAAAAAAACACACTTTTCCGTTGGATAATGAAATTGATAGAGGGTTTCACGATTAGTCTCATATACATGACGTGCCCTCGTGCATGAGGATGAGGGTGCCCCTCTCTGTCTTCCGGCTAATTCATCATTTTTTAAGGGTTGGGATCGGATTAATAATGCTAATGCATTTCTGTTTGTGGGGGAATTACCGTCAAGGCGCATGCCGCTACAGATCTCAACTAATTTCTTCCCCGCTTCTTAATTTGAATACATGCGGTGATGTGGGGCTTAACGCTATTGTCCCATTGGGACTCCAATTCTAACTAAATAAATTCCGATTAGCAATGATGAGCAATGAAGCATTTTTCTCTGGTTTTGTTTGGATATTTTTGAGTTTCCTGGGGTCGAGGTGAAATTTGAGGGATCACGTCTGATCCTCCGGGAAAAATCTGTCTCGCGCACGTTTATTGCTCGAGCGTCGTAAATTTTATGGACGATAACGACGCCGTTTCACCGGCTCGAAAATATTCATTCCTCACTATTCTCTATTCAATTTAATGCATACAGTGGGTTACTCGGGCCGCACTTGTAAAACTCCGAGTGGCCTTTGATGCTTCTAATTTAAAATCGCGGACGCGGAGCAGTAACGCAAACGGAAAACGAATATAAACAGCACTCGAGCTATTTGAGAGGCATTCGTATTTAATCAAGTCCAAGTTATCGAACAAATTATCGGAAATACAGAAATGTGTGGAGAAGGGAGTGTTGTTATTTAAACTTGATGAAATTCCACGCCTCCGGGTTCACTTTGCCGTCTCTCTCTCTAGCTGTTTCACCCCTTCTGTATGCGTTACTTTCTGCGGATAAAATTTGAATACGTTTTTAAGAGGAATGGCGATTATGATGGTATTGGATTGTGTGGTCGAATTTCGGGTCTTATCTCGGCCCCTAGGCGTCGTTTCGTATCTATCCCGCGCAAGTTTACGTAAGCGAGAATGCGAGACAAGACGGTCTAAGCGCCCGGGGGGCGCGAAAAGTTCCGCAGCGAAGTTGGCGTGCCTCTCACCCCCTGATTCCATCACTTTAATAGACGGTTAGATTACCCAAAATTACCGCCGCCGCCGAGCGCGTAAAAAATAGATTGGCTCGGCTCCGATCGCCGCATAAAAATTCCCAAACACCTGTAGCCCCGAAGGCAGTAAACATTGGAAACGTATTTGAGCAGAAATTGCAACATAAAACTCGGCAACATAAACTAAGCAAATATACGCCGAACAATACATATTTCAACCCCGGAACAACCCGACCGTTTTTTCTTCGAGTATTCCTTTTACGGGGTCGTTATTTGCGGCTCCCGAATAATGGGCGCCGGGCATTGTGGCTTATTTTTACCCCCCGAGCCCACGAGGTTATTTTTTAAGGGCGACTCTAAGTGCAGCCTCCGGCGCCGGGGTGCTCCTTCCCGGAAACCTGAGTAAACAACACTGGAAAATTACCGAAAATGCGGGCCCAATTCAATGCATTAGCCGGATTTGCATTTTTATGCGATTTCCGGGGCTCTGTACTTAATTATAAGGAGGCGAATGTGCGGACCCGGTCAATAAGCCGGTTTCCAATATGCAGTAAAATGGCGGAAGAGCGCCCCATCAGACTGTAAACTATCGGGGCCCTGGACAGACCGAAAATTAAAACCGTAAAATCGCGAGCAGATTGTGCGATTCGGTGCCTGCATCGCGCCTCCGAACGCCGTAAAAATTTACAGTTACCAGAAGCCGCTTCCTATGTAGCTAAATGTACGGATTATCCGAAAACACGAAACTCGTACTTCGCGACTTTCCCATTTTCCTAAGGTCACCTTCGCCCCTGAAACCTCGAAATCGTTTACGTACTTAAAAATTTTGCAGGTACACGAGGGTCGACAAAGCGGCTTAATTAAGCACGCGGCATTAAATAAATTTCGTTCGGATATTCGGTTTACGACCAGACTCGTGCGGTTACCCCTTTTATGCGAAACTATAGACGTCGCGACGCTCAAGGTTGCCAACTCCATTATTAAGCCACATAACTTTCACTTTCGATAAACCCGCAAAATGGGATCGTAACTGGATAATAATATCGAAGGATTAAGATTTTATTCGGGACGATGATGTTCGGTTGCGGTGTCGAGTAATAAACTTCGAATCTGGGATTCTCGAGGAATAAACTACACCCACGGCCCGGACTCATGCCGTGTGCTCTACCGACACCGCTAACCAGAAAAACGTACCTACGCAATAAAACATGAATTTATGTTATGCCTATTTACTTTCTGGGTAATTTTATTTCAGAGGCAAGTTGCGGGGTTAACCTGAAACCTACACACCGTTTCTGCCTCGTATGTCCATTGTCCACAATGGGACATGGGACACTCCCAATCTCGAAAGCCAGATTCGTATCGGATAAACTTTTATGCACGGTGTAAATGCGATGTAATAAAGATATTCCCGGTTTCGAATTAATTGGGATGTTTTAAAACAGGCTGGAAAATAAATAAGCTCATTCTAAGTGAAATCTTCCGGATCGCTTTGAAGATGTAAATTTATGCTTTCAGGTTATTCTTTCAGTCTGAAGATCATAACGATACGCTTTTCGTTGCCAAGTTTGTCCGCTGTGGATGTTTTATTTTCATTCCGGTTTGTTGTCTGGAGCCGATAATTCCACGCGAAAGAGACGAGGGCGTGCGTGTATGAAAACGTTGATATCTCGCGGGGTGATTTACATCCGATTCCGGCGAATAACGCCACTTTTAGCCCAACTTTTCAGCTACTCTCTTCAGTGATAAATAATTCGTGCGCCATCAATACGGGCCGGGGAGCTTTCAAGCGGCAGGAACGCAGGTAGCTCTTCCTTGATCGAATTACCGGAATCCCGCGGGACCGAGAGCTCGTCTGATGCAGTTTTAGACAAATCAGCGGGACTCCCAGCGGTTGACCTACTTCATCTCGATCTTATAAACGTCCCCCGAAACGAAAACAAATTCGCCCGCGAGAGAAAAAAACTAAAAGCTTCGGAATTACCCACCCGCATTCACAATTTCCATCGATTAGTGAAACTTCCTACCATTATCTTACCGGAGTTACTTAAAGTTCATTAATAAAAACTGCACGGCGAAAGCACACCGAACACATTATAAATTTCCATCCTTTAACCGAATTACGACGTAATTTTGCACCTGGGCGTAAAAATGTCTGCCCTTATTCTCGCGGGCGCGGATGAAAGTTGCTTATTTTCGGAAACTTTTACGGGCTCGCTGATACTTCGCTCCGGAAGATCGCGAATGAATTATTCGCCGTGTTTACAATCCGATGAACGCGCGAGATGATGAAGTGAAATTTCGAGTAAACGGCATCGCTCTCCGTTTACACGACTGAAAAATGACGAAATCTCTCGTTACTTCATCAGCGGATAATAATGCAGTAGGTGGCGCGCCCTCGTGCCTTTGCCAATTTAAAGTGATGGAATATTTAATTTTTATCCCCGACAAAAAGCGTATAAAAATTTAAGACGCATGAAATGAGCGCCGTTAAATCCGTAATGGTCGCAATCGCGCCCGACGGGAGACCTACTGCGACCCTCAAAATTCCATTAATGTCACCTGTGCGGTGATGAAATCCGACTCTGAAATTTTAATTCGAAGCCGAAACGGCCCGGCGCGTACCGGAATTACGCCGGTGATTTGTCAAAAATTAAAATATTCGAGACAACTGCGCCGCATCCACGGCACGAATGTGCGATGGCAAAAACAGACATGTGTCGGGATCGGATGCACATCCGCCCGAAAATGTGCCGTCTAGAAATATGTTCTCACTTTGTATCCCATTAAGGGCAACAAATTCGATAGGATTTATGTTTATTTTACTCGGCGTCGGGCGAAAATGGAGTGAGCAGCACATGCCGAGAGCTCCAGGGTGATATTTATTTTAACAACATTACTAATCCTCACCGTGAATCACCTATGTATCAAAACTAGCACATTTCGGCCCAACAACGTAAATCCCCCAAACCGTCTTGAAAGTAAACTAAAAGGGTTAGGCAAATTCATGTCGAAGTAGACTTTTTCTGGGAGAGATACTTTGGCGTCTTATCGGATTGATAATTTATAAGGGTAGGAGCGGACAGAATGCCGGGGTCCAGTTAAAAGAGCGTCGTAAAGGAAAAGAAGTAAAATTTTGTTGCCGTTTGTGCGTGCCGCTCTGCGAAGAAATGAATGGGGATGCGGCCGCCCTCCTGGCACATAAATCCCGGGCATTTGACCCGCCGAATCACCGTGACAGCCCCAGTGTTGGTGCGAATGTCGTTACGGGGGAAACACAAAGAGAAGATGCGCCGTGCATGTCCCCGTTTGTACATGCGTTGTGTCAAATGTGTCAAACGCAGAAAAGCGCACAAAACGGTTCCGAATGTTTGCGATGCCGCCGCATTCCCACGGTTTTTATCGCCCGTTCCTCCCGCGGACGGTCCAACAAATCGAACCTAATTGCGCATTTAGCCGTCTCATTAGCGGGGCGAGACATTCATAAAGCACGCGGGAGAGACTAATTGCAGCGGTGCAGTTTAATTGGGGCTTTGTTCCGCAATTGCTTAAAATGCCACCGCTACCATAACGCATTTTCTCACGAACCGTCCCAAAATAAAAACCAATCTCGGCGCTGCGTCTCCGACGGACGACAATTTAAATGAGCGTCCCCCATTCGGGTGGCAAAAACCGGACGATTTATCTCCACCATCTGCCAATTATGAGAGATTGTCCCAAATTCGCCAGAACTAATTGAAAGCATGGGGAGCCCGATTCCTGGATCCTCACAATGATCCGATCCCCTCATCAATGCCCCCGGAGCGACTTGGAAAGGATTACTTTAATGGCTCTCATTTTGGGGCGTTTCACGGAAATCACAATAACCATTCATCGGCGATATCATGAGGGCGCCTGATTCCCGAGACACATGGCCGCGTTTCCTCAATGACTAATAGATTGGTGATATTATTAGCGAGAGGTCTGTGAGAAGTTGGAAACTGGCGATTTCGAGCCGTCAAGTGTCCGCGATGGGCCATCACTTCGCGGTCGTTAAATTGTATCGCGAGTATGGCCACGGCTTTATGGGCGTCGTAAAGTCACCGGGTCTATCAAAATCGGAATTTTCCCCGTAAGAGGACCGTATACAGAAGTAATTTGCGGCGGCCGGATTTATGTGGTGGATCTGGGAGAGATCTCCTTTTTGCATCGGCTTTAAGGTATAACTATTGCAGAATGTGCGGCATCTTATCGTTTTGTAGTTTTTTTCTCGGACACCTCGACCACCTTGTCGTCTTCTTCACGAAGAATTCGAGCCGTCCCGAAAATGCCAATAAACCGAAAGTTCGGTCGGATCTTCGGTAGCTCGTCTCGGTCGCTTTGACCGCGCCGCTGCTCGTTAATCTGCCAATGAATGATCGCGGCCTCACGTAATTAGGGATTTTCGGACACTTCCATGTGTCCAGGCAATGAATACCGCCGACGAACACGGGAATTTCAACAGAAACCGTTAAATGATTGGCTACCGGGCGGACCTTGCCAAAAGACAATAACGTAGTTTTATTTCATCCAGCGATCGGGGAATGTGACCAAATTGCTGACCAGTTACCTAATTAGCGATTCACAACGGTTTTGGAACTAAAAATATTCCAGCGTCAGATTGCTGGAAATGCACGATTAAAATCAATTTTATTGGACTGGGCATTGGAACTGGGAACATTATAAAGTAATGTGAATATTTCGAATCGTCCGTATCGTCTGTTACGGTAATGAGTGTTTCCAAGAGATTGATATCAATTTTTTTCTCACAGTGAATATTTTTGATTTCGGAGTCGGTGAATAACTGATGTGGTCGCGTGGGGTTGGAGTGGGATGACTTACGGGTGGATAAATTGGTTCGGACACCTTTGTCACCTGTTGAATCCTCCAAAAATTTCATTGTACCCCTTCATCCATTATTCATAACATTTGCTCGCAGACCCGTTTTAGATGTTTTGTGAAATTTACGAGCTTGTCACAAAGTCATAAATCTGTGTCTGCGAAATTTTAGTTCAAAAAATTCATAAATCTAAATCGTGGTGACGGAACGAGTTTCTATAAAATTAAAACCTGTACCTTGGCTAATTTGCACCCACGCTGATCATGATATCATATTCTACACTATACGAGTAGTCCTCCATAATGGATAACATCGGGTAGTGGCTCAGATAAAGTTCGATATTATTAGTTAATGTTACCGATAAGAGAACTTCTAAAATTACTAATTTTACGTCTATTCAGATCAGATTATTTTGACACATTTCCAACGTTTCCCTTGTTCGGTATTCGCGATAAAATCGAACCCTGGGTGGGTCTTGTGCAGATGCAGACTCCTGTCCAAGACCCTTTTCCGTATTCCGTGTTGAGTGAGGTCGGGATCAAATTCGGAATCGATAACGTCGTGAAATAAATTTACTCTAAGGAATTGGAAATTTCCGGAAAATTTCATCGCACACTCCTGATATAATACGATACAACTTTCTAGTTTGGCTGTTAGTTTAAAACTGCGTTTTTGTCCGGATGAATTCGTATTAAGTTTTGGTATAAAACAGATTATAATTCAAATGCGAAGCAAGATAAATCACACAGACTAACATCTGTTGGTTTTCAGGAAACCACTGTAGAATATAACGCTCTTAATCATACCGTAGTCGGAGTGGTTCGCATTAAATAAAGCACCCGTCACTTTTCGCAGGATTGCCCGAATTTTGATGAAGGAACAGAAACACAACAGAAGAAAAAACCGGTCTTTATGAGAATCGAGTTTGTCTTTAGGGCTATTATAAGACTTACACCGTATCAAGGGTATTTATTCACTTATCGTGAGGGTCGTAAAAGCACCCAACGTTATGATAATAAACTGAGGAAAAATTCGGAAAGAATTCCTGGGAACAACGTAATTAAGGGCAAATCGGATTACAAGTCAATTAAAAAAGTATTTTTGCTCTATTTCGATATCGCCCCAGTCTCGAAAGCATTTCGGACATTCCGCAGTTTATGCGGTCCCATTTCTGGGTTTACGGGCTCGGGCGATGAATGGAATACAGCAAAGCACTCGGAAATGACATTCCTATGGGAAACTCCGTCCGGATTTTCTCCGGCGCGGATTTCTGGGTGGTTTTCGGATCGGCCGAGTAAATTAAGATTTCTGTCTGCGTAATGACCGTTCGGTTTCGTGACGGCGATCGGCGACGTGCAGACCACCTCGGCGGCCGGATGCACCCGAGGCTATCACACCATAATTAGTGAGATCGCTAACAAATGATTCGCGTTCGCGCTGACATGGAAATTAGGCCGTGTAAACACAGAGAGATGCCGGGACGCCCATCTGTTGCATAACTCAGCCGGTTACCTCAAAACCCCATCCGTTCACGCGGCGCGCTCCATCGATAATGGACCTCCCGTTTTATACGCGGGAACGCCGGGGATTTAGGGGCGCAAAACAGGATACGCCCCGGCTCGCAACGGGAACAAGCGAATTAGCCCCACACAACAACAGCCCTGCGGAAATCCAGCCGCGGAAACCTTGGGTGCACGAACTTGGTGCTCCGGGAACAGCCGAACCCTTTCTCTTGTGAAAACGACGACTTGGCCTTTGGCCCGGGGCCGACACGATACGTTTTTGGCCGGTCCGTGTAATTCATGGAGTATTTTCGCATCCGCAAGCTGGCGATGGACGCGGGAACCCGGAGAGGGTGGTCAGTAATACACCGGAGTCGGGTAGGAAGATAATGTCCGGACGGAACCCGCCCACGGATTGACCGTAAACATCACCTTTCAATAGTTCTATTTGTATTGTCCCAACACAAGCTTGACCAATTAGTTACACAGCGAACCATGGGCGACTCGTCCCCTGTCCCGGCCCTCTCCATTGTGTTCAGGACAATTTACCCGATGATCCCGCCCGATAAATACGATTTTTCCAATACGAATTCGTTTCTGGCCGCGATCATTCATAGACGAGGCCTTTTGACTAATTCGGGTGACTTATATCGGGACGACTATGCACGGTTTGGGTGAAGTAAATGGTCCATTTAGCGGATGTGCCCATCTGCGGCCCATTGTGCGGTACACGTGAGACCGAAGCCTATTGTCCGGGAGTCAACAATCGGGTTTGTGGGCCACCTCGGTCGCCCCCTTAAATCATTATCAGAAAACCATTCCTCTTCCGGACACGAGGTTTATTAAAATCCATTCCGACCGACTGCCCCGGCTCTCGCACGCCGAAATCCGCGCAAGCCTGCGAAACCTCACTCGTGATTGAAATTACGTGATTAAGCGGATTATTTCCTATTATAGTTGGTTCATGAAGATTTAATGAAACAAAGACTCTGTGGGTGGTCGGATCGATGTTCTGCAACAATTGCGACTGTACCTGCTTACTTATTTTCCGGGATTCAAGGTATTTTTCATTGTGCATCAATAGATAAGAACATTTTGCTACGATCACTAGTTATTATCAATTGGAAATGGTGATAAATGTTGTGTTACGCGGAATGACGGTAGTAAAATAATTAAATTGATGGCGACCCCTGCATAATGTATATCCACCATTCCTGATATGTCGCAATAACACAAAGTGACAATTGCGCTGCAGGTCATTACCTCATCGAATGTAATTATATTAATTAACCAATACATTATTACGGTTAACCTCACTTAGCAAATTACATCGAGGGGTGTTCCCTTCGTACGCGAGAGCATCCCCGAGTTTTTCCAATTGTGCCGCACGTGAGGCCGAATGTGCTTCAATCAGATGCGTCAAGTTTGTGTTGACACCGTTGCCGGTTATTGACACACAAACAAGACGATAAATTTCAATAAATCACATCGCGAGCCGTTAATAATTAACCGAAACATAACAAATCGCGCATGTGTTACGTTAATATATCAAGCGGAGTAGCAGGCGTTCGAGGTATGTCGGGTCGGGCGTCAGACACCCCTTACTTATGCATTGCCAGAACTAATTCCGGGCGCCCCTGGTATGGCCGTGATGATTTTAATATTTCAGGAGCGCGGTTCATCGGGGATCCGGTCGAGATTTGTCGCCCCATCTGAGTCATCGCGCGGCCGTAATACCGCCGCATTAAAAACGGAGGATACAGAATGTAAAAATATCACCGCATTAGGGGCGGAGGACCATAAAATCACCATTACCTTACTTTATAAAGGGGAACGAGTAAAGTATGTCGCATCTACTATATCCACAACACCATCTACGAGGCACGCAATCCCATCAATTACTTACACTCGCGGATATTCTAAATAAATTAAATAAGTAAGAGGCGGAGGGAAAATCCCATTTCGAGTTGAACTCGGTGCGAGATAGAAGGGGTTGTAAGGAAGGTGTGCATATACTCCTGGGGACGAATTTCGCCGAAACGGTACGAGTTTAATTTGTTACCGCCCCACCCCCTGATTACAAAGTCATGAATTAATAACATCTCCTACTCGCTTGTCTTAGTGTACACTTCAATTTGCATCTTTAACTAGACCGTTCGCAGTAAATAGTGACGCCATTAGATATTAAAGCTATCTCTTATGAGCCTCGGTCATGATTCATTTTGGCCATAATTAAAAGCTTTATCTCGTAATGAGATTTCCTCGGATTAATCGGAACGGTTCGCGCTGAATTAATGCGGGCACTCCGATATGGTGCGCCATTATTCGCCGTGAAAAGATCGAGCCACGTATGCATAGGTGGAGCTTTCGCGGAAAGAGGTTTCATAAATGAAAGCCCGAAAGCTTTCGAAGTTGACGAATTCGCGCACGACGAATATAAGTCAGGCGGGCGAATAGTTCCATTACGTTAAATTTCGGTCCACCTATGCGCCGCTTTTCACCCACATTCCGAAACTAGTAAATGTAAGAGGTTTTCGTAATCTTGATGTTCGAGGACGTTGCGCGAAAGGGTTCAAGTTCAGGTCGAAGGGGTAGGTCGTTCCTAATTGGCTTTCTAATCGGGTTTTTGCCCTTTGACTCGGAATTTTCGCATTGGATCGTCCGATAAACTCCAATTATCGCCTGCCCCGTTGGCATAACTCCCGAATATCGTCGGCCGTGCGGTAATATTTAATATGTAATTGTAAATTTTATGAAGCTGCCGACAGGTAAATGTCGTAGATACGAGTTGGTCACGCACACGCATATCGTTCCATCGGGCACTTGCCCTTTTAACGTATCTACCATTCGAAATAAATTTCCACATTGCGACATGCGACGAGCGTTTTCACCCACAATGTCCCATCAAACAACACATCCAGGCAAGGGAAAAGTTGTAAAGTATGACGAAATTATTTGTCCTAGGTAGAATGAGGTGGAAGAAGGTCGCACGTTATTTCGCGTTCACGTAAATCCGATAAATGGATGGATTATGACTAAATCTCCTGGTCGGAGGCGAGTCTTGGCAAATTTCGCCCATTATTTGATTCGATTCGGTCAATCGATTTCGAGAAATGGGTCAGGGCTTTGCAGCGATGTGTGCAACTCGTGACCGACGTGAAAATCTGGCGTCGACTTTTTCTCAACCGGAAAATTGATTGCGCTCCGGTCTCTTTCGAAACCGAATCCGGGCGATGGAAATTAAAAATGCGCACGTGAGGCTTTCCCATTGCGCCCATCAATCAATCGAGCATCTGTTTTGACACGCGAACAATCCTAGATTTGCAAACTTAACGGAGGAGGGCTATCACACCCTTTGTAAAGGACGGAATCGCGTTAGAAATCAGGGGAAGGGCGCAGATGTTAATGCGTAAAAAATGAACTATTGTAATTTAGGCAGTCGAGATGATTGTTGGAGGATTTCCGTATAAATTTCCTCGTGTAATTGGGTCGGTATAATTCGGGAGGGTCGCGCACACTCTATGCCCCGGTTAGAATAAACTAAAATTAGTTATCTGGGATCTCTGCACGACACAGCAATGCCACGACATAAACTTTTTAATGCCATTCGCAGCGTAATAAAACGATATTTATTATTTTTACTAATGCCTTTGAACGTTTTTCATCCGAGGCCGTAAAATCGGTCTTTTAAGTATTATGTCACCACCGCTTGAGTGCGGACGGGAGACGCGAAAAGGGGGTTTAACGAGAGGCGCCAGAAGGAAATTTCGGATCGGCGAACGGATTGCGGATGAGAGGGCGCCCTATCTCCGGCGAACATTAACAGGTGTTCCGTGTCACTCCTGTCCGCTTTAGTTAAGTTCGCGCTCGTAGCCGTCCGATAAGTATCTCGAAGCTATTTGCAAAACAGCTGCTCGGGCCGACTTATTTACAAAGAGCGCCCATTTGTTAGCAAAACGCCTCGATAGTGTTTATCTCGCAGTCTCAGCCACCTGAACCGGCCTAATTTCCGAAAATCCGGAGGAGCCGCCCGGATCCGGCGAGGAGTGCGCCCGACAGGATGCGCCCCGAAATAATCTCGACTTATTTACCTTTGTCTTTCGGTGACGGCGCGCACCTGGCCCGTGTTTTGAATAAAAACACCGACCGTCCGCATAGGAAGCGACAAAAGTAACGAAACTATTTCGTAAATATAGCGGCCCGGGCCGCGCATCACGATTCACGAGAAATAAATGAGCTGTTGAACGCGCTGACAAATTTTTTCCGCCTTTGATTAATCTGCGGCGTTCCGGACGAGGTCTTCGATGATTTTTCAACGGGAACTCGTGTCGTGATGGCCGGAATCCTTATCTCGCACTCGAAAAGGTGGCGGTTAACACTTCCAAGGTGTCGGCCGTAAATTTTTACGTAAACTTGAGTGTTTCACACATGGCGGGCCCGAAGTGGGTACCGGCAGTTTGTATCCGGAACTTTGAAAGTCCATTAGATTTACAAATTGCATCGGACGTGAGAAATTCCGGTGTGCCTGCATCTGCTCACTGTCTCGACTAGGCCAAAACCCAGCAGAAAAATCCACGTAGGTATAATTAAATTTCGTTGTTTCGAAAGGTGGTACTCGCCCGATGCGAACGAGGTAACAAATTTCCGATCGAGGATCGTCCGTAAAACTCGATACTGTTGTGCGTCCGAGCCGCTGCGGCTAAAAACGGCCCTCTCTGTCCGATCCCCGGGTGTAAATTAATCGGTTAATGAAATTCTGAGGACGTAGATTAAGATTCCACGTGGAGAGGTCGGACTTTGAAGTTCTAGTTGCTCAAAGTCCTCCGGTATGTTCGGGCGAGCGGCGTGCTTCGCCCATAGAGAACTCGATTCGACGGGATGACGATGGCGGCACGGGCTTTTGATGATGACGATCCGGGACAGTATCGGGAACGTGCATTCCTGCGCTTCCCGTCGCCCATCGGCGGCACATCCCGCGGGAGCTTAATTAAATCACGAGGTGCGGGGATATCGCACGGATTCTCGCGTTTCAAAATTTCCTCTTTGGAAGAGTCACCTGCGGCGGGGTGGGACGTCCGATTTGTCTGAAGGCGGAATAAATCATAATACTAAAACCGTTCTCGAGGTCTCCGTCAGGTCGACTTTAACGGCGGAGTTAACTTGTGACGTTTTTATTATTTCGACCCGGTGTGCCGAAAGCGTGTAACGAACTCGGATCAAACCAAAGCCCCCTCACGTGATACATGGTCTGATGTAATAATGGTTTCTAATGGTGGTCAGAGGTCGCATGCTAATGCCGGTATTGAGATAGGACCTCTGCGTGCCGCGGGCTGGAAGTCATGCTCGCAGATCACAACTTGCGTTGGCCCAATTCAAGAAATGGATTTAGAAAGAATTTTCCAACTAGACTAATCAGTATTTCAAAATCGGATGACAGCCAAATCGAGCAGGGCCAAAGCAGGGCTAAAGTTTTCTGGTTTCTCTAAGAGCTTCCATTTTATGTAATTAAAGAAGAAGTCTACCTGCCTACAGGCATGAACTACTGTGAAGCTTGATCTTTAATCGTGTGAAAAACGCATATAAAAAGTTTCAGAAATATTCGGTGCTGTGTACAGTTTGGAGACATATAATTTGGGGAAAACACTGGATCCAATTACCTTTTTCCTTAAAACAGGATAAAAATCTGTTGCATGACGGCCTTAGCCGCGCTGCCCGATTTTCGCGAAGAAAACCGTTAATTTCCTTCATTTGATAAGATTAATCTTTTTTATTGAGCTTCCGAGAATAATATCCTGAGTAAGTCTTACGGGTGTTTTATGTTCTCCGTGATATGGACTTTACGGCTTCCCTCTGTGTGGCGTATATGTTTTATTGCGAAATAAGGCGAGCCGGTCACCTAGATCAAATGGGTTAATGGGTGGCGCATTTATATACGGAGAGGTGCGCTATTGTTCCACAAAGCCTTAATTACGTCACCGCAGCGACTCGCTTATGTAACTCGCCGTATTTATTGCCGACGAGTGAAACCGACAAACACGACATTCATCAGGCACCAGGACAAGCCGCGTGCCCACCAGCAGCGCTCTTCATCATAAATACAGAAATGCCTCCTTAATGAAGAGGTAACCTACCTACGTGTCATTAGGTATGCGACATGGATGCGCTTTCTAAACGTATTCGCGAGAGATTTTTCCGACTCGATTTCCTCACAGGAGACTGGATGAACGGGTGATGCTGATGCAGTGGTGGCGCCACTCCGAGGAATTCACTTCACGGTGAATAAAATAAGTTTCCAATTAATTGCGCATTGCAAATTTGACTAACAAATAGCCGTAATGTAGACTCGGTGCGGTTGCCGCGTTAATGTGTTTAATGAAGCGGTGCAGCACTTAACTTCCGAATGTAGGTAAACACATGCACCCGGTCCAAAACCCTATGCAAATATCCGGAGTTCTCGGTCGTTGCGTTGATGAATTTTCTGGGCTTAATTGTGGTTAAATTAATTAAATCCATGGATTTAATCGAAACTGTTCCAATTGAATACGAAAACCATCACGCCGGATGGAAATGCGCCCTCCACGCCATACTTACTGTTATTGTAATGTTCGCGAGGGGGAGTGATGTGTCGTTGTTATTTAAATTATGTCTCGGGTTTTATGGGATTGGCTTTATTCCGGCTTCACTACTTCATCTAATCAAGAAAAACTACTTCTCGAAGGGGAAGAATGAAAGGCAGAATCCACCAGAGATCGCTCCAATTAAAGAGATTTGTTTAACGTTGCGGTTAGCTCCGAACTAAAGAGTTCTTTCTGCTCAAACAGTCAAACGGCATCAGTTGCTGTTTGCAGCCAATTGGCTACAATTCGGGTTTTGTTAAACTTGTTGGCTGTTATTTCCCTGTTCCACGCGTGATGGTGATCAGAAAGCGATCAGAAATTAATACCGATATCAGGAAGTTGTTGAAAGCGGTCCGTTCTCTTTTATCTGCACTACGTAAGATAATGGTATCAGAAAGCACTCTCTATTACTCCATTCGCTGTAAGGAATGCCGTACGCTCGTACGTTCATTCGCCTCTTTTTGTTCTTTGTGCACCTAAAAGCAATATTGTTTAATGTATTCAGAGATGATCTCCGCCGGGGCAAGCTGGAACATCGGCACGAAATTAAATCCGATCGCGACGAGGCTCAGTCTTCTCCTCCCCGGGTCATTTATATCCATCGGGCCATTGGTGAGGTGCGCTGGTAACACCTGATAAAACACAGTTGGAAACAAAACGAGCCAGACGTTCAACACCGACCCGACTTAACTTAAACGTCTTGTTGGGAAAAGCGACAATAATTATCCATCAATTTCGTCCCGCGCACTTTCTCATATATAGGCCCCTACGGAACATAACCCCACACGTTCGTATCTCTCTGCCTTCGGTTATCGCGAGGAACAATCGATAACCAGCCCAGCCTTTAAATTGTGATGACCCACCATTTGTCTTTCTAACACACGATAGTATCGGCAGACGGAGCTGGAACAAAAAATTCATTTTGTCCACGATGGCAGCCTGGAGATTTCCGAGGGACACTTTAAGGATCATTAATTACGGTGCGTTTGCGTTGAAAGGGTTCCGAGATGTCCCTCGAGAGGACCGATCTCTGATCGCCGATAAACACTACCTGAACCGTATATACGAGCCTCGAATTGCATCTAAAACTCTGTTTAAAATAGTTCGGGAAATGAGATTTCGAGGGAATTTCAGGGTAAACTTGGGTGGTTCAAGGGTATCACGCCTTCGACATTACGAAACGAGAGTGAAACTATTAAGGGAAAATGCAGCGTTCCGGTGGATTTACGCCTTCCGCGGGTGTGTTACGTGTATATTAGACCGGGATTTTAAAGCCGGTCTCCATTACACAAGCGCCATAAGTAACGCCCGGTTTTAATGACCGCAGATATGATGTCCCTTTCGGTAGACGTGTCTAGCACATGTAAACGCATAATTAACCAAGTTTCTCGTACACGGCCCACCCGGTTAATGTCTCTCGGGCGTCCCTAAGACGTGACCGCGGATTCCCCAAAGCATCGCTTGTATCACTTACCGCTCGCCGGGACGCGGTCATTAACGTTTCCAAGCTCTCCGGCATTAGGACGCGAACTTTGACCCGACCGAATCGTCTTACCGCCTGAAATCCTCGAATTTTGCATATCCGCCCGGAGAAGGCGGCTGGAAGTATGAGCGACTAATCCGATTCGTGAGCCGTCCTTCTGAGGCGTCAAAAAGAGATTACAAGCGTCCGTTTCCCCGTCACTCCGTTCATTTCGTATCTGAATAAGCAACAGTGTGATGAAATTCCGTTTCCGCTTCTCGGTCTTGGCGGCGATGACGACGATGAGACGGTGGCGTTTTGTGGGGCTCTTTTCACGTCTGAGGTGGTTCGACGTGGAATATTCCCGATTGTGGACGTGACGCGGCCAGAAGTCGACCTTCGGGTAATGAATTACGCGATTGACGGCTTGACAGCCAATAAAAGCCTTGTTGGTGCCGAGCATGATTTTATTTGGTTACGAAGGCACGCTCAAAACAACTCATCTTCTGACACCTCCGATGTATCGGGCGGACGTGATGGATCCGGACGGGTCGGAAGGTCTCCGGTCCCCCGATGGTGCCGGCCGATACGAAACTGGACCTCGGGGCCGATCGGCCATCGCAATTAGCCGAGGCCGGACGAAGATCCAACCCCGGGAGGAAAATGCATCACGAACAGAGAGATTTCTCTTCTAGAGACCAATATGAATATCGAAAACTTGGTGCCAAGATGCAACAGTAGTGTACTACGACGGATTTCATAGCAGTCCTGTTCTTATACAAATCAGAGGTAGGTATAAATGCATCTTTCACCCAGAGCAGAAAATCAATCGAAAGTAGTACTCTAGAGTACCGAAATTTCAAATAAGACAGATAATAAAAGTTATAAACGTTATACATGTTGGCACAGGACGTTGTCCACTTTCGTAGCTTATTTTGGTATCTCTAGAAGTAAAAGATCTCTGATCACGAGCTTCCAGTTGGTTCTCTGCTTTCCGGATCGCTCTAAATCCGTCTTCATACGAGCCGCATCGCGCTGACCGTTTTATTGCCATTACGGCATCTTTTGAGGAGGTGCGTTATTTCAGCTGATAATTGGGTGTGCTTTATGCATCACGTGTTGCCTGCCTCGGACGTGGCCTGTCATCGCATAGGAGCGTTCGGCGCCCGCCTACGATCCCGCGGACCGTCTTCGCCGGCCCGCCCGAGATCCCAATCTCCGTAAATACTGGCTGCTTAATTATGTCAGAATGTTTTATGAAACATCCACTTTGACGAAATTATAGGCCGTTGGCGGATCCGATGGACCACGAAATCGAACGGTTCCCATCTCCGAAACCCGATCCGATTTTCTGACGGTCTAATTAGACCGGCGCATTTTCGCCGACGTTTGCATAATCGCGCGTCCCGTTATGCGGCTCGCAGCCTATTAACGATGGACGGGAGAAAACATTTTTCAATTACGGCGCTTTATCAGATCGTAATTGTGTGTAGTTTGTACCCCTCCTCCGCCGAAATAACCACTTATTAATAGGCGTAATCAGTACCAATCAGTTCTGCAGCTGCTCATCACGGAACTCTAGCGTCTACTTACGGCCCTATCTGCCGTCGGGATAATTACTGTATTACAAGACAAGACAAGCGCCCCGCATACCTGTACTCGTATAATGGATATGCCCCAACAATTCAGGCCGTTGTAGCACTTTTAACCATTGTGTGGATGCCTCTCGGTGTATCGTATACGGATGGCGTTTAGCAAAGTAACAACAAATTGGCTTCTTCCCGGACCAGTCCGCCTCTGCACCGCCTTCTTAATTGTATTTATTATTCGGTACGGAACGATGAATCTGTTATTAGACGTAAATTCCGATCTGGAAGGCGCCATGAACATTTTCTACCATTGCAAATCTTTAGTCGACGATTATCCACGGTTAGTCAAAGAAAATTCGCATTGTCATCTGGTGTCGCCGCGTCCCCCGGAAGCCAATTAAAATACCTCAAACCGGAGGAAACTTTTTACCGGTGTCGTTTTCCCGGCCTTAATGGCGATAAATCATCGTCGATTATACACGTGATGCGTATTTCGGTTGGGTTCAGTGTCGGGTGCGTGGTGGAAGTCGCGCACTCTGTATAAATATCTTGAGCCATTCGAATAAATTTCCATCGGCGGTGGATTAAGCAATTAATGGGACTGCACGAGAGATTTGGCACACGCTATCCTAACGGGGCGTTTTTGTGCGGCTCATAAATCCGGCCAAGAGCCCCATAATATAAAGTAGGAGCGGAACCGCATCACTCGCCCCGCAGTTTGCGTTATTTCGTCCGTCCCAGTGTATTTGCAATTCCGAAAAGACCTTGTCAATCCCGATCGCGATACGCGTTCCGGAATTCCTGAGTCAGCCGGTCGAGCGCCTCGAGGAATAAATATAATGTGGCTTGTTTGTCACATTAAAATACACACCCGACTTGATTTGTCGAGATAGGTCCTAATTATAATGGAGGTAAAAAGGTACCAAAAAAAGTAACGGGTGTCCGAATGTATTGGACCAATCTGCATGTTTAATGGTCAGAACAAAGGCGTAGACAGTGAGTTATGCTGCGGGATTAGGGACGCCCATAAATTCGATACTGTCGCACATTTCACAACAATTTCCATCGCTCAATCCGTGATACTATCAAAGGTGATTAATCCCCGAACGGAGCGCCCACCACCTTTCCCAAAAGAAGCCCCCGTCGGAAATTTCGTCAATTTCGAGAGAGCTTTCTCGACTTCGGGCGCTTCGAGCTCGGGGGGCGAAAACAGGTGCCTACTGTGTAAATTATTTCGCACATGTTTTCGGTTTACGTCGACGGAGACGCGATGATGCCGCCGGCGTGTGTGACTTTTGCGGTCGCTTTTTGTCGTCATTTTAACTAATGACACAATTTGTCGCCACTCGAGCTGCAAACTCGGCAATACACGACCGCGTCTATAAATACGTTCTCTCGCCGCGCTTTTACGTCCGAATTCCTGGCGCGTTTTTATCACAATTATGACCCGCAAACCCGACCGGGATTACTTATCTTCCGGCCGGGATTTCGCGAAAATACGGAACACGCATTTCCACCCCATCGTCGACCCGCAAAGGAGAGAAAGATGTAAATGAGCCATTGCCGATTCCGAGGGCACGCCGCCACCACCGTCTCGAGTAGCGCGGAAAAAGCGGTTCCCTTATGATTCTCCACTCGCGAAAAAAAGCGAGAACTTTCCCAGTCATGAACAACAACTCGGTTATTACAACATTTCGAAATATAAGACCCGGTGCTCACTTGTCGGGTTCTATTTTCTTTTCGAGATCTGAATAATCCCGACTTTGTACAGGAAACGTGACGTCTCGATATGCTTTTGGATGACGCCGCCTTTTAAACTCCACCCTCTAACTCAAAACGTATGTCGAAACGTATTTCCGAGTAATAAAACCATCATGTTGAAAATTCCGAATCAAGTTACCGCCTGAACGGCCCCATCCCATTCCCATCAGCAATAATTGTAACTTTAGACGTCACGACGAGGACGACGCAATGTTTCAGTTCGACGTTATTCTTGAAACGGTTGTGTAAAGAAGGCTAAGAAGTCGTTTCTCGCGTCTTCGAGTTTGTGAAAGTTGTCGTAAAAATAACCGTACGCGGATTAAATTACCGAACAAAAGAGACAAATCTGGCGCTGAGATTAGCTCGGGACGAGCGTCCCGACGCCGCCGTTACGACCCGCATCACACGCAGGAGACTGGCCTGGCTGTGAAAGGACGGGTGCAAGTACTACACGAGACTGCCCGAGTCGCGAAAGTACACACGCTTCTAATAAAACCAAGTTTTGGATTTTCTCGTTGGATTGTCTAGGCGAAATAGCCATAAAAGAGACCGTGAAATATTAGTGATATGGCACAAAAAGCGCCACTCCTCGTGCCATACGGTGCATGTCCTGCGGGCCTGTCGTCTGGAAGTCGCATCTTTATATTGCGGTCGAGATTTATTCACGCGAAGAACACTTAACGTAAACGTATTATCAACGCCGGCTTAACGCTTTAGCTATTGATTGCCTTGTGTAAACTTCTCCGTAATTGGATTACCGTAAGTCATGTGAATTAGCTTTTGCTTCTGTATATACGGAGCTACAGCGGGCGATATTCCGGCTTCCGATCTCCCACCGTGAAGATCACCGCTTTCGGATCCCCCTAGTCTGAAACATCATTTTTCCATTCGGATTTTGCGACCCTAAGGCTATCCAGTTACTCTTCCGGGAGTCGAGGTTCTCTGGTTTCGGAGTTATTCAAAAGCAAAAACAACTCGAATTGGGAGTTTTTTTGTTTTGAATCAGGCTTATCCCATAATCTGTATGACCATCCATCTACATCGAACAGTGGAAATTAACAATATTTGTGTTCATCTGTCTGGCTTTGTATGATCACCTCAGTTTTTAACACTAATTCTCTGAATGCTGGTGAATTTGCAAATGGTATATTTTGAATCGCCTAACAATGAATTGTCCAAACTAGACCTAGTTCAATATTGAGTATTAGTGGTAAGTTGCAGGTAATGTAATGAAATTTATTATAATAAACGAATTGCCAAGAATCAGTTGGAAATCAAGAAACTTGTGTCCGATAGTAAACAGTTTCAAGATCATACTGACTGAAATTTCCTGAATTTATCCAAGAGTCTGCTCAATGAATAGGGCCATCTCGGTTTACACAGCCTCTAGTGCTTATAAGAGAGCTTCAGATGTGAATGCAAACATTGCCGGAAGGGTTGAGGAAAACGCGATAATAATCGTCGGAAATAAAAGGCCCCGTGTTTGCCCATACGATGGGGCGAGGTACGCAGGGACAAACGGCGCCGTTGTCAGCGCCGGATCGTCAAGTGTCCAGTGAACGAGGCACAATGGCGTTGCACTTACGACTGAGGAAAGAAAACACCGTGATGAGTGGGATAGATAAATAATAACAAAAGTCATTTTCATTACGTGTTTTTGAATGGAATATCATTTTCCTCTTCCTTGCGAAGGCGCGCGTCATTGTCGACACCGGGTCTAGTTAAAGAGTTCGCGTTGCCATCACGACGCAATTTCCGAGGCATATCGTTGCCTCACCGGAAATCAACCGGAAAAACTCGTACAGTTTTCGATGCCCGTAAAATTCTGACGCTCTTACTCGTACCGATAGCGATAATGTTGGATTAAAGTAAGAACGCTTAAAAACAACAGTTGCAGTTTTTGTTGCGCTATAATTGCCATGTTTAACGTCCATTTATTACGTCATAAATTATTCTGTCCGCGATAGCTCATATCAAATAAAGTGCATCGCGTTGCGCCAAATTCCAGTCGTTTTCACATGCAATTTCGTGAATGTGTATAATCCACAGGAACGCCATACATAAACACTCTGTTGACAATATGAGGGTTGGAAAACTTCACCCCTAAAAAATACACACACCGAAATAATATCCCCACAAGGACATAATACGAGTAGAAAGACGGAATAGCTTTTCATATAAAGAGCCATAAAATTCGTAAATTTAGTCGGAATTCAAAGTTTCAAGGCTCGTGTGTGGAAAATCGTTGTTGCCGAGCTAAACGTTTAACCGCATATCAACGTCATGTAATGAAATAAAATGTATATTTATGTGTATTTACATGTAATCACGCGAGTTCTCTATAGGGCGAATGAAATAATTGTGATTTATATTGTCACGAGTTTGCGGCGGCCGGAAAACTGGAAAATGTCCACACCGTGCGAACTGTCGACGTTTCCAATTATTAATTTTCCTCATAAGCCCGGGTGTAAATAATGCAGCCGATGTATAAATCGAGCCGAAATAATAATTGATGGTGCTCGCTCAACCGTATACGTCCTTTAAATATTTCAACGAGACCGCTTCAAGTATAATCACGTTTGTGATTATCGAAATATTACAGAGACCATTAAAAATGGAACCAACAGTCCGGTACGTGGTATTGACACGTGAACGCTGGAAACATGATCGTCGTTTTGTCTTTTTCGCCCGGAGTCGAACAACACACAAATTAAATTCTCGAGATGAACCAAAGCTCTGCTATATTAGGAGCTAATTCAGTCGAATGAGGGCGAAATATGAGCTGAGTTCTTATACCCACTCTCTTATAGACTAAATTTGACCGAGACACGAGGATTAGCACGTGAATTTGGTTTTTGGAGATTTCTGGTGAACATTTGTATCAAAATCTGAACATTGTCAAAGAGAGGAAATTCGAATGGTGCCCGTGGTCTTGTAGTCGATGATGTGCATGCGCTTATTGAGATTCATCCATGTAGTCGTTTTGCCTCATCGTCTTACAGGCGAGGAGAAACGTCAATTGAGAGCAATTTGATAAACAAACAGATTGGAAACGAGTCGGTCGTGGTTTTCGATCACGTCCCTACACGGACGTTCCTTGTCTTCGGATCGACATCACGACGGGCCAGGTATGACGTGACTCGAAATTATCCAGGGGTGGATACTTTATTTAACCACGATTTCAATCAGGCTGCCTCAATTATGCCAATCAAAAACAAATTGGGCTCGATAGCGCGGCGATCTAGGTGCTGCATTCCAGTTTTTCCTGTGGCTCTACCAAAAAACAACCAATTTTTCGCTTTCGATCAAGGCCGATGCCCAAGATACCACTCTCATCATCATCATCATCATCGCTCAACAACCGTGATGATGATGATGATGAAGACCGAGATGAGATATCTCGAAGATCGCCGCGCTTGGTGACAAGATTAGTAAATAAAATGTGCGATGATGTCATTTTTCTTGCCGCGAACTGGTTCACGTTCATGTCGCCTCCTACCAACGTATGCAAATGCCGGGAATATAAATACCCGGAGCCTTATAAAAGTGCCTAACCTAAATTGTCATTGTGCGGTAAATTATGCAGATTGGCCTATCACGTGAAACTATCCACTTCTATCGTTCAAACGTGAGGCCTGCAGGTGCCACTTTGATGGATAGTCAAACGGCTCGATCTGTGGATCGCATCTATCGGAATATTTCCCACCTAATCATCTCCAATTATATCCTTTCGAATTTTTTAATTGTTGATGTAGAGTGATTCGAACGTAAACACTCGTCAATAATACGGTCCACGATTTCGTCTAATGGCTTTTTGATGAAGTCGAGTTTATTAGGGGTCTACAGCGGAGTACCAATATGGGTGTTTAAAATTTCGACGGCGGGTTCAAATCGAGCTTATTAAATTACGCTCGCTTTGTGATCCAATTTTCAGGCGGCCGCCGTTTTTTAATAGAGACGAAGTGAGCCGACACCCCATCAAACGGCAAACACTTCCACTTTATTGTTTATTATTTTTACATAAATCAATTTTTAGTTATACGCTCCGTTTGCCGGCGTTTATGCCTTATTGAACTTCAATATCAATTTAGCCCCTAAGTGATTTTTATTATGCCCAATTCCCTTCGCCTCCTCGTATAGGTAGGTATTTTTAAATTGGAAATTGGTTCCTTCGACTTTTGTGGAGAGGCCCCTCCGCCCGCCACCATTTCGTTAAATAATTAAATTGGAAATAACACGGGCGGGCGCAACATGCCGCCGCACTATTTGCTCGATGCGCAGTGTGGCGCCCCTAATCAAACAATTTGTTGTTTGGAATCCATTTGTTTTACCCTGTTGAATGTTTAGCTTATACCTTCAAAGGAAGTAAATATTTGCCCACCTTCCGTATTCGGAAAGAGTCCCGAAACCGCTCTCTACCTGGGATAACCGGGGGTGTTTGCTGTCGCGCTCCTGAGCGAAATTCGATCTTACCTACTAATAGACATCGTAGGTGGTGGTTGGATATTAAGAAGCTCCAAATTTGAATATTACTATAGGCTCTATGAATTAACATATTCACCTGTGGAAACTCGGAACGCATGTTATTACGGAGTTGCTCCCGATCGGAACCATTAGCCTGTAAGACAAACTTTATCGGTACTACAGCATAATAATGATTACCCATATCGATTTCAATATTCTACCATGGCGAGAAAACGGTCATATTTTTTCCACGATGCTTTTTGCTTGTTGGCTTGAAGTATTTCTGGTAGTGAATGGAAAATTGCGGTGTCAACATGCAGAAGTGGGTGTTATTAGGAAAGTCTCGACAGTTTTATTGGAACGAAAGCGCCTCGATACAATTCGGATTGGAATCGCCCGGATCTGGCCATATTAGATTCCCTTTTCCGATACTGTTATTGGCCGGTTAAATACCACATCGAAACATTTTATCGTACCTTCACCCCTTATGCATAGACGTATAATATGGAAATTCGCTGAAGTAAAACGGTATCGACCGCGATTCCGGCGCAAACACAATAACGAGATGAGGAAATAAAACTGCGTGTTTATTTGCCATATCTCCGGAGCGCCGGTGTTTCGGGTAAAATCCGCCAAATGAAAACGTTGGCCCAACACGCCCCGTAATGTGCATATCTGAAGTCTATAAAGTCTATCAATTCAATTACGTGACAACACAATTGACGATTAATTGCAAACAGAGCAATGTTGGTTTTGGATTTGGTAATAATACCGTGTTTTGACCAGAAATGTACACCAATTAATTAGCAATGCAAAAATCCACTTTTGTACCCTGATTTCCGCATAATCAAAAATATACAAATAAGAGTTATTCTATGCGAATTAGCTCATTTTCTTCCATCGACATTGTATATCGTGATGTTAGACTGAGGCTGTCACGAACCCGCATGAAGTGGCCGTAAAAACAGGTCACCATTTAAAATGCTACGGGTTTTATGGTAATATACTTAGCCGATTCACCTTCACAGCGACTGCAACTCAGGACTTTCTTAATTTTTCGCAAGAGAATTAAAACAGGCATTTATGTAATTTTTAAGTGCTTTCGACTTAATTCGGCAGCAATTAGCGTCCAATTACGCTGAACGTAGTACTTCCACGTAGAATCTTTCGGTAAAAAGTTTGTGCAGAGGCGTGCCCGACATTTCTGGACCGAGCAAAGAGGTGGTGGTACATCTAGGACCGCTCGACTCATAATCCATCAACGAAAACGTGACAGTAACAACATCTAACATGAACTATTTTTAATTGTTATGATAAGCTTACACGGAGGAATTTTCCGTTCGAAGTTCGGACCGAGCGAGAAACGAGTCGGTCCAAAAAAAGGGTTCCTCCGTCACTGGTCGGTGATGCCTCTTTGGCGTTTTCTCCGCGAACGAAACGAGATCATACAGTGTAAAATTACCGAATATAACCGGGCGTGTAACGAGGAGCGAATTACCAGTGGGCCATTTTATAACGTAATTAAGAAAGCTGCTAAGAAGCTCCTCGCTCACGAATTCCCGACGTTATACGACGGAGGCTTACTGCCTCCTCGTGTTTCGTCATTGCTACTTTTATGCCGCATTGTCTGGCCCATGATCTTCTCTACGTGACAAGATTACTCTCCTATGTAACGTGCCGACTTTTTCGCATCTTTTTCCGCTCCTCGATACACTCATAACGGGATTTTCGCCCCAACCAAACATCAGCAGGACCCCCCGAACTGATTGAATAATTTTCGAAATGCACCCGCTTTTGGAAAAATCGCACTCACTCGGGATTCATGAGTCAATTTAGTTGCGATGACGCGATAAACCGAGAGGTCCGGGGTTAATTCCGGGCGGAATGCGCGCGATCCCGCTTGCACATCGCGCTGCAAGCTTCGTTTGCGTTTTTCCGAATTATTTCCCGCTCCGCGTCGGTGCGGCGGAAAGCGGGGGCGGCGCCCCCGAAGTGACCTACGACCCCCCGATGACGGGCCGCTTTTCGGCCGAATCTCGGTCGTTTTGCCCGACACCGGAGCGGTCTTTTAATTAAGTAGCCCGGCGAGTAATTAGTCGCGGCCGGAAACGGCTTTGACTCTCTCCAGTTCTCTTCTGCGGGCCAACTCTTAAAATGGAATTTTATAAACCGCTTTGTGTCCGTAATTGAGCGCTCGCAAATTCCGTCATACGAAATGAATTCTGCTCGGTTATAAAAGTCGTCTCTTCTCCCATTTCAGCCAATTTCAAGAGAAATTAGCTGGCGTGTTCAATTCAGTACTGAAGTAGGACTTAGGGCTTCAGTGTGGTCATACGGTCATACAAAATAAGGCCTATTAAAAGTTAGCCGCATTTGAATAAATTGTCTGAAGTAAGTGGATTCGGATAGTCGCGATTCCTCGAGGATAAATAAAAGATAAGAGTTATTGTATGGAAGAGGGGATTATCTTGGCTCGGGGTGCATCCTTGTGTCGTTTCGTATTTTCCTAACGCAACGCAGTAATGCAGTTCTGGCGCATAAAAATGCGGCTTATTGTCCCGGCAAGCGCCTCCATCTCGATATGAACAACTAATCAACGTAATGAGATTCGCTTTTGAATGTGAGATAAAAGCAGAATGTCCCGTTTATCCGACTCCCGATGTGTACATTAAACCGTTGCCGTACAAAAGTCCTCTCGGAACGAATTGCTCGAAAATTGCATCGCTCTGAGCATTCATTCCGATATGAAAACGGCCCTTGCTGTCGTAGTCGACTCTGAAGGGGTTGTTGAGCGTATGTATGAAGTGATGGCTTATGGGATTGAGGGTCGATATGGAGGAGGGTGGGCCGCACACACAAACATGCCGGGCTGAACATAATACGTGTACGGAATCGCTAACCAACTGATTTTCCGTGTATATTTTCCACTCTTTATTTTCAAACGCGATCTCTCTACCTACACGCCTATATAGGTATAGGCGATCGAGAACTCATTCGGGCCTCAATTCCATCTGAAAGCCGAGGCGGCCGTACCGCACACCCCTCGTGATGTGTTTATTCCCGAGCTTTTCCGGGCAGAGTCCGCGCTCGCGGCCGCTCTTTGTTTCGTACACGTTTTAATCGGAAATTAACACAAACCACTGCTCGAAATTCGAGGCGGAATTCCCCTCAGATCTGGCAGCAAACTAGTCTCGAATTAATTCAGCGTGTCTCATCTGAATTATGCAGATGTCGCTAAGAAGCACCGGTGCCCACAGGAACCAGTTTCACTTAAACAAACAGCTAAATTTCACATCGAAGGTAGAGGTACCGACCCGTTTGCGGTTAATAATAAAAATAAGCCGCGTGTGGTTGGTACACCTGTATCAATAGTGAATTAGATCTACGAGCCTGTTAACGGCCGGAAGGAGAAAAAGGGCGAACTGCGGCCGGAAGGGCGGCGTACATTACATTGTTTATAAACTTGTTAACGTGGTGGTTAATCGGCCGGGCGTTGACAGGTAGCAATTACCCGTAATTTTTATGTCTCTTTGAATGATTAATTCGAATATAACATTACGGCTCTGGGAATACGTGCAAGCGAGGGCCTTATGCGCCGTGTTATCATCTCTTTCGCTCCGAGAGCGAGCGGCTCGGTCCGTCTCTGCGACTTGTTAACTTTAAAACGTATCGCAAGTATCACGAAAGCAATTAGTTTTACCAGACCGCTTCCGCTACGCTCAGGAAAATCGTGATGGTTCAGTCATACTTTACTTTCCGAGCATGAGACCACATCTTTGAACATGTTTTCGAGATTTTTAAACGGCATAATTCAGCGAGAGATGCTCCGGTTAATTCCCGGACCGAGCGAAACTGTTTAAATTAAAGAATCATAAGAACTAGTGAACCGTACTGAACGGAAAGAAGAGGAATTAATATCGCAGACATTGTTAAGGCCATAATAGCTCACCAATTTAAATATCGCACATGAGTTAACGATGTAATAGGGACGAGACAAATTAGTTGCCTTTTAGAATAATGGCTTATTTGTGCAGCCCTCTGTGTACGTACATGTACGTGGATAGATTAAAGATAATAATAAGGCAGACATGTCCCATGCTGTTCTAACGATGGAATAAGACTCCAAGTCAATTACCCGCTACATCATTCATATAAAGCTCGGAGCAACACCCACAACACGCCGCACATATACGACCCGATTTTATGATTAAAAAGTCGCTTCGAGTCGTACGAGATAAGCCATTTGAAATTTTTATCGTGAATTTGTCACTCGGTTAGTTTTGAGCTATGGTCACGGTCGTTTTCTCTAGAGATTAAGAGCTGAATCGGCGATCGGTCACGATTACTTGGTTCGCTTCGTGTTGTTTAAAGGCTTAATTACGATTAGACTGGTGAATCCGAGGAGGGAAACATGAAATGATCACGTATGCCGAGTCATTGGGTACGTTTCCGGATAGCGCGCAAGAGGAATTCGCAGTTTTTCGAGCATTTGAGGCTGCCCAACAGAAAGTGTCAAAATCAACTAAAAGAAGCAAAATTAGAAACTTCACAGATACACAGGGACTCGAAATAAAAAGGAAGATGAGTAAGAAGCGGATGAGGATGAAGAACACAGAAGAAGGAGGGAAAGCAAGAGAAAAAGAAGATACAGAGTGATGAAGAAGGTGATCTTCCGTCTTTTCCCCCTTGTTTTCCTACTCCTCATTTTCAAACTCTTCCCCCTCCTGTTCCTCCTCTTCCTTCATTTCCTCCTCATTCTCCTTATCGTCCTTTTTCTGCTCATCCTCAAAAACTTACTCCCACCTTGCCAAAGTAGTGCCACTTTTAGCGATGCACAGACTCCGGATCTAATAACGAGAAGATGCTATGATGAGAATCAACTTTTAAGATAATGCGTGTTTGGATTTTTACCTTTCTGCTTTTTCTATGCCTCTCCGGTAACAATTCGGTGTTCCCAGTGATGCTAGAGCCTCAAGTTAGTTGCACAAAGTGGAACTCGTAGGAAAAGTTCAAAATTGGATTAGATGACTAGCGGAATTTCCATATCGCGATTTGACTACCCGGAGTCTTCATCATCCGGAGACAATAAGTCCGGGATTCGGGCTGGTGATGATGCACACTTCGGGCTTCTGGTTCAGTTACAGATGCATCGGAGGACCCGGTCCTGAAACAATTCCCTAATCGGCCCTGCCATTCACCAGACGTCTCTACCCTTTTGTGCGGCGCCCCATTCCTCTCCCATCAATTATCCCTTCACTCGTTTCGCGTTTCCACGCAGAACTGCTGTCGGCGCAGAAAGAATGATGACACCAATCATAATACGCCCCGACGAACCCGAACGACAAAAGACAAAGCAATTCGCGATGAACTTATTGAAAAACTCACCCTCAGGAAATTCGAACCGTTCAATTTATTTCGAACGAAAGATGGAAAATCACAACAGGTGCCTCCAGTCACCATCTCATCATCATCATCGCGCAGCAAACATTTGTTCGCGTCAAATTATTCAGTTCGAAAATTGCGTGAAATCTCAATATTCACAAGGAACAGAGGAAACAATTCCGTGATTGAAGTACACACGTATACGGTAGCGTAGGATGTAAGGGGGAACCGTAAATATTGCATCAGCAAATTCGATTTATCTCCTGCAGGTAATTTTATTTCCGCTACCCGACTCAAACTGATTCGATAATGAGCTTGTCTAGGATGGAACAACAACATCCCTTACTACCCTATCGATATATTACATTAATAATATTGTCGTTATTATGGCGCAAAGCCAAGCCAACCTCTGCTCTTAGACTAATACCGAAATCAGGAGCGAAAACGCGGCGAAATGCTGACTTTATACATCGCTGACGATAAATTTTATCTGCCGAGTGGAGAAAAGACCAAGTTCCGTCTCGTAGGTAAAGATGGAGAATTTGTCTTTAATCTCGAAGGCATCGCCACAATTGTACCTCGTCCTCTCACACAAGAGGAATTGTAAATTAGATCGAGGGTAGAGATAGGTGCAGACTGTGTGTGTACCCAAGGAGATCAAAGTTGGGAAGGATTATGTTAAAAGTGGAAGCTCGTAGGGTAATGTCAATATTTAGTGTCTTTTCGTACTAGTTTGTGTTTGCACCTATTTGATGGTGTCTTACAAAGTCCGTTCTGAGAGGACTAAATTATATGCAGCGAGTTAGCGAAGTTCAAAGTAGGTACGCCTCGAAACTAAACCACTTCCGAATTTGATTATAATTAAGGATTATTTTTGTGTGCAGGGGTTAGTTTTCTTTAAGGGAAAGCGGATAAATGTATTTCGATTTGTATAATTATATGGCTTTCATGAAGTTAACAATGGGAGGAGGCGCCCGTCTTCCGTTTCCGTTACAGACCCGTCACCCCTTACACAAACAAAACTAACGGAATTCACTTCGGCTTTTAAGAGAGGAAGAGCAAAAAGACGTCAATTAATTATTTCACGGTTGGCTGGGCTCTCGGTTTTGCACTATTTACTTCAAATGGGCAAAATAATTTCTTTAATTTAGGCAGGAGCGAGGGCAAAACGGAGAGTCTTGGCATAATTGGATACATTTGTGGTTTTCTAAGCTGAACAGAAAATAGAATGTACGGTTAATTGGGGTTCTCATTACTAATAAATTACAAATTAGAGAAATGACAGATGGAGAATGCTATTTTTGAATTAGTCAACCGCTTCTTATTCATGACGATTGTTTAGGTACCCACGAGAAAATGATTTCCAAGCGAACGATTCGCGGAATGGATCGTGCAAATTCTGATATCATTCGACTTGCAGTTCTTATCTGTAAACACGAGTAATTAGGTGTTTTACGTGGTCTCCGCGTAGTCCAATTGCAGAAACGTCGATAATAACGTTATTTATTATGCCTGTTTACCGTATAAGAGCCTCAGTGCAATATAATTAGCTCGTGATTTATTTGCGTTGCGTTAACGGTCCAGACAGATATAATACTCGTAAATAAAACATTTTATTCCTGAGGGACGAAACGTCAAAGAGTAATTAATTACCGCGTTGCATTATTGTGGCCGCACCGGGATTAGCGTATTAAAAATATCGCTGATGTTTACAGCGCTAAGGGTGGGCAATTAATCGCGATTTACTGAAAGTCCCCCGGAAATCGCGGATGTAAAAATTAAATGACGTCCGAATTTCGGGCGAAATAAAATGCGTGGGTATAATTTTTGTTTCTCCAGAGGACGCAAACTCATGGTCTATTGGGTCCGTAACGTGATGTCGTCAACTATTTATTCAATTTCATTGACATTCGTAATTACGAACAAACAATTCCGTTGCGATTAATCGAGATATCGAATTAAATAATTTCGTTTAGCAAATAAACAGATGTAATTTTCCCCTGCGCGATCGAGGTGGGGATATAGAAAACACAAACGAAATATTAAATATTTCAAATTGAGACCCAAAATTAAACTCGAACCAAAACTCCAATCATATTCGGCAAACAAACGTACATTGATTGGAAATGCAATCACTCAAACTAGCGGCTTTGATCATTCGTATTAACCGATGACCGTGTATTACGGACGCGGGCGCTCGCCCCGAATTTATTCATTTCCATATTTGCGCGTTTTTGTGCGCCCTCTCCCGTTTTATGTGAAGTTTCCAGTCGTTAAAAATGGCGCTTTTGTTATCGGGCGGGCGAACTCGCCGAAAAGGCCAATTTCCATGACGAAATGTCAACGTACACGTTACGCACACGAGGGGAATATCAGACCGGGGCGAATATAATAAAACGTTGATGTATCCATCCGGCCTGGACACATTTTTAAGTGGATCTGCCCGATTTTCCAGTCGAAAATGATAGGAGACCCGCTCGTTCCGTTCGAAAATCCGACCGTGGCCGGACATTATTCAAACGAGAGATCCACTCCAGTTGAACGGTGGGAATGCCGTAAAGCATCCTTCAATCATCTTAATGTCGCTTTTTGACACGGCAATCGAATTAATGGACTGGAGAAATGAATACATTTCCTTTCACCTGCCGCTTATGACCGGGGCCGTAAAACATAAATAAAAATTTACATCCCATATAAGATTTCACAACCGGGACAATATAATATGGTAACGTCGCGCCTACCGAAATACGGACCAATCCGCGTATCTCCTCCCGATATCTATATTATACGGGTATTTGTTTACGCGGAAACTAAACGGGCTATTTTATTGTCTCTACGTGAGCCGTGGGCGATCAATTTTATGTTCCCCCGAGAGATTTACTAGCAATAATCTCCGTTGTCCGCGTAGAGCTTCGGGACGTCGAAAAAACCGACAGCGAAACGTCTCCACGCTCAATTAATTGCAATTAAGGCGACATCGGGATACATCCAACTCGGTAACGTATTAATCAGGGGACTAAACGGAGTTATGTAAGCATTGTAATGGGAATTATTAGACATTGATTGCTCTTAATAGAGGTCAGGCAGTCTAATGGCCGGCATACGGACTGTGAACTCGACAAGCCAACGAAAAGTCCTACCAGTAATGCAATGTAGTCTTGGCTAAGCGCCAGCCGGTTAATTGAATAGGATAATTCTAGGAGGTGAAAAATATTAAATTGCATAGAGTTGACGATAAATAACACAAATATGGCAACACATGATAAATCTCCCGTAATTTCATCTCGAGAATTCATTTCCCCTATAAATATCTCTTGATTTATCGGTTTGCATACACGTGTTGTTTCGTCACGCTTATCAACGTTGAAAATCGTCCTTAGAACCTGAAGTCGCGACATTCGTCACATATTTAGGTTGGTAGGTAGGTGAAGCCGCTCATCCGTCTTAATGACGATGATTTATGGTAATTGCGAGCGAAAGTTTGGCAGAGTACGAGGGTGAAAATCGAAAATATCAGGATCGAACGCGTTTCCTTGACCCTCGTGTCGCAATTAACCTCCCGGTTGGCAATTCCCGGTGTTTTCCATTAAGATGCCGCGGAAGCGGCCTATATAAAAAAGAAAACTACTTTCGCCGGTTAATAAAGAAAATGCGGCGCGCAACTTTAACAATACCCCGGGCCGTAAAACGGCTTTTAAGTAAATTAACCGGAATTATTCATACGGAGTTAGTGAGTTATGGTCCGGGGAGTGCATATCCTGATTACCAGCCCTTAAGGCGCATCTCTCTCACTGCGCCCCGTGTATGAACATGTGAATTTTTAGTAGGACAAGGTTCCATACGACGGGACCGCCCTTTATGGAAAACGTAATCACCCCCTTTCGGCCGGCCCTGGATGCGCGCAATTTATGTCGACGTCTTTGGTGGCTGCGACGATGACAACTCGCCAAATAATAAAATTGAAAGTACACGAGAATTAAATTTTTATGGGCCCATGTCTACGCAACTACATTGTCGGTTTTTACTGTCTTCCACGGTTGTAAAGAACCAAATGTCCTCGTTAATCAACACCCATTTTCCGTTTAAGGCGATCCGACTATAATAAGGCACTTTTAATAACAATTCGGGCGATTTCACTTTTTTCCCGTTTTATGAAGTCGCGAATGAGCGAACCGGGGCGTCTTCTTTGGGGGTTCCAGACGGGTCTGATACATTATGCATGAAAAAGGGCGCACTAACAATCAAACGTGATCTAGAAATAACCGCCGCGAAAATATTTCAGAGGACTTTGCCTCGTGACAAATGGCGAGTCGTTGTCTTTAACGCAAACCATCAATGTTTCGCCGTCTTATGGCGCATAAAACGCGTTATATCGCATGTAGCTGCAATACGTCTCGTGTATACACACATAAAAGTACGTCTAGTACCTCTAAATAATATTTTTTGCGCCGAAATTCGTTCCACCATCATCGGAGGAGGTCCCGACAGAATCTCCACCTGTCGGGCCGAAGTACCCAATGCAATTAATTGACTTATCTCCCTACCGCCGGCTTTAATACCTTAAGCTCCTGTAACACAATTAGGATAAGATATCGGTTTGTTTACAAGTGAAACTATTCGAGCCGCGGTGTGTGCGGTATCTAAACGGGCCGTAATTAACAGGTATTCGCACTTAGGTACACTACTTCGACCCGCACTAATCTCTTCAATTGATAGCGACGGCTTTTACAGCCTCCCATATAAATTCTACGACGGCTCGGATACGATTTGTGGCAGGAGAACTGAACTCGGCCGACTGTGGGAATGCCGGCCCGCTGCCCGGGATTATAAATGATTAAGATAAAATGTACTTCGTGTTTGGTACGATTCGGGCACGACAATAGGCATTTAAGATTAAAAAGAACCCAAATGAAACTGATACGAGAAAGCGGTTCGTTTCGACAACTACAGGGCAAAGGGCTCGTTCGCCTCTATTCTTGCGTTCGATTTCTCAAAGGGGATCATTAAAGCCAGGTTTCTAATGTCGCCTTTCTAAAAATGACGGGTAAAAAGGACACAGTCAATTTCAATGAGACCCACGGTAGACAATTCGGCACCACCGCGCGACCAATCGCTAATTCCCCTGCCCCAATAAACCGCTAAAGCTGTTATAACTCATAAATTTCGCTTCAGTGTTCGGCGAGTGTTGTATGGCCACCTCGGAATGATTTCTTTTCCGGTGACCATCTGCTTTCCGCAACTCATTTTTCCAAGATTGCCACACTTGAGGCCGAGGCACTTCGGGTGGGCTTTGTTGCACCATAATAGTTGGGGACTTTTGGGGCTGTTTTCGCAGTTGGGCGCCTCTGGATGCCTTCACTTTGGGTAACAAACGCATCGTTGCGGTTCGAAACTGTTCGATTTCTGCGAAAGGAAAGAGGCCGATTCGGTGCGGTTGTAAAAACATTCGGGCAGGTGATGGTGCAAATTCGATTCGACACACCACCAGATTCCGGAGAAATTCCCCCATATCGTAATAGATGGAGTGGCGTTAGTGCATAAGAAGCGGTTGGTAGGTAGGAAGAATATATTGCACTTTTATTATGAAAAGAACCCGCGATCTATTGGATTCGAGTGGAAAGGCGCATTCAATAAGCGACGATTCGATTTAAAATTTTAATTTAATTTTGGCACTTGACACCTCTGGCTCTCACTGTGGGAATATCTTTTCATGCAGACGTGTTTTGATTGCGCGGAATAAATTTCAGGCCACGTCATTTGCCTTTACAATGCGGCTCGGGAAACCTCGGCTTATTGCCAATAAATAAATGACACATTCTCATTTATCTCCGAGTCGCGGCTATTGCAACCAAATCTACTGCAAAACGAACATTATCACGTTCTCGCCATTTTAATTACGGTTAGCCTGGAAGCGGTACCATGTGTTCCAGTTTCGGAGATGCTGAATTTTATCCGATTGGAAAGTTGAGAGCAGCTTTTCAGTCGATCGAATATCAAAGATTAAAGGAGACAGATGGAGAGTAGCGGTTGGCCAACAAGGGTTGCGGCATGACGGGCTCGCCACGTGTGTCGACTGCGGAAAAGGCCCACACGCCGATAAAATTTCAAGTCGTAATCGCGAACACGTTCCTCCTTCTAATCATCAAGGCTCCCGATCCTCGGTCTATTTTTGGGGTGGCGTAGGGACGGATCAATCGGGCAGAGTCCAGTCAAACACCCTTTTGATTACTACAGTGACGCTTTGTATACGGGCGGACCGGCGACCGGGGGATGGAATAGATGGACCTGAAAAGCCGTTGGTCTACGTGATGAAAAAAGCGAAATTAAGTAATGGAAATGGGTAACGTTGTTTGAGCGAACAGACCCCAGACGAGGCCTATTCATCACAAACATCAGACAGTTCGAATGAACGACCATCGTCGCCCTATTCGATCTCTGCTCCAATGAGTTTTTGCATCGCAGATCATCAAAACGATGGCGGAATAAGAAACGAACCAGAGATCGCTGATTCGATTCGACTTATCGGTGGGAACCCTTTCGGCGTGTGCACTAGTCGAAAAATTATTTCATTAAACAAATTGATCGAAACAGAGACCCCAGACAATGGGTTATTGCAAAGTCGAGCGTGAAGGATGAAGAACGATATCGCTGCATCTCCCCCACATACACAGCCTGTCATCCGCCAATATTCCCGATTCTAATCTATTAATCAGAAAAGTTAATATCATAATACTTGGTCTGGACAGTCTTATTGTCGGGCTTATCGTTGTGCGTCTGTCAAGAACTCGAGTACGATTTCAATTTGCTGAATGCACTGGTGTATCTGCAGCGGATCCGTTTTCTAGCCGGCAAAACGGAAAAAGGACTCGCTTTCCTAGTGCAGCATTGATCATCCGTATTATTATTACAGAAATCGCTCGTCCGTGGAAAGCTTCCTTTTTATTAACAAAGTGGCCCACAATCCGGGGGAGTGAGTGATTGACAGCGACTGCCGGGGGTCAAAACGGAGACAATGGGGCTTTTCATGCAGTTGTTTGTCGCGCCGGATGCTGCACCAGAGGCCCATATCGAAAAATCCGTTCGTATAATTCATAAGCCCGCAACTAATCCCTTTTGAGACGACAGTAGCCGATAATACCTCATACCCAAGATCGAGCAGAATAGAAATCCAATCAGGACAAGATGGATCCTCACATTGAAACTTTCCGCGAACTTTTGACTTTTGTGCAGTAGCTGCAGCCCGAAATCGGACTAATGAAATCCCGTATCATATACAATTTTGAAGTAACGTTGTCGGTTACGTAAGAATGTCGTCGGCATTTGAAGGTTGCTGCGGTTCCACATCAAAGCTCGAATCTAGTTTCGGCATCAAAAGGTTTATAAATCTCGAGTTGCAATCGCACTGGATCGCAGCGACGACCTCACTACTTGACATTAGGGGGTATTTGCATTAAAAAGTTGTTAAATTCAGGAATGTCCACGGTTGTTATAAATTTTTTATCGGGAATTAACGTACAATTTGACGGAATTTATGGCCGATTTCGCGAATAAGCCGTGCCAAAACAAGCAATAAATTCCTAAAACCTGTTGTATAGGTATAATAGGTGGTTCCAATGAAAATTTCCCCTTGCGGGAATTCATCGCCCATAATAATAACGTAACCTGGTCGAGTTAGCGCCCATCGAGACGTGGTCTAATTTCGACCATGTGGCGAATCCGGGTGGCATGCGACGATTTTCCCAGTTTCGTACCGAGATTGACCCAGTGGCGGACCATATGGAGGATCGCGCCGGTGTAACAGATTTGAGAAACACGATCGCGTTCTGGTCGGTCTCGTTAGTACCCTCGTCAGGCCGGGGCCAACCCTCCGCTTAATCAGAAGGAAACACATCAGTCGTCTCGTGATGTTCTTTCCGAGAGATTCAATTAAAATTCAGAAGCCGCGATCAAATTCCGAGATAAGGGGGGTCCGTAATTGGAAGTAAATTAAGTAAATAGTCGGAACTGACCGCCAATTCCCCGAGGTGCGGTACCCCAGTTCTCGCCGAATCGGTTTGATCCCGTCCCGCGCGCTGTATAAGGAAATGCCCTATCTGTTCCCATAACCGGATACACCTACCCTCACTTACATTGAATATGTATTAATAGGGATTTATGAGGGACGTTTTTAAACCGATCCCGCGGATTTATGACGTCATTTGGCGGAAATTTAATTAATTTATGAAATTCGACGGACGATTGACTCCCAACGGACCGCACATTTTCATCCAATTGCCCTAATGCACCGCCCATAGAAACCGGCTCTTGAATTCTAAATTTTTCTTTCTAAAGTGCGACAAAAGGGATTGACGTTTCAATCCGTTTCGTGAGTGAGGCGATGGCTAATAAGCCCTGTCAACGGACAATTCGGGCAAAATTTTTTCCATTTCGGTGTACGATTATTATGATTGTGCCGCCTATGGGTGTGAAAGCCCCTCGTGTTTGCTCAAACGTAATCCCGTCTGAATGACGGACCCGTGTTATTTTAACCACACCGCAGAGGCGTCGAAAAAGTATAATAACCTCCTTTGTGTCGGCTAAGTGCTCCTCATGACTTCGGCCGAACTCTCAGGAAAAAAGACTTTTCTGGTGATTGCATCCAGAGAAATTATTGTCTTCGATTTAGGCCATTTCCAACCTTGACCATCATCATCATCATCGTCATGTCCGCACCTGTCCTTATTTTTTGACCAAGAATTCGAAATATCCAGTCAATTACTTTAATTGGTTGCCAAGAGCCGATGCGGCCATGCCCATTCAAGAAATTTTATGGAAATGATATGTGCGTACGACATGGGTTGCAGCCTACAAGCCAACATTATTTATTACCGAGTGGCTGCCTACGATTTTTGCCTTTTGCTCATGTCGGCTTGAATTCCGTGAGTGCAGCACGGATAACGCACGGTAGCTTCCCGTTTGCTAATGTCAATGGTCGAACGTGCCATGGTCTCGACGAGAAGCGACATCTTACGCAGTCGAAAGCGTCATAAGTGCTATTAATCACGGGAGATTACCCGGCTTCATGGTGGTGCGTTTAACAATCCTTATTTATGGTGCCAAGAAGGTGTCTTTTTACCACGACCACCAACATTGCCGTATCCGTCACTTTTGTCGGGGTGGCACGTGAGCCTCGACCAGATGGAATATGGGTCAGTACCGAAAGCCAGCTCGCCGTTTTCTGTTCGTTTTTCCGGATCGATTTTGACCACACATCGGGATCCGGGAGAGTTGGGAACTCATTTCGCATCGTTCAGGGAGAACTCACTCGTTGGCGCGTTCGGCTGATTAATAGCTTACAGCTTCCCGGATTGACTAATACGCTACATGTGTGAAGTTGAGAGAGGATATTATGCCGTCGCATATTTTTAGCTCGCGTCCCTGGCGAAAAAAGCTGCAGGCAAAAAACGGGGCGACCGACTCGCAACTGGAACACGCCGTCGTGGAGGCAAAGGCCAGAACCGGACGGTAATTGATTTTAGAACCCCCCAATTAAACGTTCTCGACGAGACTGAGAGCGGACGGAAAAAGTGTCCGATGATGGCTCTAAAGCGGAGGAGTTGTCGCCTCTCCCAGACCGTTCTCACGACGAACCACCGTGTGGCGAATCGTAAAGGTTTTATAGGAAACGGTAGCAGCGCGTTCTTTGTGTCTGGGTAATTTCATTTTGTCTTGGTCTCTTGTTCGGAATTATTTTAATAGGCCAGGAAATGTGGAATTACTTTATTCCAAGCGGATTAGAAATTCGCCCTCTTCCACCCTCTTTTTCAATTATTTATGCACACCTGCCCAGGACTTTCTTTTCGGAGCTTTCCCTTGATGATGATGACTCGTAATGTACTGTGACAACAAAGAGACCTCGCGGTTCGTATCAATCTCGTAACTAAACCGACGTTTTGATAGGATTATAATACAAGTACCCACCAATCCCACACAAACAGGTGTACCCCACTAAATGATTAATTCGATGTGATTCAATTAACCTCTGCTACTGTGCGTAATCTCCACGTTAGTCATAATGAGATGATAAATTGCCTTTCGGAGTTTTCATGATTTTTCAGGCTTGCTGTTAAGGTCAGAACACGAAAAAATTCGTCTGCGTAATCATATTTGGTACTTTTTTGTCGCTGGATTTGGTTTGGTGCAGACCTGGATAGCTGTCGCCAAGACGCAAAAAAAACTAATTGAAATTCAATACGCACCCAAAAAATCGTGACAATTCCAGACGGCCTATACCGAACGAAATCGTAAAATTCGTATTTTAATAATAGATGAGTCCACACAGAACTGGCAGCTGCTCATCCCGCTGATTGGTCACACTTATCAAGAATTTAAATTTCGTCTTGATACAAAACGCCCCGGCAATTTTCTAAATTATCGCAGTCCTTTCGGCACCGTCACCGTCGATTGGAAAATTGGCCGCGGCAATAAAGAAGTGAGTTATTATGACTAAACAACGTCGAAGGAAAAATCGTCCAATCATCGGTCCAACATGTGGCCGATGCGAGTTAGAACTCCTTCTCGTTATTATAACTGAACGAAACGAAAGGGAGAGTGGCGGCTAAATTGATTTTTTGTGCCCCAAAAACACCTGTAAGTATCATCTCACTTTTTGATCAACACTGGCGCACTCTTAATTGAATCTATCGATTTTGCAATGAGCTTTTCCGCTCTACTTGGGAGAGAGCCCATCATCGGGAGAGGGCCAATTTGAATTTGCATTTTTATTTGATAAAAATTCTCGGATCCGTCCATAAAATCGTCCGCATTATAGTAATGCATGCACGACGGCTTCGTTGCGAGCAAAAATTACCACAATGCCCATGTGGGTAACGGGTTCCGTGCATAAAGTACCATCCAGTTCGAAACTGGAGGCATCGAGATGACTGATACATGGAGCCGCGTCTTGCCTCCATTGATTACAGGTTGGAACGGCAGGCCAACAAGCCTTTAATAACACACAATGCACAATGTCAATATCATTATCCAATCAGAGATGTCTCTGCAGACAACATAATTACGATCCGTCTGTAATTTATATCGTATTAGTCAAGTCGTCGAGTTTTTCCTCCAGTTAGGTCGTCTCTCGATACGGGTGTCCTCTCCCGCTTCTACCGGGCACCGATAATTATCGGCCCTAACTGATAATTTAATAAGAATTTCTCGAGCACACGGGAGGCTGATGAGCCCAAGGACAGGTGCATCCTCCTCCACTTTGCAGCGTTTACTCCCAGTCGAGTTGAATGAAACCCTCGCGAATAACGATAATCGTTTCGTCATTAGTTTGATGGAGTCTCAGACACACATTTGCGGTTGCATTAGGTGGTACCTCGGTTCGATTCCTGCTCGACGGCGGAAACTATTACAAGTGATGGTGCTTTAGTACCTCGTGTGTAACCGTACACTGTGAAGCATCTATCAGATGAATTAATAGTCTAATGGGACTCATCGCATCCAATTATAGTCATTGGTGTTGATTAATACGTCGCCTCCGCAATAATGGAACATTCCTCTTGATTAGCGCTGTTCGCATATCGTACTATCGATCGTCGGATCCGCTTTTTAATCATGGCTGAATACGAGTATACCAGTGTTCTCGTGTTGTCTCTGCGAGAGGGGATTATTTTTGCCTCGATAACAGTACTCGGTGAGCTTTTAAAAGTTATCCGATTTTTTCTAGTAAAAAGTTTTCAATTAGAAAAAGCACTTAGGCCGCTTGCGGGTGCTCATTCGCCTTATTTCGCCGGGGTTCGCGTGTCGTTTAATCGTTGCGAGCGGCGGCGTGCGGCATTAAAATTAATTTTATTGTACGACCGGAGCTTTTTGCCATCGACTAAGAACAATGCGAAACTCATAAATAGTTATCATCGTATTTAAATAATAAACGCATTCCCGATGTGCGATTGCATCTCCGGTCATTTTGTATTTTAACGCCGCGACCACCGAGCATTTGTGTGTGAAACTCTCATAAACGCTCGCGCCATTGCTCTCTCTCCACTCCGGAATCACGAACATAAATCAGGCCGAAAAACCAACGGATTTATGAAAGATTAGGTGATGCTTAATTATACAAATAACTCGGATGATGTATGGTCTCTTTAGGTCGCTAATGCGGTAGTTATTTCATTATTATTCATATCCGAGGAGAAAATTTAATTTATCGCCTTTTTCTGAAATTAAATCGGTTTTGCTCGTAACGTTCCATTTTATCGCCGATTAGACGCTAATTTCGTTAAAATAATGACTGGGACAACTTACAGCCGACCATGTCTATCGTAACTCAAATGAATGGATTTCAAGACTATTAAAACCCAGCGTTGTTGTGTATTTTATTTTCTGCCCACATTGCGGTACAAAGCCATGTCTCCTCAACCTCACTTTGCGAATTCGAAGTGACTTATTTGGCGTTTCGAATAATGTCGCATTCGGAAAAGGCCCGCATTTACATATTCCGCCTTTAAATCTCTGCAGCGCCACAAGAGAATTTTAAAATTCCTACAATTTTTTTCCGAACTTTAATTATGATCTATGTTCGGGCGATGAGAGATGTGTGCAGTTCTTGGTCGGGATTCCGAGTGATGTCCATCATCAAAGGTTCCAATCAGCGCTGTCGAATTGGCCAGGAGCGCGTTATTCCAGAGAACGCGGCCGACTTTCTCCTCATTAATCATTGCCGATGATTACCCTTCACTTTTTAAATATTCCAAACATTGTCTCGTCACCTGTTTACGTTTTTTCGGCTCTCCACTCTATAAATCGGCATTTAAACGAATAAACAGGTGTACCGGCTAATTTCCCGAACGCACTCTTCTTCTCTTTAACCCTAATGGTCCGTAATTAAATCCGCAAATGAAACTTTTCGCTCATCGCAAACAGAGAATACACCTATAGCCGAAAGTAATTTCGCCTTCGACGGTCTCGACATCAAAGGCTTCGGAGTGAGAGCGAGCTCGCATCCTCGGCGTCGATTTTTCAGTCGACAACCCCGTTAAAATTTGTCTCTGGAGAATGGGAAAAGGTGAGGGAAAATCGAGAGGTCATCCGGCTTGCGGCGAGGCGAAGAAGTAACGTTTCAACACTTGATTAATTACGCCGCTTCGTACGTACGGCGTACGCGTTCGCCGCCGCCGAGGAAATTCTGAAACGTATTCATCCCACTTCAAAGGAACTGGATGATGCCCGTGCGTTGGAAAAACTCCGTGTCATAAGTTTTGTTGGATCGATTCCAGACGCGGGATTTGCTAAAGAAAAATACGGACCGTCAGTCTGCGGCGAGTTTAAATTTAATTACGGCAAAGTGGAAAACATTGTCAAATAATGAGCGCTCGAAGGTACTACTCAAATTCAATGGAATCAAACTTTTATCACTTACTGCCTCACATGTTTGCACTATTAGATTTGATTGAAAATCGAGTCGCGGCGAGGATTAGTAGTAATAAGGGTTGCGGATTACAAAATGTTTCCGCATGATGGCATAACGCGGTGTTAGAATTGGGATTAGTTGGAAATTAAGCAGCGCGGAGCAGGATAAGCATCCGGCCTTTGTGATTATTTCCTATTCCCATCGGGGTTATTAAGTGTAGTTAGAGGTCTTGGTAAGAGTCCTTTTCTGGAATTTCCAGTTATTGTCGTGGTCTATAAATTACGCAATCATCGTGCAACACAATTACGTTATTATTAAACCGAAATGTTGATAATTAATTACCGGATTATAAAGTTGAGACCCAGCCCGCGGTGTGTAAATCTCGATTCTTTAAATTAAATTTTGATTTGCTACTGCGCTTATTTTAATCAAACTTTCCAGCATGTACATAAATCGAGGCGGTCCTGTTGTAAATTACTTATTTAAATAATCATTGTTTGGTTACGGAGAGGACTTTCGATATCGTTATCTCCGTCACGAAGAGGCCATCCGTCTTCCTCCTATGATATTATCTAACGAAGACCGGGTTCACATTATAGAAAATTGGTGCCTTCGGCGCGTCCGGCCTGTCCGAAGACTCTTTCGCTACGGGCCTCGAGTGTGAAACGGCCTTGTTTGTTCGGGGACCGGCCGATTGCCCGCACGTCGACAATTATGATTTAATGGCCGAATCACGCATTTGCATATGGGCATCTTTTACCTGAAAGTTTAAATAAGTTCCTTGCTCTCGACCGTCGTAACTCTCGAGCGGTATACCTTAATGGCGTTCGAATCAAAAGGGGCATTACGAGATTAAGATTATGAACCAGTTTGGTGCATGCGAAAAGCTCTCATTTCCGACCTAATTAATTAGCTCTAACGAGAGAAAGAGACGTCGAATTCGCCGGCACTTTGGGTCGTTTTTGCGTGCGTTTCCTCGACGGTAATTGGCGTCATCGGCGGCCAGCCGCTGTAAAATTCGTTTTGTGGAGCACAGTAATATCTTCATTGTGCACACGCACACGGACTGTCGGAAATCCATAAAAAATTCCATACCGGGTATTATGCGCGCTGACGTGCTAACAAGGTGGCCACTTTTCGGTGTACTTTTTCCGAGGATTGCGCGCTTCAACAAGGCACGGGGAGGTTTCGGTACGACTCTGCCGACACGCGATGGGTACTTTTCCAGCGCCGAGAGATATGTGTATTCAATAAGAGACCCAGGAGGTGCGCGTTTTTGTTCTTGTTACAGGACTTCGGCGGTGGTCTCTCCGTAATTATGGGTTTCCGAAATAATAACGCTCCGGCATTCGAAATGCGACTCATGAGAACCTATCTTTAGTAAATGATCTGGCCGGCCGGAACGTGAGTCTACTTATCAAAATGCATGATACCTAATGAATGGGAAGCGGACGCGAGGCTGACCCCACAACCGAGTGTTTTATGGGGTTTTAAGAGACCTTATCCGTAATCCGGGCCAAATCCGAGTACGAATCCGGCGCTCACCTCTTCATAAGGCAGCAAAGACCTCGTTATGGCACTGCCGTTTTCGAAAAACCGATCGATCGCTGGAAATGCTCGCATTCGGTCCGCAGTTTCGTTAATCTGATGGCGTTTTAAATTTTTCATCACCATCATCACCGGTGTGCCCACTCACGCGATAAAATTTCAATAACAGAAATTGACTGATTTTTTATGATCCCCTAGCAGTAAATTACCCTCGGCGCAACGCAATAAAAATGATTTGTTGCGTTTACATTTGAATAAATATGCGGTCGAAGGGTGGGTTTTAATTTTCCGCTGCACTAGCAATCACAATCCGCCATTCCATCAATTGCGGGCGGACTTTTTCACGCACGTAAATCACCGGCGGACTGATTTCATGTGTCTTATCGGACAGGCACGTATTAATAAGAAATTGCGGCCGGGTGACTTGATGGCGTGGTGATTAGGCATGCGAGTGTAGCCCTGGCCGTACGTCAACTCGATAGCCTTCCCGGTGACAACCGCAACGCGCGCCCAAGGGAGGAAAGTGTTCGTAAATGGCATCGCAAATTGTGGATCTGACAATGATTTGTTAAGACCGATTCTTGATCCCGTCGTGTATTTGACGTAGAAAGGGGAATACGGCTTTTCTTCAAATTTAATATCCATAATTTGTCTCATGCCCCTTTATAGGATAGTCTGTGAGTGCAGTTGAAATTATGTGGATGTACATAAATTACAATCGTGATCGGAATTTTCGCTTACGTGATGACACCAAATAGTCAAAGTTGTTTTTCTTAAAACTTGGTCCGTTGCCTCTTCGTTATGTATTTTGCCCGTATAGTATCAGATTTCGTGCAAAAAGTGTCTTATTGAAAGCCGCGGGGAATTCTGTTCCGAAAGCGGATTTTCGTCAGACTCGTTAGAGGGACACGACCGAATGTCGGAATTAAATATTTATGACGGCGTGTATGTTAAAAATAGACATTAAAAATCTCCAGAGAATAAACGAAATGCTGAAACTCAATTAAATCGTCGAATATAAATTATCCTGTCGTCAGCTGTCGAGATCCTGGGCGAAATCGCCTAGGAATTCCACGTCCACCCATCACGCATGACCTCCGTAATCATAGTCCTGCCTGATTATTATGATCCCGGAGCCAAATTGGGCCCAATACAAACATCGCGTCCGCTAAACCGACAAGGAGGCTCCACCCTCCAGGCCCGCATTAGGGCGGCCGATGCACCTGCCCCGAAATTCGGCCCGTCTGCCTCAGCTGCCGTTTTTTCCGCTTTTTCTAATTTCACTTTACAGGTTATCCGCGTATTTATTGCCTTAATATATGTTTGTTTTTGATGAGGTTCGGCCGGATTTTTATTGTCAGAGAACGGGATTTATCGTCCGGTTTATTGTTTTAGCTTTTGTGCTTTCGGACGGCTAATTGCCATTTTATATTTCGGCCCCGAAGAGGGACCCAGGTAACCACCCTTAAATAATTACCATACGAGAATGGGAAAACAGGCCCCCAGACGGGTCCGAACGTTGTTCTGGTACTCGGCGCTAATTAAGCGTTCTCCGGGCCCGCGTTATGCGATGGCCACCCCCGGGAAAAAACGCCATCGTTTTGACTCGTTAGCGTCGATATAAAGGGATTTCGAGTGTTATTGCGTAATAAAACACGGCATGAAAATCCACCCCTCGATCACGTTTGCCCGTCATTAAGAATGTGACGATTTTTCCGCCCGACGCGTACATTATAGAAATCGTCGATATCGATTCGGGAGGCCTTACGTGCAGTCGGTTAGATTACGCCGGGTAAATAAGTCTTCGATTTCCTGCACCGAATCAGATCGAGAAAACCATAATTCGATCAAATATTTGTTCTAAGACGTCCTTCCACAGTGCCATTATTTGCCCTCTGTGCCCCAGTTACTATCATGCATTCGTGATTTTACCTTAAGTGACGGGGTAAAGGTAATTCTTCATCAATAATTCACGGAACGTTGTTTATCTTGGTGCTTCGGCTCGCGATGATTATTAAAATGGAACAAAGACCGCCTAAACAGTAAATTGGATGTCGAACTTGTTTAATCTGTTCAAATAATATATGGCGGTCGGTTTAAATTAGGCTTTTTTTAGGCACCATGAGGCCGATCCTTGTCTCCCAGAAGACTTTCTATTCCTGTTTCAATATTGGGTATCGGAATTATTCGCGGTGTTTGCTCTCGAATTGCACATCTGCGCTCATTGTCCATTCATTGCCTTATCGCCTCGATAACTAGGTGCGACTGCATGAAGGTGCCCTTTGTGCTTGGTTTTGTTTCCCGGTCTCGGTTTTTGAGGTGATCCGAAAACTGCGTCCCCTCTCGGGGCAAAAAACGAGCCCGGGCGGGCGATATGCAATATGCTAAGCACCCGCTGAATAAATTGAAACATGCGTTACAAAAGGCGCCCCGCGGGCCATCGTGCCGAACGAAGTCGGTTTTATCGAAGACGTGCGCGCGTATTGATGCACCGCCGCGCTAACTAGCGCCGACTGGAACAAACTTATTCGAAACTTAATTTGGTTTCGGGCACGAGAATAAATGGGAAACAATTTACACGTTAGTGGCGCAGCGAGCCCGGGCCCGTACAGTCGGCCGGCTCGCTACTCAGGGCCGATCCGCCCGTTTTAAATTTTAAAGCCCGCGGACCTCGGAAATTCTCGCCCCGGAAGATCCCGGAATGTGCTGGGTACTGTATCGAGTCGAGTCATATTCACGGTGAGGTCGCCGCATAGGTGAAGCCTTAATGAAAACCCATCGACGCATTCTAACTAATTAAAATATAAATAATCGACTCGGGCTAAATAGCTTCCAAGACCCGATTTTTTTGTCCTCCTAATCGGTAAAAACGTGCAGCAGCGACAGATTCCGGAGCACATTAGGACCACACCGCAGAATAACCGATCTCGAATCATCCATTTTAACAACGCGGTTATGACATTTCCAATTTTAATAATGTTTACCCGCATGTGCGGACGTTCAATTAATTCGTAATAATTGGTGACGCACCTGTGTGTATTGTGTTGTGATTACCGATATACGAGGCAGTTTGGGCCGTAACTTCGGGATAATAACGAAATTCTGTTAAAGTAGGTTTTCAGCCGTACAAAGTGATTACGGCGGGCTAGATCGGATATTAACCTAAACGAGGCATCACTGTTTTAACGACAAACCGTTTAAAAGCCGATTTTCGTTAGGCGGGATGGCCAGAAGGCAATTTATTACTCCGTCAACGAGAGTTTAACAAATTGCGTAACGGTTCAAGTTTAATTTAATATCGAAAATAATTAGCGGCCTCTCCAAGTTCGCGTCGGGAGAGAAGGCGGTGTACGCTCTGCGAGCACTAAAATGTCCACCGGATCTTATTAGATTTAACGATAGCCACAAAAATGCCATAGTGGTATCAAATTTAAACAGAACCTCGGCACTATACGGTGAACGTACAATGCTGCAAAGAAACAGTTAAGTCTTTTATTATTATTACGAAAATTTTCATATCTGAGCGCGTATTTTTCGACAGAATGGGTCATAATCGTGGGCCATTGTGTCAATTAAACCAGTTGCGATAAAATCTAGTTACGTAACGGTAAGTATACTTTAATTTTACGAAATCGGACGACTCGACATGATTTATTGACGAATTTTCCTTTCAGTAAACGCAGAAAGATACACCCACCCGGTCTCATGATGTTTTCATGAGCTCTCCTACACAATACCTGAAAAATGGTTTATTTTTTCAGTATTTTATATAAAAAATATTTCTTCTCCAGTAGGGCATTTACAGAAGCAGTTTACTAGAGGAATTAATTACGATGCATAAACAATGTCGAAACTTTTAATTACAGGAACACGTCGGATATTCCGGGCTGAAAGTGGAGGGAAGTGGTGGTGGCACTCTGTTCTTATACGTGGTGGTATGTATATACGCCAATGAGTGATGTTTGCGCTCATGTGCCTACCAGCCGTCTCAATATTTACTTTACCTTTTGGTTTTGTTGTGGTAAACACGGGTTTTATTTGTTTCCAAACCCCATTACTAAATATTGACGGTGGCCGTGTATAAGGCTAAGAACATCGAGTCCCGAGATGAGAGCACCACCTCCGTCCTATCAATTTGTATCTGATTATCTGCATTTACGAACCGGCAGCCAATTAATGATTCAGCATTTATTATGAATCCACGTCCGAAAATAAAATCGACAACGCGCAATTTGAATAAACAAATAAATAACCGGCGCATTAATAATACATGAAATTTATGATGAATTCTGGAGCCATCTCGACTCGACCGAAGGAAAACCCACCAAGAATTTTCGATTGTGGGAATAATTTTTCGGAGTCGTGGGGGAATGGAAATGGTTTTATTAATATTCATCAGGGAAATAGATATCCCATCATCATTAAACAAACAACGGAATTTGCCACCTGCACCAACAAAGTGTTGATGAGATTTCGCGTCTCCGCCGCGCCACCTCTAATTACATTAAATTATTAAAATAATCCCTCTACGTGTAGGTATATGATGCGCATGCATACTTACTGTCAAAATAGAGAAATTCTCGGATGATTCATGGCTCGCGAGAAAATTTCAGTTCACATGGCTAATTTAAAACAACCGTGGAGTTCAAAGCGTCCTGATGTATGGTAATTATACTAATACAATCGTGCGACACCCATGCCGGTGATGTAAATAGGTGTAGATGTAGCGGTTAGTATGGTAATTCGCCACCACCAGGGGCGCGCGCGGATCCGGTGATTTATTGCGAGGAATATGCATACGTCTTCCGTACGAGAACCGACGATTTATGTCGCAAGGATGCGCCAAACTTCGCGCGCCGTCCTAATAAAAATATTAGAACAATAGCCGCGTCTATAAATAAATGCGCACGCCGGCCTCAAACGCGCGCGTAGGTCGCAGATTTATGTGCGACCGGAACGTTCCGCGCGGATTTCTTCGGCGGCGTCGGTCGGGGTGGTTCCGAGTCGGCGGAGGAATCGAAATTTTAATTAACATATTAATTCCCATCACGTGGGCCCGCGTTCGGAGGAGCCGCGCAGGAAAACGATGTTAATTTATCGTTTAAGAAAGTGTGAAACATTCCGCGCGGCGCTGGGATCACCGCGGGACTCCATGTTACAATCTTCTTTATCTTTACCTTCGACTACTACAAGTTGGCCATTAACATTCAGATATTCGACCGGCGATTCTGCCAGACGCACGGCGCGACCCGGAGACTCATTGCGGCCACAAAAGAAACGTTCTTCATATTTTATTTCTCATTATTATAAGAAAAATTACAACAATGCTGATCCCGTCGAGATAGCGGACGCCCGAATCGTTATAAATCATTAAGACTTACTTATGCAAATTGCATTCGGAGCTTCGCATCCAGAGAAATTGGCGATAGGGGTGTGCCAAAGGCGAATCAATCAAAATATCGATATATCATAAGATGAAATGTGACATTGTTCTCCGTAATTACCGATTACTATCAAATTATCAAATGAAACTACATTTCTAGTTTTCCTCCCAAGCTGTCATTGAATTTGCTGGAACTTTGCCAACAAATTTCGAAAAAGCCGAATCGAAGAACCCATTATTCAAAACTGCGCAAAATAGGAATAAAAAAATGTGAGTTCGGGCCGGTTCATCAATGCTCAGTTATCTTTTAGCTAACAGTTAAATTTGTTGATTTTGATTGTTATAACAAAGGTAACCTAGGAATTTAACCTCCAGTTAAACGATAACTGAGCATTGATAAACCCCGCCTAAGAGTTAAATTTGTTGTTTTCAGTAGTTGCAACAAGGGTAACAATAGAAATTTAGCTTTTAGTTAGACGTTATCTGGAGCATTGATAAACCAGCCCCTAGGCGCTGTCTTTTTATCTTTCAGTTATGTGGCAGTTAAGTTTGTTGATTTTCATTGTCGTTACAAATTATAACCGAGGTAAGTATTTAACTTCCAGATAAAGTTAACTAGGGGTTAGCCTAACTACAAATTAATTGTCATAGAAACAATGAATATAACAATGAAAATCAACCAAAGTTAATCTCTGGCTAAGATAACCAAGATCTGAAAAACTGGTCCCTGAAATAATGATGTTCCTATAAAAGGTCCGCGATCGATCAATGGATGAAAGGTTTCAAATTTAACATTGTTAAATCAAGAAAAGTTTCAGAAAAGTTTTTTTTCGCTTTTGTGTCTCTGTTAACCTCAGAGATATTGTGATTTCAGTGCATTTGGAATCATCCTTTAAAATGAATGTGGATAGGATTTGAAATTTTTATTATAAAAATGTGGATCTACTTTTGAAGTAAAGCTCTCTGACTTCATTCCTAACACAATTCCGTCAAAAATCTGGAACTCGTTCCTTTTGGAAACCTTTACGAATGTAATCGCAGTTTTTCCATTTTATCTTTGATATTCGGATTTAAAAGTTTCTTTTTTCGAAATATAGCGATTTGAATTGAATTGGGAAATCAAGAACTTCGATTATTTTGAGTGAGTATGAATCACGTTCAAGGAAAGTTCAAAGCAATAAACTTTTGACTGTGGCATTTCAATCGAGCAAAATTGTCCGATCTAAGCTCAATCAACTGAACTTTCAGTTGATCTTTTTTTTATCCAACTCACCCTTAGTGTACTCATATCACTAAATTACTGGTACATATGTACATACTCATGATAACAAATTTTGATAGACACTACTACTAGTGGTAGCAGTAGTAGTTGGTACATACCTGATGGCAATGCCAGTAGACTGCTTGGTACTAAATCAAATTACGCTTATTTGTACTCCTGATAACACGGTGCGTGATTGGTTCTTGATGCGGTAACTCGTGTCTTACGGTCAGGTGGTGAGTAAGTAGCAGCGGATGAGGAGTAATCTGAATCTACCCCCGGCTCGTAAATTCGAGGGCTTCGTGTCCATAAACAATGCAGTCGGCGTCGAAAGTGTTTCCATCCACAAATCCACGGGCTTCTCGACACAGAATCGGAGCCGACGTAAATCAGCCCGCGCCGGTCGACCCGAAAGCTTACACAAATCGAGCCCCACGTATGAAAAGTCACCTTTCGCCTCCCCCGAGAGCGCCGTCTTTCATCCCGGTCCCGCCGGCGAAGGGGCGGGTCGATCGCGGCGATCCCCATAAAGTTCGTCGGCGAGACTGCTCAATATGCGCCGAGAGCGCGACATGTGTGTCCCCGATCCTCTTTATCGAGTTTCGATGTGTATACGGTCGGTAATTTGAATAAACGAACGGCCGGCAAACTCCCCGACATACCGACGTATTTAAAGTTTACTTGACCCGGCGCTCGGCCCATACAAATTGCCTGATTACCGGGGCGAATCTTAATAACGCGACCGCTAAACGAGATGGCCGTTTCGGGTTTCTTCGGCACCGAGACGCGATAATTCGCCCCCGTTCGGCAACGTTCCCCCGGAAATTAACGGGCGTCGGCCCTTGTCGCATTTCCATAAGAATGCGTGTAAGAGGCGGACGCAAATCGGGAACGCACCACCCAGAATCCCCGCAACGACTTCATCATGACCGAATTTCCGATCATCATTCTGCAGTAGGAAATGCGCACCTCTCGGTGCACCTATATGCTAGTGCAGCCATGCGGCGATTTTCTCGTGCATCTGGTTGTAGAGCTTTCTGCTAATTGCACCCACCGCAAACGGTTATTAAGACGAGTGGAGGTCTCGAGTCGAGTTGAGGTTATGTCGTGCGGTCGGCAGGAAGTCACGCTCGTCGCCCACCAGATAGCGCTGCGGTGGCGTATCCGCGCGCCATCTACCGGTCGTGTAAGTAAAACCGAAAATGTTGCGGCTCGGATCGCAGATAACGGCGAATTTTTCCGTATTTGCGGTCGCTTTTAGAATAACGTACGCCGTACGAGTTCAGACGCACACCGGACAAATTACGGCGGCTTTGTAATCTTTACGGCTGTCGTCGGCGGTTGCGGTTTGCATGAGTTACGAACGATGGCGGAATTTTACGACCTCTTCCCACCGAGACTAATTGGAATTAAAACACGATTTTCGCACCTCTTTCATTAAGTGCACCACTCTGACAACAGGAAAGCGACGACGACCCATTATAAGGATATTTTCTAAAAAATGTTAAAACAATCGCAATTGCGCATTGCCGAGCAAATACGAGGTGCTAAAAGCTTTGTTAAGTAATGAGAGGAATGAGCTTTTTGTACCTCGAAATGATCTTATCTTTGTGAGGAGCGAAATTTAAATTCTCGGTATTTGGGAGGAAGAGACGAGACATTCCGGAATATTTAATCAACGAGTCGTACGTACCTTACAAATGTCTTTTAATATTTATAATGGTGTAATCGATAATGTTGAGGCACCTGTTTGAAGATTTTTGTCGATAGATTTATTACCGACATTAAAAGAAACAATTTTAGGCTACAAGGTATCGAAATTTAATGACCTTTTGAGGATTCTCATTTTGTAAAATTTTGATCATTCCAGACTGGAACTAAGTAACCAATTAAAAGAAGCATAAAACCATTGAAATTTACCTCCGCTTTGATTTCATCAGAATCGGTTGAACAAAAAACAATACTTTCTCGGAACCCTATCAGAAGTCGATCAATATTGTCCAACTCTGTCAAGGATTTTCTGTTAAACGATAATAAAATGCAAATAAGTTGATCAACGCGTTATCCTGGTATTTATCGTGACCGATGCATACCGCGGCTACTGTTTGTCAAACTGAGGCCACTTTGCCTATCGCGTTGTTCAAGTGGTCCATCAAATAAATTATAATTTCAAATTCTGAGCCGTTCTCATGGCGTCTGTTTGACAGTTATGAAACAAATTCGGGGAAGTTTTACAGGCGGCTCTCTGGTGAAATAATAAATTCAAATTTCTTGCCGCTTGAAGAAATCTCGCCTAATACGAAATCACTTTGTTTCGAATTTGTCGAGATTGGAGCCCTGAAAAATCACTTTTCCTTATCTCCACACGACACGATCGATAAATTACACAAAAGAACTGAAGAGTCTCATTTTTTGTGTCGCGGTCGCATTTCCCATGTCCTGCCATCCCGATGACCGCAAACGCCGCATCGCCGTACCCGATAACATAAATAAAAGATGAAGCTTTGAGGCAACAATTAACCGGGGACATCGCCTTGCGGTCCACGTCCGGTTGCACAGGACCGTATAGGTGTCGTGCCCACCATTTAAAATTCAAAAGTGCGGTCGAGGGTATCCGCGCCATTTGCATTCGTAGGTTCTTATAGGACCGCGCACGAAACCGTACAAGTCACCACACAATCTCGGGAAATAACTCGAGGTTACGAGGACGCGATGCGGTTACTCGAGACGAAAGGGCCGTCGGCTGGGTCATGCAACCCTCGTCGAAGTCTGGAAACTGACGACTTTTTTGAATGTTTTAAATACGCCGGTCGCCCAGTCTCCTAGACGCATAAATCTCTCGGACGGACGCAATGCAATACGTCGGGAGTGTAAAATCAATTAAGTATGCGTGTGTGATAGACTGGCCCGAAGTGAGCTCCGGAATACGGAGGATCCTCCGGTTCGAAATACGACACATTCCCGAACGCCCGGACTGCGGTTCTCACATACGGAATGCGGACGGATCTATGTGTTTCGAACGTATTTGTACGGGGAAGACCGACCGTACTTAGTATTTACACGTACGGACTGCCACAAATTTACGGGTCTTTTGAACAACGTGCGCATCTCGGGAGGAATATCGCGGAGTTGTTTTGTGATCGTGGGAGATACCGCGTACACCGTCAAAAACGAGACGTGAATATGAAATGTTTTGGAAAAATCTGCGATCGTCGGCGTAAAGCCGGATTACGTTTTATGAAAGTCTCGGAAAAAGTTGGTAAGAAGCAAACAAAGCGAACGGAAAGTCGAGGGGTTAAAGACCCAGATGCCGGCGCATTACGGATCGAAAATTATTATTAATCCCGAAATTCGGAATTCTTCGCGAATTGTTTACGGAAAATAAAAATTGTTTGTGTGCTTCGTCTCGACTCTCGATGAAGATTGAGAGTTCAAACGGGGCAGCGATTTTAGGAAAGCGAGTGACTGCCCGCGGTTTTAGTAGGACGCCGCTATATCTATAAGCAAACTCTTGACGAGGAACAGGTAGAAGGTGCCTGTCGCATATTTCATCTACCATTTTACCATGACAATGGGTCCGGGACGGCAGGTTTATGAGAAATGAAGCCGGGTCTTCGTCTCGGAGAGCGGTAATTATAAGAATAAAATCGAAATGACGTTCGGCCCGACCCCGCGCGCGGTCATATTTATTTCGAAATGTAGACACAACCCCACTTTACGTCCGGAATTTCAATTGAGCGAGGCGGTGGCCGCACACAAAAACACATAAAATATTTCGACGGTATTTACATCTTTTTAAGTTTTTTACGTCCATTCAAACTGCCGGAACGTGGGGGTGATTGATAATGATAACGAGCCGCCGCACCCTATACTTACCGCGGCACCGGCGGAAGGTGGATGTGAAATATCAATTTTGTCGTTTTTAATGTGTGCGAGGGCCACTCGTTCGTACGCATTTACATTTATTCCGAGTGGCTCGACATTAATTTCAATGGTTCATTTAGATAAAACCGGATTCGGTTACTCATTAGTCGAGTGTTGAATTTTTAAAAGTCGTATTAATTACGCCGTCCTGTACTTTTGTTGTTCCTTTTTGAGTTCGAGCGCCGCGGTCAGGAAGCTCGGGAAATTATTATGATTTTAATTTCTGGCCAGAGACTTAACGACGATTATAAATTCTAATTGTTGTAATTGGAGGCGGCATGAGAAACGCGCCGACTCTCTCGGATCCAGTCTTCGAACTGGTGGGACTTGCTGAATGTGGAAAATCCGAACCCGTTCAACCAAAACATCTCATCTCATTATGAACGCTGAATATACAGAGTGGCACGAAATCATATCTACGAAACAAGTCAGCAAAACTTTTTCTAAAGTTATAATTGAAATTACGACGATAACCGAAACCTTTTCAATATTTCACGAAATCCATCAAATTATTTGAAAAAAAATTACTTAATTGAATACGAAGAAGATTTGAAAACTACCTCAAATAACTCAAATTTGCGAAAACGTATAAAATAAATAAATCATCGACAAAAAAATTTCACGATGAATTAAAACATCAAAGTCGAATGGATAAGTTTACAAAATCCATCGGATTGTAAATACCAAAAACTGTGGAAATTACCAGAAATCAGCGAAAAAAAAATATGAATTGCCAAGACTTTCATATAAAAACTACCACAATGACAAGTTTGGAACCATCATGAAATAATGAGCACTTCTAGACCAAATTACCCTGGGATCTGGCGTTTATTAAGAAAAAAATTTCATTATCTTGAGATCTAACATTTCGTACGCATAATTTAGTGTCACGCTGTACAGAGTAGGGGTGGGAAAATAGTAATTTTTTCGTCGGTCGAGGTTTTTTCGAGACCGTGTGGAAAGAATTCGTGATCCAGTTTGCGTAGTAGACCTACTTTAGATTAATTGCTGTCGTACGGAGTGGTGTAAAGTTTGCAGAGCCGATGCGGTTGTCCTTATAAAGAAATCCATTAGCGATATTGGTTTAAATTAATATGAATTGTGGACAAAAAGTGGTGTGTTTATGCTCGTGAAACGGTCCACTCAGATCGGCATTCCGTCCTCCATAGATCCTTAACGTTCGATAATTACGGTAATTACGGCCATCGAATCGAGTGATTTGATTATAAAGAAAATTTCCTTTTTTCACCTCCCCTCATGCCAATGATCGAGCCGTACGGTCGTGACGATGGTGTCGGACGTATGGGGACCATTGATGCCCGAAAAACCGCTCCGTCACTCCCCGATGTTCGGATAGTGAATAAAAACAATTACCGGGACGTTTATACGGTGAACATAATATAGGAGTGCCACCCACACGGCATGCTAATTAACAAATCCGATATATTATCGATATTAATGGGCATGTGAAAGGCTCCATAATTTTATTTGCTTTAACTGACGTTTCTCGTTTAAGAGGTAACGCCTCCAAAACAAAAATCTCTTTATAATAGATGGCCATCATCGGCGCCGGGGTGAAAAACACATCCGAAGGTCCGACCGAACCAGAGGGAACCGAGTGCGACTACACTTTGGGCTTTCGGCTCGCAGCACCCTCGACCTTTGAAGGATACCGACGCACGATAATTAATAAAGGCACCAAAGCGGAAGAGTCGCGCTTTGTCTCCTCCGCAAGCAAAACGCAGCCAAATAGGCAGGGGAAACCAGTTGCCCTTTGCGTTCGCAGTCTGTCTTCTTGGCGGTTCCGGAATTTCGAAAAATTCGTACCATCCGAGTGAATGTCTTCTCGCCTGGGTTAACTGAGGAAATTATGAAAGGCAAACGCGGTAAAATCCTGCCAAATAGCCAAGGGAAACCAGTGGTCCTTTGCATTAGCAGTCTCGGCTGTTCCGGAATTTTGAAAAATTCGTACCATCCGAGTGAGCGTCTCGCTTGGTTCGGCTCGGCCGGTATCGGATGAAATTATGAGAGGCGCATCAAGTCGGAATAAATGACGTCCAAGGTTGCGGTCCAAAAATGACGGAAAGTAATCCATCACTCCGGAGATCCCTTGACATTAAACTTAACCTCTGCGGAATTGAGCAATGACTGTTTTGATTTTCTGACTCGACACCATTTGTCATCTTTTTGTGCGGTTATACGCATCGGGACCGTACGTATATACACGGTTTTTACCCGTAAACTGCCAGTCATCTTTATAGGTAACTCGGTTCGGCCGTCGGTTGTTTACTTAACGAGCGAATTCCTCCAGCGTCCCATCCCATCGGACGCTTTACTATGTATGAGAGGAGAGTGTAGCCCTGACCTCGGCTCTCTCTAATACTCGAACGGTCTCCGCTGGCACTTTAATAATAGGAGGGGTGCGCCCGGGACAGAAACAGAGGATTTATCTATTATTTTCATTATTGTAATTACCCACCCTTGATCGGGGCAGGTATTCGGACTGGTTTTTGACCCTCCCACTAATGCGAGGGTACACAATCTTCTTCTTGACCGTCATTGACAAGACCTTCGTGAGATTCCTGGGCACACAGGTAGATTCCAAACTGCAACTCGAATTCAGGAAGATTGTGAGCGGATTCACAAAGATGGGAACGTTTCTGGATCTGTTACGGTAATTTGATACAAATTTCGATTACCTGTCGCGACGGCGATTGTCCCCGGACTCGGTTCGGTTTGTTTAAGAGGCGAACAAAAAGCGTTTTCCGAAATGTTTTGACCGCTTTATTGCCTCCGGCCCCTTTGTGTGTAATGCGCCACGTTTAGCAAAAAATGCAATTGGAGTGTTATTTTTACGGGCCGACGGTTCCGAAAGGATCTCTCATGTGATATTTTCGGGATTGTTTTCACCGGGCGGACAAAAAGCTGATAATGCTCCTCGCGTCCCGTGTGTGATGTGGCGAGTCCGTTGCGCGATCGGGTTAAAGAATGCGTTTCCTTGTCCGGTGACAATTACACGTCTTTTATAGTCGTCGGTCGATATTTATGGCGCTTTATTCGTGTGAAATTTACAGCCCATATTTGCATTTCTCGGTTTGACCGAGCGCACTCGCATACACACAATACAGCGTGTTCAAGGAAATACGCACCAGGCTCATACACGTTATGACCACAAGAAATTACCCAAAAGTCAAAAGAAGGAACCTTATGATATGGGTCATTGTTAAACATTTGTGTAGCTGCTTAATTTTTTATCAAGGCAAGCATTTTTTGAAACATCACAATTTCGATCTGTGATTTTGATGAATGTTTTTGAATGCCATGAAAGTAGTATAAGTAGTAAAGCAGAGTATTTTGAAAATTAAGGCATTCATGAAAGTTTTCATTGATCGAAAAATGCTTGTCTTTGCAGGACAACTCAAAGATGAACCATCCACGAAACAAACGAAATTCTGAAATTTTCTTCTTGAACTTCTTCGACTTATGTGGGTATTTTTCTGCGGCTGAGCGCCCTGTAGAAAGGGGGGCGCCGCCACCCTCTAATTGGCCGGCGGTTCGCACCACAACAACGTCAATTATTTAACATCATCCCGATAAAAATTCAATGCATATCAAAACCCGACGGTTGTCTGACATCGAGAGATGCAAATTAAACCAATTTAAATTCAAAGTGTATTAAAATTAAACATTGAAACGCGACTCTTTCGGGTTCGGAGCCCGAATAATGATAAAGTCCGAGAGCCGGGGCCCGATGTGTGGCATTTTAGACGGGCGAAAATCACTCCCCCCTGATTTATTCATATGACTAAGCAAACGTCTACGAAAACGTAATTGGACTGGGACCCTTTGTCGAAAACTTTTTACCAATGAAACACCTCCGTTTAATTATTACGACTAACGCGCACCTGTAACGTATGGGAATTATAATATTCAAATTGACCGTGTAAAGAAGATTTATTTACTTGCGCAGCGGATTAAATTGTTGAGTGAGCGGAAAAAATTGTACGAGGCAAAATATTGTCGTTAAATCAGCATTAGAGACCGATCTAAATCATTTGAAATATGTATAAGTGGGATTGTGTTTTTTGCCAGTTTCGAGGTACCCAAATTTGCCCAGACAATAAATTGGTATAATTGAATTGTTTCAGTTCAATTGAGTTAAATAAATTTATTGTGTAAATTATATAGATTAAATCCATAAATTATGAAAATAATTGATTTCGTTTTAATAATGCAAGAAAATTTATTATTAATCTGGCTAAACAGGCGGAAAAAAGCAGAAACAATACAACTATAATAATAATATTAATAATAATAATATGGGTATGCATGGATCTAGATGTTGAGTGGAGTATAAACAGAGTTCTAGTTCCGGTTCTGCCCCCTGCTTATCGGCCGTTCTCCTCTTTGAGCTTTCACTTTGCAAGAATTAGCTCATAAATTGTGATGGCGAGAGGAAGATGCCGCTGAAACCAAAGCATACAATATAGCACTTAGATCCTCCTTATTTGTCCATAATTGTATGTAATTTAATGTAAATATCCAGCAGCGGGTTCAAGGCGAGCCGGATTCGGTCCCATATTCATACACAATCAATACGGTTTTCGAGTTTCTCGCCGGACAACCGAGAGAGAAAAATTGAAACTCTAATCGATTCCGATTTGATAACAAGATAAGAATGCGGTTTCGAATGCCATCATCGAGCCGTATAACCCACACAACGGACTTTACGAAATACTGGAAATATTCCTTTACCATATACAACACACAGGCCTGAATATGTAGATATAAATGTGTGTGTTTATTTTAAAAACGCAATTACGAGGAACTTTTATAACGTGTTTGGTAAAGTTGATCCACAAAGTCACGCCAAAGGTGAAATATCACGCAGAGCGACTCCGTGAGCCAATTGAAGTGCCCGGTTACTCCCAACTCTCTTATAGTGTGTATTGTTGTCGGACTCGTTACATGATTCCATCTTGCCGAAGGAAATTATTTTCAATCAAAGCGGAACGGTAATTACGAACGGTACGGATTTTTTACTCACAATTATGCGATAAATATTACGTCTCGCAGGGGATTTCAATTAGCGGAGCGCCCCCGGCGCACAGCAAAAGGAAAAAGCTCGGGAAAAAGCTCCACCTACGATTCTGAAAACCCTTCCCGGCTTGGAATTCATCGACTCCGAATAAAGCAATTACGAGCGAGATCGCAATCTTTATCATAAGTTGGGTAATAATAATTTCGCGTCTTCATTAGCGAGCATTAAATGCCGGCATAATGGGGACCTACCGCATCGAAAGGGGTAACATGGCATTACGAGACCCAGACGGAAGTAACGCAAGCCGTTCGGTCTAATAGCGCACTTCCGCCAAAAACTCCACTTGGATTGGCCATCGGAAAAAGCACCGGGCTCGCCCTACTCCCGTATCTGGGAATCTCTCAATGCATCATGGCGTCCATATCCGGTGCCCGGGTTAAAATGGTGGTACGTCCAATTATACCGTTTAGCCCGAATCTGCCGTATAATTAAAGCGCGCTATTATACGCGTCTAATGTACGCATACTAGGCGCACTCACCATCCCAAATTTATTTATCCGGAAATCTAATTAAACCGGACGCACATCAATCTTCCCATTTAAAAATGAGGTACCGTCATTCCGAATGGGCGTCGAAGAACACGGAGTATTTCGGATTATTTTACTGGAATCTCGAAGATCCGTCCTCATTAGAAATTGTAATGACCGCGATCATTAAAACAATATAAAGGTGTGGAGGGGCAATCAAGGATCTTCCAAACGTTATTATGTCGGACAGATGCTAGACAACCTCCTGGAAACAATCTCTCTATCTCCACCAGCGATCTGATTAGGTGCTGTAAGATAAGATAAATTAGTGTGAATTTGAATAATTTTTTCGTGGAACCAGAGACATTATTATTCTAATCTCTTTTTCTCAGGCTCATATCAATAATGCATCAGAACTGACGAAATAAGAGGTCGCCACGACACTAATTAACTTTTCCGGATTTCTATTTTAATCGTGTCTTATTGTGGTGCACTAATAATTAAAATGATGGCGGCTTTGGCAATTCCGAGAGCCCGCGGATTTCCCGCCTCGGTGTGGGTGGCTGGCTCTCTTTTTTATCATCAGCGAGTTCATTAATTCGGCGATTTAATTAATTACGAAGATTATCCGTAACGGGCCGCTCGTGCTGCGAGATTTCCCGGTGCGAACTCCCCAAAGTCGTGCCTAAAAATGCGCGAACACGTCGGGCCGTGCGAAATGTCGCTTATAAAAATTAAACGTTACGGTCCCTTGATTTAATTCCGGCTCCTTTAAAAAAATGCCATATCTAAATGAATATCTGGCGTGACCTTAAATATGTGGCGCGGCTTCAAAACGAGCTTCGCCTTCTTGCCTTATTCCCCCTTTTCTCCTTCGTCTTCTTCTCCGCCGTGCATTATATTCTTGCGGTTATTACGCCCGCGGAGCCCCCCCTTCCGTGATAATAATGAACCGTGAACGAGCCGACGATGTCTGTCTATGATGAGTTCATGTCGGAATATCGCGGATATCGAGCGATTTTTGCGCCGACACGGACTCCCACTCGGAACGTGATTGAATGGCTTTAATTGAGCCGCAAAACGGAGAGGATTCAAATCGCCGTTTGGTCAGACGATAATGGGCCGCCGCACAAAAGCCCGGCATTTGATCAATTTATATTGGACGACGGAAAGTTTGAACGTTTTCATTAGCGGGCGCGCTCGATTTGCTCGGTACCGGAGCCGTCCGCCTCCGGATCAATTCGCATATTGTCCGACCTGGAATTATTCTACGACCCACTTAGGGACATACTTGATCCAATTCCGACGGGACATTCTTGCGACTCGGACGGGGGCCCTTTGTGATCAGATCCGACCGATACGTACCGGCTGCATACAAAGCGAGTATCGGTGTACTCGGGTGCCACGGACCAGATTAGTTTCAGTTTTGATGCCCAGTTTCGAATTTAGCGAAGGACTTGAGACGGTCTTCGCATACTCGAAGAAATTTAAAGCCCCCGGATTGACTGCTCAAAATCGGCGAAACCAACACTCGCAGGCGTCCAAATTGCAGATTTCTCCTGGTTGACATCTCCACCCTAATCCAGAAAAGTTTTCCATTACAGAGCTGAAGAAGTCAATTCTCAGGTGATGAATTATTTTGCCGCCAAGTGAAATGACAGTGCTAGTCGTACTATAGCTAGCAATATTGTCGATGTCATGGATTTTCGGTAATATTGGTAGGGCAAGGTTGCCTATATTGTAACCCCTAGTAGTTCTCAGATGCTATTTTCTACAAATCTTGGGAAAAAACTGAGATTTCCTAGCACATTCTGTAAAGGTTTAGCTTAATAATAATGTATCAATAACTCAGTTATGTTTTAATATGAAAATTTTCATTAGTTCCAGGGCTTACATTCGGGCAAAATTTAGAAGAGCGGTTTTCCAAATCGTACTACTACTGGGTTTCCTCCTAATATCCTCATATCCTATACTGATACTTTATCAACAATACAGAATTTGTTGAATTTGGTCTCTAACTACAGGACCTCAGTTGACCCATAAGAATCATTTATCGAAATTTTCGTCTTTTGGCAAATCACTGAAATACATACAATACATTTAGTGTATAGTAAAGGTTCATAAAAAGTCTATTGCCTGTATTTTTAGGATTCACTTAAAAGAAAAAACAGCACTGGTACAATTCAAGAGCCGTCGATATACAATATCAGCAATCTTACCCTATGGAACAGTTTCGCGATTATACCTTGCAGCAACTTTAGCTTTTCTCGATTAGGTATATCTTTTTGCGATCATGTATTTTGAAAATTATGGGGATGGGTACTGATTCCACTCCACTTATACTTACGTAGAATAATTTTGATTCTAGTACCTCTTTGGTTTGATACCGTCTTTTTGGTACAGCTATTACTCACACCTCGGCCTCTCAGTAAGAGTTCGTCGGTGTTCCAGGAGTCTTAAGATTTGAATGGATTTCGAGGGTGAGTCCCCGCTGCCTGGTGGCAGCCTATCTGTTTAATGCGTCCGGAAGAGTCTGGTTGCTCAGCCCATTTCCCGTAAGCCCCCCGGATTACGGTTTTGTACTCTTTTGTGTGCATGCTTTTTATTGGATTTGTTGGCGTTTTGTATCTTTGTATCATCTTTTAATAAGGATTTATGGCGTGTTGTGACATTAATACCGGGATTTTCGAACGCGTTATACCCGCGCACGCCTCCCGACCCGGCCGATACCACCACTTTGTGAATCCGGCGACCGGGATCCCGCTTATTAATTGGAGGGCCTCTCCAATTGATATTTTTAACAGACGAGATCCGCCGATAGGCCCACCGCTTATACTCACGGAACCATGGCGCATATAGCGGGTGCTTTTTTATTTCGTACGCATAAAGGACCTCACTAGTCACCCGCGATTGTACGCAGATCTGATATGGACAGATGCGCGCGTACGCGTCCAGGGGTCGCTCTATTCCGATGGGGGGTTGTAACGTGAAGCCCCGTCTCGACATTTCGTGAAATTGCTACTTTGTGCGCGATAACATCGGCTATTTATTTCAAATGAATTCCCGATTCCTTTATGTAACTTTTTTTTATTCAATCGAGGGGCGCAATCATAGAAACTAATCTCCGACATCTCCGAGTGGAGGCGCTTTTGTGTCTATTTCCAGAGTGCGTTCGGCACCGAAATCTTGCACTCGCTCTCGGATTCATCGCGATTGTGTCGCCGTTTCGGGGCCCCCTCAATTATTCAAGGCCGCTCCGGAAGTTCCGGTCGCGCTATTTGTCCGGTAAACACCGTGCGGTTATTGTACACCTTGTGTAAACACGATTGCCGCAATCGCCCGTCATTTCTGCGTCGATTTGATGTTATTAAGAAGGGGCGCACTCGTTGAATATTCCGGTATACAAGGGGTTGCCCCAACCGGCCCCTCGATAATGTATCAGGTTTTCGAGTCGCAGCAGACGGTCTCATGTAAATTAGCATTTTAAACCGCGACTCGTACAAGCCCAGTCACTACAAAAAGCGGGAGGGCTGCGTTTAATCCCCTCATTTGATTCCGCGTGGACCCTTCTTTCGTCCCTCTTCGGGGCGCATTATCTGAACGGAAAATGCGGTTAGGTTCGGGCCCGAGCCGAAATGCGTGTGAAGCCGACGCATACCGATAAGAGCGCGCGATAAGAGCGCCGGATTCGGCCGATTCCGTTAAATTTCTCCGCATCTAATTAATGAAGCATTAGTATGCCCCGAAATTGTGGTTATACGGCCGTGTCGAGATATCCCGGTCAATAACAATAAATACCGCATCGCCACACATTAAGAGAGTCGACCGTCTTTCTAATTAGAATTCAGTGTCAGTTTTGTCCTTTTTATCGTGTTCCCGGGCGAGAGGAGCGCTGATAAAAATATAAAGATCCTTTTAAAGTCGAGCTTGTCTGTTTCGAAGCCGGCCGGGACTATGCGAGGAGGACGCATAAACGGATCAATTTATATGTAATGGTCACTTTCGACGGCGCGGTCGTGACCGGCATCGTGTTTCCAAGACAATTTCCTTTGCAGAAAACGGCCATTTTTTCGTATCGTCAGTTGTTGATCAAATTTGAAACAGACCAACAAAACAAACACGCAAACACGACCATGTAACATCACTTGACCGAAAGGTCAAGAACCGTATATTGGAAAAACTTTCGGATTACTGCAGAATTTGCTTGGGACGACGTTATTGGGTTAGACGCGGCCCCCGGACCAAATCCCATATACGAACTTCCCGGAGAGTTTAATGCTCCAAAAATTATTATCCCTATACACAAGATGATTATACGAACTTGCGGTTCGACCTAAATACCCGACTCGAGTTCGCCCCTGTACCCATATCACGGCCGTATCGGTCGAAATTGGGCAACTTTTATTCGGTCGTGAAGAAGTTGTCGGTTAACTCGATCGGAGGACTTTGTTTTTAATTCCGCGGCTCGATCCTCCGGCGGAAGTCTCCGGTTGACTGTCTGCCGGTTTCGGAAAAAGCTCTGGCGATATGCGCGAACGATCTCAGGAATAGGATTACGGAATTCTCGGTACGGGCGAAAAGAAAAAGTGGGAAAGAAGGCGGCATTTTAATCGGTTTATTCCGCCGCGGTCGCGAACTGGTCGATCCGAAGACGACGTCCCTCTCGAAAACGAAAACGGCTCTCCGGCGTAAGCCAATCGTCACGAGCGACACACATAAAGCACACGAAATAATTAACTCGGGCGGCCCAAAGTGGGAAAATCGTAATCACGGTCTTGTCAAATATAACATCGTCGGACGGCTCTAGCCGTCGTCTACCTGGCGCGGTTCCATTTGCTTTTCGGAGGTTTTACGGCGGACCCCCTCTGGAGACATTAAACAATAACCACTTCGGTGTTTCATCCATCACGCGGATTGACCTCGCGCCGTACCGAGATGGGAGATTAGGTGCGAGACGCGCCGGGGGCCCCGGGAAGTGACATTTAATTTGTTGGCGGGGCCCCTCCGTCTCGGGCGCAATCGTGAACGCTAGTTACCGGCTCGGAATCGCCTCAACCTTTGGATCGAGGACCGGTGGTTGAAAAGTCGGAGCACGACGACGGCGCGCGCGGTAAAGGAAAACCCAAGGCCGCCAATAACCCGACGGTCAAACCAGAATTTCCCAACTCCATCATCACCGAAACGCACGAATCTCCAGTTCGGTTGGCTGCCTCTCGGTATTATTACCGAGTAATTAAGAGGCTCGCATTATCCCGACATTCTTCTCGAGTTAGCGGGCGTTATATCTGTATGGGTTCGAAATTTCCGATCGCTCACTGCGATGAAAGGGTTGCAAATATTAACTTTCCCGACGAGGGTAAGTTAATGCGAAATTCCTCCGGGGGTCTATTAAACACTGATATGGGGATTTTGGAAAAATTTCGAGTAGTATTAATAACGAGAGGAACGCTCGAACTGTCGGAATTTTAAATACGATCTTGACGTTGCCGAATAACGAAGCGGAATGTTACAAAAGTTTCCAAAATCGCTCGATGGAGGAAACGGGATATCGCGCTCGGATCTTGATATAGAATACAAGTTTTCGTAGCGATTAGCGAATTCTTCATTATTTTATTCTAGTATTATCAGAGAGACTGGAATAAAATGTGTAATACTAAAGTCTTTTAAAAAACGTTATATGGAATTTGTTGCGTTAAGCTGTAAAAGTTCAAGTTTCCAACGCTGGGAAATCAAGAGTCACGATAAAATGCGCTTAATCTATCCGTGAGGTATTCCCGAGTCGGCCGTTGGCGAGTTTAGAAAGAACCCCACTCGAGATTACTGCAAATCGTATGTGCTTTTAAAAAAGCCGGGAACGGCTCCACTCCACGTTTTTTTCCTATTTTCGGGACTCCGTTGAGTGGAAAATGGCGCGAGTTATGCGAGTTCGTGTGGAGTGGGTCTTGGGGCATAAACCCTCGGAATTCTGTGTATCACGCGTCAAAATCTTGAAATTCATTCAGTCCGCATCAATAATGTTGAAGAGGTTGCCCGGCGCGGCGTCGTCCAACGGGTTACTAATTTTTGTGTTCGAACTCCACAAAGCACTTCACAGTGGGACGCCACAAGAACTAATTCTATTGCCGATCCATCAAGTGTCCATATTCAAATCTCTCACAAACCCAATCAGTTTTAGCAATCAGCCGGTCATTATTAATCACTTTCAATTTGAGACTGTTACTTCCAAAGGGAAGACTATTTAAAAACAACAATGATATCATAATAAACACTTTCCGTGGAGATAATTGAGTTCTGGAAACGTAATTGACAAAATAATGGACGCCTAATGGGCACAATGGCCACAATTAAGACGCTACAGAGCAAATGATAACAAATAAGGGAAAGTCCCCGAATATAAGGGAGAGGCTGAAGGAATTCCGAAGGGATATTAGTGTCCCCAACGCTGGAAGACTGCCGCGGGGTAATTCCACCTTTCAAAAACAAATCGTTTCAAAAATAGACTTTCACTCTTGGACACCCTTCCGCTATTTCAGTGGGGCTCCCGTGTTCGAGTTATTTATCAACTCATTACTCTCAGTTGTCTGTTGTTGTTCTAAATTCCCCCAAATTAGTTTCGTCTGTTTTTAAATTTCCACTAAAACCGACGCGTTGGCGGCAAAGCTCTCCCCATATCCCACCAGCCAACATCTCTCGTAAATCTACAACTCGCTACTAATGAACAAAATTTTAATAGTAACTTGTGCCTTTATAAAACCCCAGAGCTAACCAAAAACCTAATACGGGGGGAACGTTGCCGGATAAGCCATATAATGAAAGAATTCACGATACGCGAGAGAGCTTTTTTCACAAATGAATCCCGGAGTTAATTAAACTAACCGACTGATTGGCATCCATTTCCAATTCATCTTGCCGGCCTCGTGCGGATTTATTAATGCACTCACGTGCACTCGGTGCAGGTTTCATTACCGAATTGTGTTACTTCTAACGTTAATGCACTCTAATCCGGCTCTTTTGCATTACAATGCGCATAAACCAAGTTTGTTCGCTTAATAATAATACACCCAGACACTGCCTTCAAGCTATGCACACACAACCTCGTCTATGTGTACGCAGTGCGTTTTTATCGAATAAGAGCGAGTTTTGGCAAACACCTGCCTTTTTTATCGCGACTAGTGTGTAAACGATCGCTTTGTATAATAAATAAGCGGAAAAAGCAATAACAGCTGGTGCGAAATTGGACAATTTCGTTTACCGTACTCCGATATCGCTTTTTTCCGCGAAAGAGACCGCTTCCTTGTTGAAAAAGGTGCCGCGCTGGATTTTCAAAACAGGCGAGTGTTTCATTCAAATACTCTCCCGTCTCATCAAACACAATGGTATCGTAACGCGTTGTACAAAACGGTCACGTACTCGCAGTCGAGTGACCATTCATCTAACGCATACAGTCATGCACAAAATTAACGAGAATCGTATTAAAGGCTCTCGTGGATTCGGGGAACGGGGACATTGTTCGCGTCTGAATCAGCCCGCGACTGACGGATTTGTGACGAAATTGATCAGTTTTGACGGCGCGGATAAAGTCGGTCGGGCTTAGGCGACCGCACGACCGGACCTCCCTCGTGCATCAATTCGCGATTATGCCGAAAAGGACGACGATAATTTCTGGATTTATCGGCGGACTTTGGAGATTTCGATGCCGGTCGAGGCCGCACCCGACCGCAAAAGTCGAAAATCGCGGTTATAGAAAGCACACGTCTATAAGTGAATTGTGTACAGCCTTCTGTAACAATGCAGGTGATTCAGGTGAATCCGAACGTGCACGGCCTATAATGATACGTTGTTTGCGGGGTCGTTAGACATCATATACGAAGGAAGAGAGTTTTAGGCCGGTTTCGGCGCCGTTTTGCCGAAACTGCCCTCCGCGGACGCAAACTGGCCCCATCGAACGGTTTGCTCAAGATGAATTAATGACCGACATTAACCGTCATTATAACGTCGACAGGCCGGGACCTGCGCGCTTTCGAGTGAGACGTCCCCGGCATCAGACGACGCGCCCTTCTCGCAAAACCGAAACCAAAACCGAATGTGTTATTATGATAATTGGGATTTTAGCATAAAAGCTCGCCCGCGAATCGCGATCGTTCCGTGCGAGACCGCGGATTATTGCCCGTCATTAAAATCGCTCATCGGCGGAGAGTCCCATAAAACCGATTTTTTTCCGATCCCGTTTCGGAATTAAATACGGTCGCGGTCGAGGTATCGCATAATTGATGTTTCGCGCTTTACGGTCATCAGTCCTGAAGTCTTATTCGCTCTTATTTTCGGTAATCCGTCACCGGCATAAGCGTAAAACCCGAGCGTTGGCATTGTCGCGTTTCCCACAATGGACGAACATGCGTGGACGTCTGGTTGAAATCAAATTAGCACCTGCGTCGCGCCCGACTCAATGGGAAACCGATGGAATCGAAGGTAATTGCTCACATCTCCGTTTACTCGCCATGTCACGTCGCAATTAGACGATCCAATCGGTCGGAATTAAGCCTAGGTGCCTCATTATGTCGCTATTCTTGTGTGTCGCCGCGTATTAAGAAAGCAAATAACTCTCAGATATGCCCATCATGCTCCTAGACTCACAACACGCCATTATCCACGCAAGTTAAACGCCATCCACATCGCGGAAAGGAGACGAGTTTGCATGTTTCTTCTTCGATTCAGATCTGGAGTTCGTTGCTCTTCTCGGCAGAGTGTGACGAATTTTCCGAAAATTTCCGGTTCGTGGAAGTAAAGGGCGAAAACCCTTCTGCGGTGGTGGGTCGATTATTTATGGCGCCTCGAACCATAACCACCCCCGTTTTGAGTAGGTATTTGGCGAGTCTGTTATGGCTGAAATTTGTTTATGGGGGTGCGTTTATGATTTCAGGGACGAAATCGCGTTACTGCCAAGGACTATAAGGCGTCTCGTAAACACATCAATTTTGCGAATCCCAGTTATTGAGCGGCCCCGAACGGCAAAAGGGGAACGATGGTTTATAATGCCATGGCGTTTTTTACAGCGACAATAAAAAAAATCGCGACAATACCCAAAGCAAACAGAAAATAGAAACTTGGAAAAAGCGGCGTTTTGCGGGGCTAACGGTAAAGCCGTGGGTTTGATCTCTGGTATTATCGATGGCCGTCACAGAGATGAGCGTTTGTTGCACCATAAAAATTAACAGATCGTTCAACCTTCAAAAAATGGATGGCCAGTGTAGCGTGGCAAAAGCGATTTCGATTGAAAACAGTGGGACTGCAGCGGCGAATCCATCAACGACTGCACGGCGTAGTGGTAAATAGAAGAAACTGTATTTCCTGAAGACATCCGCTTCTTGTGCAATTTAACACGGACCGAGTCCGCTCCGATCTCCTTTCAACGGCTTCGGCCGAGGTGAGTGGAACGCGTTGTCAAAGAGGAGGCTCGCAAAAGCCGGACACGCTGGATTGCCCTCCATAAATCCTCCGCTACATTATCTTATTTAGGTACGCTCATTGCGGGTTTACTCGGAGTCATTTGGCTTTGCTGAAACCGTTCGCCTTATTTATAAACTGGTGCCCATCGGAAACTTGAAACAACGAACCGGAGACCTGACCATTATTATTACCACGGTTTTTTCGCCTCCTTTCCACCAGTTTTTGCCCAAAATTTTCGCCCGGTCTCTACACGGTTTTACTTAAATCAGGTAGACAATGACGTGTCGACTATTGTCACGCAGGTACGGACTATTTAAAATCCCATTGATAAAAATCAAGGACGTTCCGGCACATATTAGCCGTAATAATGCGAGGACTTATACGCCACACAAGTCGCTACCTGGGCTTTTGACGCTCTCTGCTGCCGTTAAAAGTGAGAAAATTTCAATTAGACTCGAAAAAATTTGTCGCCTAGTCTGAGGTGCGACGAATAAAACCGGTGATAAATCCCGATGCGTTCAAGAAGCTCTTATGCTAAACGAGTGCCATAAATAATAGTTAAGTGGGGTGTTTTGCATAGGAATGGCTAAATAATAATTCCTAGCGATAATTGAAATCACTGCGATAATAAATTACGGGCTCGAATTCCATTAGAGGGGCTTGTGTGATGGTACAAACACCCCGATTCGACAAGTTTTCATTAGTGATGACCGCATAAATCCCACGCGACTATCGTAAGTACCTAAGCCGTTTAGAAGAATCCCGTGCTCATCTTTACGTACTTTTTAACGTTATACACCGGCGCACGATTTAAATTTGGGTGGTCACATCCGTAAGTACGTTTTAATCCCGTGATTAATGGCTCCTAGTTTGAAAGCCGCTTTTTATGGATTATATATCGGAGGAAAGACGGGGGGCTAAAGCATAAATAATAAACGCTATCTTGTAAATTTTTTTGGGGACCGCGCCGAATATCGTCCATAAATCATGCAATACCCACAAAACGGCAAGCAAACTTAATTGCGAGTTTGTTCTTGGAGTTTACACCGCACTCAGCCGTTTGTCATGGGTAAAGACCGAGGAGGAGGAGGAAGAAGAAGAAGAAGAAGAAGAAGGGATCTTAACATGATAAATAGTTGTTGATTGGAGACTGGAGAGAATAAGCGACGATGATAACTCTCGAGTCTCATAAAATTTCTAAAAATAATTCCGTCCTCGCCACGTTGTAAATTAATTGCGTTCATCGTCGAGTTGTGTAACTCTGAAAAAATTCTCGATTATTTGCTTAATTCGCTGCCGTCTCCGGAATAGCAATCTAGACCAGTCGTTAAACTGCCAATAACATCTCATTATCTTGTGAAACCGCCGCCCGGTTGAGTTTTATGCTGGATGACCGCCCGAAATGAGTTAATAATTACGTGGCCCCCTAATTTCGATTGGTACGAGAGCTTCGAAGTTGAAATTAACTTGCAGATTTGTAACTCTCTGCCCCGTCTGCATGTAATTATTATCTCAAGTGCCAAACAAAGGAAATGAATAATAAATTAAAAAGATTTTTTAATTACTGTTTTGCATTGTTCAAGATACCCACATCGTAGACATCTTTCGAGCACAAACACTCGAAATTATCGAGTATCCGATCGGGATAATGATCAATATTGTGTTTATTTTCATGTCAAAACATTCTATGATAGCACCGAATCAAATTATTCAGAATCGCCCGATCGAATTGATGCGTTAAGCGTTCTCCAAAATTAATTTATCAGATAAATTGGTGATGGGTAAATAACAATCGGAACGAAGTTGACATTAAGGGCCATTCAGGCCCAATCCAATATAATTCAATATTTTTATGCTTGTATATTTCTGAATTTAATGTGCAGCCATTAAATAATAAGCACTAAAATCGTGTTTTTAATTAAAGAAACAACCGGTTTTAATTAATCTAACATGGAAATTTAATGCTCCTATCGAGAAATACGAGTATAAGTATGTAATACTCTCATACCTACTACGCTTTATTATACGGGGATTAATTTTAAAACGAAATAAATTCCTCGAACTCAACATTCAACAGCGAGGGTAATAAAATGTTGTACGTGTATCAACGTTCGAACAATGCAGCACTTAAAGCTTTTATCCGCTTCTCTTTTCCTCCGCGAATGCAGAGATGCAAATAACATAAAGGTGTTTACTTACCGTGTGAGTACGAGTGCTAAGGCTGATTTCATTTGCTTTTACTTCGAGTACACTTTCAGGACTGGGTACGCAAGTATCTCTTCAAAGGTAGATATGTTATTACCTAAGACAACAACGTCGATTTCAAATAAACACATTTTGACGCTTATATTATAAAAATGTCTTTAATCGTTTTAAAGAATAATAATGTACATATTTAACAGTCTTTACTTAAATATTGATAAGTAGTATTAAACTAGCCTTATTTACAGTTGACTTAAAGTAGTGACTAATAAGCGTTCAGTAATTAGTACTACACGTATTATTATTATGTATTATTATGAAGTATAAATAAATATCATTTTTAATTTATTTACAAATTTTATGTACAAAGAAAAATTCATCATAATTTGGGACTACAATAGTTGAGAGAAAATCTTATCATGAATTAGTGACATTCAAATTGTATAATATAACATTCGAAAAATTGCTATAATTTAGACGAATTTTAATTAGTTAAATTGGATTATAGTTAAGTAAAACAGCCTTTAAAAAATATCATGTTATTAGCCCAGACAGATCACAAGAGATTAGGGCTAATCAGTTTGAAACACCTAAATATTATACGTGATTTCCATTATCAGAAATGTACACATCTAGGTTTTAAGAATTTTCAAATCTAAATCGCAGTTCTCATAAATCGATGCACCGTCATCCGACTGATCGTAAAGTCTTTCGAAACTACACAAACTCGCGATTACACGAAATAAGTCCTCGACTGAGGTTGAGTGTCCGGTATGGTCGAGTAAACGTGATGCGGAGGCGCTTCCGGTCTGCAAGGAGGATACTGCGAATATTGCGGAGGCGGCGCGTCGATCGAGATGTAACTGTGGTTCAGTTTCTCCGAACCGTAATGCTGGCTGCTGGCGCTGGAGCCCGCTTCGTCCTCTGTGCTCCTGGCGGATTCGCCCGAAACGTAGGTGCTCTGCGTGGGCGTCGGGGTCAAAGCCGCCCCGTGGATTCCGGCCATAGCCGAATACTTGTACCAGGAATCCGGGGCCGTAGGCGCAGCCGTGTACCTGGCGCTCGGCTTGCACCTGATTTCGGGCTGGTGGTGCTTCTTCCCTCTGCGGGCGGCTCCCGTGCGGTTGTCCACCACGTCGGGCATCGCGTACCGCAGCTTCTCCCAGAAACGGCGCTCGCCCCATCTGGTCGCCGTGCAGGCCCGGAGCAGGGCGCGCAGCTCTGGGTCCATCGGCTCGAGCGGGTCCCCGGACAAAACGCAAACTAATTTGTGCCGGTGGGAAGACCGCAGGGCCGCTTGCAGTGCGGCCCTGAACTCGGGACGCGACCACTCGCTGCATATGAGGCCCGGAGACACCACGAAGATGACCCGTTTGGAAGCGTCGGACGCGCCGACCATGGCCTCCGCCAAGTAGGATGCGCCCCCGTGCAAAGCCAAATCTCGATTGTGCAGGCACAGTGTGTGACCGAATTGCTCGAGTTCAGGGGCGATTATTCTGGCGGCCAGTTCTTCGTCTTTGTGGCTGTACACCATGTAGCAATCGTACAGGCGATCTCGGTCGTCCTTGTTGTCGTGAGCGGTGGCGGCGTCTTGGAAAATTCTCACGCCGTATTTCGAGTGCGCCCACAATCTGACGTCTTGGCGAAAAACGAAAACGACCGCCGCCAACAGGCAGACGACGATGACGGCGACTAATGTGGCGGCTAATAGGGGAACGTAGCTGCCGCCCAGCAAGGGGTTGTTTTTCATTACTTCCCGCTGTATCACCGAGGTGGCTATGGCGTTGTCGGTGTTATCACATCGATTAATCACGTCGGCGACCGTTTCGGAACTGTCGAAACAAAATAATTTCGTCGGATCGCCGCCGGTTTCCCGGATCCAGGCGTCGAGACGCCCCAGCGAGCCGCAATCGCACGACCACTTGTTGCCGTCGAGGGTAACGCGCGGCGCGACGGCGCCCGCCTCGGAAATCTCCAAGCGCGGAATGAAATCCACTATCTTGTTCTCGTCCAACTTCAGCACCTCTAAATCTTTCATGTTTTTAAATGTCTGGTTGCTCACATAAGAAATTTCATTATGGTCAAGATACAGTTCGTTAAGCAGTTCGAGTTGGTCAAACTCGAAACCGCGAAGTTCCGCCAGCTTATTGTTTTCCATGTGGAGAACTTTCAGAGACTTTACGCCGTTGAAAGTGCGATTGTGAACCGCTCTCACGTTACTGTTATTTAAAAACAATACTTCCAATTTCTTTTTACCTATGAAGACGTGGCTGCCCAGGTCGCCCAGGTTGTTTCCGTCCAAATAGATTTCGGTCGCGTCCATCGGAATCTTGCCCGGGACGTTGGTGTAGCCGGCATTGCTGCAATCGACGACGTTCGACGACCACGTGTGATCGTGAAAACACGTGCAGTTCGTGGGACAAGTCATTTCACAATCACAGGCATCAAAATCACAACAATGGCATACGGCGAAACAGTGGGTTTCATAAGGGCACAGAAATTGACTCGGTTTCAAGCTCAACAACGCTTGAGGTGGGGACCCACGCGAATGTGCTAATTCACATGTAACAGTATCTAAATCCAACACTTGCGGGTACTGTCTTAAATTACTCAAGTGATTAATGCGGAGCAACCACTCCATTTTGCAGTCACAATAGAACGGGTTGCCCCCTATGAAGAACTGGGGTAGGTCTTTGTCGCTGCTGACTAAACTCAAACTCAACGCGTTCAAGTCCAGGTATCGAATGTCGTTGCCGTATAAAACGACCTTCTCCAGGTTAGTTTTTCGTGCGAAAGTATTGGCATGGACTGTAGTAATTCGGTTGTTATTTAAAAATAAAGTTTCGACACTATCCGGAACAGAATTTTCTTGAATTTCGACTATCAAGTTGAAGCTCACATCCAGCATTTTAATTTTTAAGGTGTTTCTTACGTCATAGTAGTTGCCGAGTTCGGTTATTTCGTTATCGTGCATATCTAACCATTCCAAGCTGGAGGGCAAATGGCTGAAATCGAACCAAAGCAGGTTATTGGATGATACATTCAGCCAAACTAAACTTTGCAGGTTGGTGAAGACGCCACTTATATCCGTCAGCTCGTTAGCGTCCAGCCTAATGGCCTTCAGGGTCGGATTACTGGCAAAAGCACTCTGCTCTACGTGTTTGATTTTATTCGAAGCGAGATTCAATACTTGGAGTGACGGCAGCGTCGAAAAAGCGTCTCGTGAAATATTCACGATGTGGTTATCAACCAGTCTGAGACCGTACAGGAGATCGAGGCCCTCAAATGACGAATTCGTGACCGTCTCGATGTGATTTTTCCCTAAATCCAGAGTTTTCAGGAAGCGCAACTTGCCGATGCCGGTGGGCACGCCCCCCAACATATTTCCGTTCAGACCCAAATCCTGTAGGTCAGTCACGTTTTCGAACGTTTGCGGATGGATGTAGTCGATTTTGTTGGAGTCTAGCAGCAGTTGATTGAGGCCATACATTCCGGAGAAATGGTAGGATTCGATTCTCGTGATGTAGTTGTGAGTCAGGGTAAGTGCGTGGAGGTTTTTTAATTCGGAGAATGCGCCCTCGGCTATAAAGTCGATGCTGTTGTGCTCCAAATTGAGTATCTGCAGGGTGTAGAGATCGTGGAAAACATTTGTATCGATTCTGGTCAGTGCGTTGTGTGCCAAATTCAGTACAATCAATCGGATCAGACCTGCGAAAGTGTCCCTGTTCACCAAACGACTCGACAGCTCGTTACGTGACAGATCTAGCACTTGTAATTGATCCAGACCTTCCAGCAGTCCCGGTGCGAGAACGCTTAGCGAATTGTTGTGCAGGTAGAGGTGTCTCAAATCTCTCGAGGATTGGAACATTTCTGGAGGCAGGGCCACCAGACAATTGCTAGACAAATTCAGGGTGTGGAGGGACGTCAATCCGACGAAAGCCCGATCGGCCAAAGTCGAAATGGCATTATCTTCCAAGTGCAGTTCTTCTAATGACCGCAAGCCGGATAATCCGTTGTCGGGCAAGACAATAATATCATTGTGAGACAAATCCAAGATTTCTAAACTGGAAACGCAGGCCCGCCCCGGAGCTAACGGTCCGTTTCCCCAATCCGAAAAGCCCAAAGCTGCCATATCTTGGAGCTTATTTCTGGTCAAGTTCAAATGCGTCAAACTGTAAAGTGGGCAGAACAGATCGGGTGGCGTAGACCAGATATTATTATCGGCTAAATCGAGAGTCCTCAATTCTCCCATTCCTTTGAAACTTTCCGGGTATAATTCCAGCGTCATCGAGGACCAATCCGAGTTGTGCGATCGCAAAGAAAAACGACGTAAATGACGTAGAGGTGCAAGTGCACCTGCCGGAATGTTTCGCATTTTACAGAATTCCATTTTCAATTCCTTGAGGCGCCTAAGAGTGTTCAGGAATCCTCTATTGTTGCCGTCTATGCTGCTTTCGAAGAAGAGAACATCGCTGCATTCTAACTTGAGCACGGTGACCCTGTCCGCCTGACTTTGGCTCAAATTACCCAAGAGAGCATCGGCACTGTTGATAGTCCTGATGTTGCACGACAACACTTGCTCTTCGACGCTGTCATTCTCTTCCACGGGTTGCATTTGCCACTCGCATCCTCTAGGTGCCGTTTCGATGCTAGTCAGAGACCTCGCACTCACTGTCACTAAAAAACTGAGGGCGATTACGGAAAACCACGCGGCAGTCTTTTCGGAACACATCATTACCGAATTGGGGATTTCGTTAATTCATCACAGATCAGTCTTTCGCGTTTGAATGTTTTTATTTCTATAAAGTTTTTGAATAATCGGAGAAGTTTGCGACGTATTCGGAGTACAGCTGTGAACGCGTCCACTCCGCACGGCCGACTGACGGAAACTGAACGTGGAGTGGAGGACACTGTTGCGCTCCGGCAAAAGTTGTAAGGGTCATGGCTCCGCCTTTTATTGCCCCTCCACGGCACGTTATCAGGACTTCAGCTGGCTTGCTTTCAGCTGAATGGCGAATGTCACGTGTACTTAACGAATTTTAACAACGTGCAAACTAGCCGGCTTTTATCCCCACCCGAAGAGCCGGTTAATAAACATACGATCCAATAAAAAAAAGTCGATTTCGGACCATGGCGGCCGGACCGACATATCGGAGATCTCTCACATTACTCGCGAACGTGATTCACTTCCAGTAAAAGCAATTAATCTATTAATAATTTCTTCCAGTATTGTCGCTGTCTTAGAAATAAGTCTACCTACTAAATTGAGAATGACAGATAACTTTATATCTTTTAGCTACTAGATTAATTTCTGGTTTTTGAATGCAGAAATAATATTTACGGATGAAGAACGATCGGTAATCAGTGTTCATTCATACCAAAACATTGTAGCCAAAAAGGTAACATTTTGGGATACAAAATTTTCTCAAGTTGGGGCTGACTGAATCCTTTATCGTTTGTATTTGTTTCAATTTCTTTTTCTTGTTGCCATCTACGGATCAGTAGGCAAAGCTGTGGAATAATATTTATGAAATCTTCGGGCTACCGTAGGGACGTTTATTCTGCCATCTCTTATTCCGTGTGGAACTAACAAGACCACCTACTTTCAACAGCCAGCTCGGAGCAGCTACGTCTCCTATCCTACAGTAGATGGCGCGATAGATATTAAATTGAAGAATAACGAATTTGAAATGCCTACCCATATTGGCAGTAATTTAATTAATGTACGAGAATGCAATTATGTGCACATTACACAGGGAACTCAGTTGTGAAAAATAAGCGTTATTTGTTTTTGTTTACAACAACAGTTTCGATATTTTGATATTCGGATCACGCAATCATGTTTACTTTGGACGAAAACATTTTGATGCTTCGATAAATTTATGTTTTGCCGGTCGCAGCGCATATTTTGTATTTCGTTCACAACTGCACGTTGTTCATGTCCTTTTGTGGGCACGGGAAGCCGGGAAAGCCCGGCAGTGAATGAGCGTTCTACGGGAGTCGAATGCACATCACAAAAGCCCAAAGAGGAATATTAACCGAAACATTAGAGGGATGCGCCAATGGTTGAGGTAATCCCCTTAATCAGAAACTGACGGCGTTGTGCGGATGGTGTAATTTAATTCCGCCCACGTAAAGCTCCTCATTGACGATCAACAACGATATAATTCAAAATGAAACTCCATTGTTACAACCCAAAACTGAAGACTATGGGGAGGATAAAGTGAGTGAATGCGCGCCAGTCTGTTCATTAAATTAGCTAAAACTCGATTCGCCGCTCGTGCTTACCTACACGTACCGAGCTCAGGAACTCGTGCCTCTAAATCCGACCAAAGACTTTACCCTGCAGCAGGCTCTTGCAAGGGGCGAGTATATGCGAAATTCCGCCGTCCTGATGGATTCGATTACACAAAATTAGTTTTTATTTTCGGCATCGGCGCTGTGATCATCATCATTAGGGCCGGAACTCGAAAAAGCTCGATAATAATCGCGTTATACGGGGCGCATGATAAATTACCGAAAGCCAATCGATCGGGTGTAATTTTTCTCGACGCGTCCTCTATCAAATTCGATACAGTTTTCGGCGCAAAGCGAAACGGATCGTGTTTTGCAAACGATATACGAAGCCACGTGCAGGGGCGTAACGAAATAAATTCAGGTCAAATTGACATGGGAACATAAATCCTCGGATTCCACGCGATTTCCGGCCCTGGTGCCAGCGCCCGCACACCAGGGGCGCATCAGCATTAAGTACAAGCAAGAATGAATACGAAAAAACGACTTTCGCCATCAACACTACTCACCACCCCCCAATAGCATGTGAAACTGGAATTCGACCGACAATGGCAAATAGTCAAAGAGAAATAAAAACAGTACGTGGGGACAATTAGTAATCCCGAGGGGTGCGATCACGTGCCAGCAGGGGCAAATTCCCGATAACAACAATAATAAAAGATATGGGCAGTTCAGCAGACCAGACGGTTACAGGGTGGAGCGGGACTGGATCGATACGGAGTGGCGTCGGTAATATGCACTTTTATCTTGAAAAAACAGGGGAGGAATGATCTTTGCATGAATTTGGGTGTGCGTGCCACATATCGGGAGAGCGCCGAGAAGAGCGTGGAACTGACAGCGTCGGCCTGGAAACTGAGGGCATAAATTAGGACCTGACAAGTTTTTCCGTGGCCGAGAAGAGAAAATAACGAAGAGATGATAAATGCCACCGCATAAACACGAATTGCTTATTTCCCCCCGAAACGAAAATAATTTCACTCTTATCAACCAGAAACACACACATCCGTCAGGTGAGAATTGATCGGATCGGGAAAGTCGGGGGAAAAAACGGGATCGACCGTTGCGCTGGAAGGACACACGCCCGAAACTTTCCCGATATAATAATGACGATGGCAACGTCCGGCCTGAAATCCGGCTTTCAGTTTCGTTATCGGCCGTTTGTTGCCGGTCGAGAGGAGTCACCTAGCTGTATCGGGGTGAATTTCGACCGATAATTTCAGACCTCAGGAGGGACCGTAAATCATCCACCGGCGGCGGCCCGATCGATCGCCTCGGGTGTTTTATAACTCCGGCATTAATTAAAGTGGTGGCCATTGTCACACAATAATAGGTGCGTCCGTTTTGGCACTAACCGATCAATCACGTTCACCGGGAATTTCGGACGGCGACCGCTCATTTCGATCTCCGAGTTCCATCAGCCCCAGGGTCTTTAAATTCATATTCATAGCATAATTTACCCAAGAAAAACCTAATTCTAAATTTCCCGAGCTTGCGATATTGCATTTTCTCTGTAGGTAGATGAAAATCTATGTAAAAAATACTCTCCCCTTCAAGGCTTTATAGATCGAAGAAGAAATAACTTTTGGAACTAATGGCCCAGTGCTGGCGGGGTTAATGAAGTTATAGATTTCGCCAGGTGCAATTTTTGACATTTATCGTAGCGGTGAATGAAATTAACAATTTCCAGGAGCTTTGACGCGATAATCCGTATTTTGGAACGGCTCTGTTCTCGTTAGACGTCTCACGTGTCTGCACGACTGTGAAGACGAATTTTAATTTAGCTAAGTCCCCGTCAAATCCTCGGGGTTGGCGTAATCGCCTATTCCGCTATAGGTAGAAATGCTATGGGTTTTATTACACGTTATCAGCACGTCTTGTGATCTCGTAATTATACGCGAGATCGAGTCCCAGCCGTGTGACGTCACCGCAGCGTATTCCCGATGTAATTTAACGCTTATCTGCGGGATGTACGCGCGTCGCGTAATGTAACGTCGCCCGCGATATGGGGGTAAAGAAACTGACGGATTATCTTAAGGCTAGACGCGATTTATTGCCGTATTGCTGATGAAACTGGGTTTATGCCGGCCATCGAGGCACCCGGAGAGATAAACAAATTTTATTACCGCCATTACAACCTACTTTGGATAAGAAGGGATCGGCAAAAATGCTCAAATAGAGCCGAGAGATCGCTCCAATCCGACCAACAACTCGGGACCGAATCGGTTATTAACCCAGTTCCAAGTTAAAGGACCGGGGCTCGACTCGACTAACAAGAAAAATCAAAGCGCTGCAACTTCCTTCAATTAAAGAGGTACTCGAGAAAAGAGGATGAAGCGTGTTTATTCTGCGCTTAAATTTACTTACTTCTTTTTCAATTCGGAATTTCCCCCCCGTGCGAGATAATGTATAAGCGGTCGTCTGATGACCTTCGGCCTCCCGGTGAGATGGCAAATTAAAATTTTCCCATGAGCCGAGGAGAGGGTCCGCGCTTCAGAAAGTCCTTAAAATTAATCGTTTAATTAACACTCTTATTCGCTGTGTTAATTAGCGTCCTGTTTACTGCCTGAGAGGGCGTAGCTCAGGTAGAATTTGGCGCGTTAAAAATTAATGCATATAATTAAAGGCGAGCATCTCCAGGTTGTTAAAATATTCATGGCCAAATAAAAGACGGTGAGTTAATGTATGCGCAGGAATTAATCATAACAGGACATCCTTGCGTCGTTTCCTCCGGGATGCCAATTATCCTGCAACATGCTACCAACTTGGAGATCCTAGCAGTCTCGAGGCGACCGCGCCCCTTTCCACCCTCCGAAGAGAAAAGTACACGTATTTACTTATGCATAAACCGTAGATATATCTCTTTGGCGAATTACCTTAAAATTTCCCGTCGCCACTTGATAAATAAATAAATTCCGCCACTTTTAAGGTTATTGTGGGACCGCTCGAATACGTTGCAACTTTTCCGGAAATGCTCCCGTTTTATTTTTTGGCGAAACACTCGGCGCCCGTTTTATAAGCTACACGTAAACACACACAACGAAACACGTAGGTACTTCGGGCTTAAGTTTCGGCACTTTTGCCTACGAGATGCCCCAATTACCCAAGTTTACTACTGCCTCAATAACTGCTCCTGTTTGTGAGGCGAGCTTTGAATTGCGTAAACTCCCGCACAGTGCACAAGTCAGCGAACTTTGAGAAATGGGGAAGCGGAATTTGTAGCCGACTCATAAAAAGTGAAATTACGCGTTGTGAATATTCCCATTCATACGACCGGTACCACATTTATTCGAGGCCGAAAGGGAAAGCGATTTGGAACTTTTCGCGAAAGGGCCGAAAGTGAAAAGCCCGTCGACGCACTCACCGTCGTGATCTCTTCCACCGACGTCGTCGTCAAGTTTCGTCCGCGTCCGGAACTGTATATAAGTAAGTTTTAATAGTTTGAGAGCACGCTAAGGTTCCTCGAGAGTCCAAGAGACGGGAACAATGTTCGCGCCCAACGATACCCTGGCGCATTGCATTGCTAATTGCCAAGAACCTCACTTCCAGCGAACTTTAGGCCCGTCTCGGCCGACCCCCGCCCTCGACAGGAATATACAATTACTCGCTCGTCCGTTTTTAGAGCAAAAGCGCCACATGTTCAGAACTGAAATCCTGTACGACACGTCCGCGTGAAACGTCGTTATTATGTCTTCGACGCGATTTTTTCCACGGGGATGTTCACGGGAGTATAGAATTACTCCATCCTCGAGAAATCGCTTACAGATTTTACCCCAATAGTCGGATCGAGGTACTAATTAATGCGAGTCCTTCGATAAAGCTCAAACAGATCGAGTGAGCTTGATTCGCCGGTCGCACCGGAAGTTGTGCATCAGCTCGGGCGAACCGGAAATTGATCGAGAGCGAATTTAGGGCCGCTAATGTTATACCGGCTCCTTTTTTCGATCGGCCACTCGTCACCCAGTCGGCGATTCGAAGGGTTGGCGATTTGGCGCGATCGCTCATTTTCGCGCGACCCTCTTCGACGACATAATAAAAGACACTCTAATTAAATGTCAGGACGAATCCATTGTCCGTCCGTTTGACGGAAATCCTTTGTCTCGCACGTCCTGCCGGTTTAATGAGAACCCTCCGCCTTCTAATACACTTAGTCACAGAACAGGAAAATTATCGGAGCGTTCATGCGACCCGGCACGAAATAATAAGGCACACTCCTGGAAAACCGAGAGACGCCCCGCTTCTGGCGCTGAATGATTCAGGGCCACCCACAAAGGACTGGAAAAATGAACGCCGCGGGCCCGATGCAGGGATCATTTGCCGTGCATTTTTACGACTGCTAATGCGCCTCCGGCTGCGGAACCAATGACGCGCTCAGTCTATACGACCGTATTCGGATCATTCTAAGGGTCGAAGGGGGACGTATGCAACCAGCGTTGCGATTATTCTGATACGGTGCACCGAATCCGCCGGCGCTGCAAAACACGCTCTCTAATTAAATCCGACCTGAATGCCCCGTTTTTATCTCGATATTAACGAACCAAATCCGGATGATCATGTTCATGTGTGCGCATCTAGCAACAACACCGGCCAATCATCATTACGCCAACTGTAACATCGAGCATAGGTATGCTGCATCAGGTTGTATACGAGTTAAATAACCCGAACTGCGTTCTTTCTTGATTAGTGTGCACAGAATCCCGGTCTTGTGACGCGCAACGAGCCACCAGAGATGATGATCAAGTGCAGCCGGTTTATTAATATTTTCCAGTAATTGAATTTCATATAAGTACAAGATCCACGCAGAGCCGGTCTTCGTCGAGACGAGAGCTCTTCTTATTAACTCGATTCCGAGAGTCTCCTCCGATGTCGACGGGGAGGACGAATTTATAATACAAATCTGCTAGACGTTCCTCTCGGAGAATACGAATTTATCTGGAACATCGAAACGGGGCATCGTCTAGACAAAACAGAATGGTGTCGCTATAATTTGAAAGTATTCGATTAAAGTGGAGGGTTGTTTTATTCAGTGTTCGCCGTCTCGAAAGTGCGCGCTCGAGCGGGTACACTCTCCCTCTGCATATCCATAGGTGCGCACCTAAACGAAAAGTGCTTTCGACTGTTGACTTTTATTGGCGAAAGCGTCACCGCGCTATCGCAATGCCGGGGACATATTCCGCGGTGGATGGCTGTTTAATAAGTCAAGTCATACCCGTCCGCACGACTAAAACAAACCGTCGAGTGAATGCAATTTCGTGCTCCGGCATGAGCGTATGCGGCTCACATATGAAATAATGTAGTGAGCCGTGCAACAATATGGCCTTTATGACATTTTCAGCGAGTCTAATAACAAGTTTAGACCGGTTTTACAGGCGTCGGAACGCCGGGGCGAAATTCGTCCAGGACTCGATCATTAAAACCGGTACAAATCATGATTGCCGCCAACTGGCGCTGACTTGGATTGCTTTACGGTGGACCCGCCGGGATTTACGCGAGGACTAAACACTTCCGATAGGGGTCGCCCCCAAATATATTACCGCTAATAACGACTTTTATTGCTCCGGCTCGCTACATTCCCGGATCTGACGCCACTCTATAATAAGTAACTCCGGGGGTTTATTATACGATTCCGGGCCCGGAACACCGGCACAGGATCGGGCCTACTCACGTTCTCGCAATGGCCCATCGTCGCCGAAAAGAGAAAGTCGTTGCGGAAAATGCCCGGCCGTATTCAATCCGACGCCTGCACCTAATACCCCAACAAGTGGGCCGCATCGAGTCGAAAATCGAAATTCCATCACCATATGAATTTAATCCGGCCGGGGCAGCGACGAAAATAAATTTCGGCTGTTGGTGTTTATGAGAAATGGGGTGCGCGCACCCTTTCCCCTCGCATCGCCAGAGACGGGGGTGGAAGTGGCTAATAGCCGAAGCGATAAATCTCGCGCCCGGCGAGAAATAAGAGTGTCGGCCTTCCAGCACCGCCATTTTATAGCAATAACTGCCTTTGTGCGATAAGTGTTTATTGTAGTTTAATGATCTGACGGCGTGTGGCGCTGTCGGAGTTACCAGCCCGCACTTCCGGACGCGGAGGAAAACGGAAAACCGTTGTCTGGCGATACATCCATACCATAAGTCATTCGGTACATTACTGTCTCGTGTGTGACGCCGGTAATCGATAACGACGCCTTTTATACGCGCCGTCCTAATGAACTGGAAACCGTCCCCGTCTCCCGGATCCACTTCGAGAAAGGGACGCGAAATTCATACCCGACCAGGTGTCCAAATTGCCGTCTCTAAACGAGCTCGCAGGAATGCTCGTGCCATATACGGGTTCACGAACCCGACGCAACTTCACAGCCTCGAGTCCCTTCAGTCAGAATTTCGGGGTCTTTGATGTGTCCCTCCCGGTCTCATTTAGACGATTCGGGCATAGGTACGGCTCGGTTGTCCTGTAGATCACCGAAAGCGTGAATGCCCCCAATAATTAAAATATTCGCGTTCCGGGACGGAAATCTTAATTAACGCATTCAATCTCAGGGAGAGGTGGACGCACCCGTCTAGGAATTCCGAATCGAGGGACCGATGGAAATGGGGCTCTCTGGCTGCATAAACTTGTGGCTTCTGCAATCGACAAAAGCGTTCGACTCCTTCGCCATTCAAATGACGAAACGTCGAAATCACGCAACATCCAATTGCGGACGCGGTAATGGAGCTGTCGCTCTCGTCAAATTCCGTATGGCCTCGCGATTATGAAGTCTTTCGGGAATGCGATCGCGCATTTGCTCCGGCGTAATTGAGGCGCAAAAGTGCTAAACCGGAGCAACAAAGTTGGGAGAAAAGCGGTGCCATCTCATTAAAGCTTTTCTTATGCTCTTATGCAAGTTTGCGTTTATCAAAAAACTTCTGCAATGCAAGTAAAACATTCCCAGACGATTTATGAGACTTCCTTGTCACCTTTAGAGGAAATTTTTGGTTTCGTCTTCCTGCCTCATTTTGAACGAATTTACCCTGGATAGTTTCAATAGTTTGGACAATCTTATTGCATCAATTGGAAGGAATGTTAATATTATGAATTTTGAAGGAGGTTTCTATGTTTTGTCCTGAAGAATAACAGCCAATTCGTTGGAAAATCACTTAGCGAGGTAAAATGTCATATTGGCGCTCGCGATTTAATTGTTTGGTTTGGTGAGTCTCCGTCGAGAAACCGGGTGGAAGGAAGTGCGGGCGGCGAAATGAACGTTTTATTTTTATGGCTTTTTCTGTTCTTTTTGAACCCGACTGCTCCGACGCAATTTGCACCGTCTCATAAAAGTTGAAGCTGCCGACTGGGGGATTATGAGCATGCAGTGATTCGGACGAACACTGAGAAAATACACCGAGAGATAGAGGAGAGAGGGTCAATCGCGATACTTCTTTTCCAGCCTCCTCCCTCCGCACCCGAGTCGAACTTTTCTAATTACACTCAACGCCGTGCCGGCCCGGCCTGCGCGCCCCTAAACATTGAAAAATGGTGGACGGGCAACACTTTGTCTTGTCAGGTGTTCCACCTATACATCCGGAGTCGTTTAGTGCGGTGTAAATCGCAAAGGAGGACGCGGCGAAACGTCTCGACTCGGCCGCAACTGCACGGGACAATTAAAAGCACATTTATCACTTTGGCCCCCGGAACGGAACCCGATCCGTTCCCGAAAAAGAAATATCCGAAACAAAGGGACGGCAATTAAAAGAACACCACGGCCGGTTCCTGAGGGACCTTCATCAATCCAGCTCCGGAAAGCGATTTGGCCTCATCCCGCTCGACACATTGCCACGAGCGCAACGTTAATACGCGATCCGGGCAGAATTCCCTCTAATTCTGGATCCGGGTGGGAAAATCCTCATCAACTAAACACCGCGAGCCCGCACGCCACTGCTTTTCGATTTGCCGGGGTAAATCCGGGAAAACTCGGCCGGGTACGTACGGGCCTGCAGGTGGCTGTAAATAATGAAACGTGTACACACGGGTGCGAAAACAATGGTTTGAATAAACTCGCACTGGCGCTTAAATAAGTTAATGTTAGTTCAGCAGTGCCGCCGAGTCGTAAAGTACGTGTGGGGTGCCATAGGCCGATAATGAAAGTAATTAGCGTGATGGGTGGGGCATTACGAATTCGGGCCAAATCTTGGCGTTTCGCGTTTTATTGCAGGGAGGGTGAAAGGGTGAACTTTCCGCCAGCCGAGGGGTACTTTAACTCTGAAATTAATATACAATTTCGAAGTTTACTTCCAAGTTGCGCCTTCTCGCCGGGCTCCGGGGGATACACGCGGCCGAGTCTTCGCCTCGCTTATACGCGATGAATGCGGACCGAAAAATTGCATGCATAAGATTCTTCGGAACTCCGACAAACTCGCCGGACCTCTCCGAGCGAGATTTTTATCGGAATGCGATATAACCCCCGGACTGGACAAAAATCGTAACTTTCGATTTATTTAATTAAATTGCTGCGAGGCGCTTCTTTGAAACTCTCAAAGAGATCCGAACATCGGACGGAGTGCACAGGATTCATCCCAATAACCCTTTAATGAAATATTTCAGATTTACACTGTCACCCCCTAACTCTCAAACAATGGCGATAAATGCCCTGAATAATCAAATTTCATCCGCACGGCAAGAAATATTCAACACCCTAGCTCACCCCGCGGCTTGAATACTCTCATTTTTACTAGTGTTCACATATTTGCACTATGAGTTAGTGTTAATCAGTGTTAATCTAATCACACTACAACAGCGACTTAAGTATAGTGTTAACTGAGTGAATCTCTCCAACTACAAACATTTAGTTTTATTACCTATAGAAAAATCTACTTCTCTTAGGTGTGAATATGATACAATTCACAATTATAGTTTTTAAACACTAAATCGAAGAAATTGTAAAAACAGAACACCCTATTTCTCATCACACAACCACTTTGTAATGAGTGTTGAATAAGAATGCAAATTTTTGCTAAAAACTGGTAAATTTTGGTGGATGAAAAGGGGAAATTCTGTCCGGGAAGCGGACGTTTCGGGCAGCCCTCGCCCTTTAGGTCGTGCGGAATTGCACATTACCGTAAACAGAGGTTCGTCATTAGGCAACTTGTCCATTAGTGTGATGCTGATGATCCGGTATGATTCTACATCCCCGTAGAGCTATCGCCGGAACACGCAGAGATTTCACGCTTCCGGTCAGGCCCAATTATTTTCTAGGTGAGAGGGTCGGCCCGACCGACCGCAATTCGCCCCCGATGCGAATAAAATTCAAGAATATACCTCGACCCTCCCGATCCTCGCCGTAATGGAATATTCAAATTCCCCTGTATTTCCAACCAGTTTCGATACCGTACAGCCAGTTACACATGTTCGAACCGAGACGCCATCAGCCACACAATTAATTCAACGAAACGCTCAAATTTCGGTCCGGCTCGGTCGGGCAGAAGAATTTAAAAACTTTTCAAGGGTCGTTAGTGGAGTCGCTTTTTGCGTATGCGTTTTAAGTTGAAATCGGGCGTCGAGAAGGGTCCATCTCTCGCATGATTTCTGTAATTAGAGGCACACTTCGGAGCGTTTTCCGTGTGGTTAAATGGCACCTCGGTAGCGCCCTTGCACTCTCTAACTGGCCCCGGCAAAGAGCTGCATCGCCCCGGGCGTCGCTAACAAGATCTCCACACGGTAATGGTTATCTGCAGCTGCTTATCTTCAAGGCCCCGTCAAGTGATTGTAATAACACCCCATCAAGTCCTTTACCAGTTTCGAGCGACACAGGGGCGGAATGACTGCTCGCGCCAATTAATCTTGATAAAATTATCGAATGTGTTTAGAATATTTCCGAATCTTTCCTATTAATCACGGGGTTAACGCCGGGACCCGAGCGGTCCAATCGTGATAATTTACGACGAGTCGGGTCTAAAAGGGTGAAATTGCCTTATTATCGAAAAGATAGATACTTAGGAAGCAATTATTAAACTAGCCCAAGTGGTCGGTCTCTATAATTACGCCTGCCGAAACAGATGTTACCAAATTGAATGCCCCAATACTTGCGAGTTAAAAAAAATTTAAAGGTGTTCGCCGGTTCGCCTCGTTATCGTCACCGTCACCGCGAGTCTCGATAATCGAATTCAGTTTTCTCTAATGAAAGAAATCGGTCCGCGCGCTTTATTCCGGTCGAAAATGAGACCTTTCTTTTCACGACGATAATAATTCAATTAAAGACCAGGAGACTCTTCTGCAATTCACCGGAGGACGGTCGGCTTTTTTTTACCCCCGACATGCTAAAAAGCTTTATAATTTAATGAGCCGAAATGGATTTCAGCAATTTCAATCGATGGCTCTGAAAACATTTCAGAAAGTGGCCTCCCTTTTCAGCGGCTCGCAATTAAATCTGGCCATTCTGTGCGCGCTCTCGAGGACGGCAGCCCACTCGACTATCTTAATTGTACCTCCGAGGAGCTTCTGAACGTTCCGTGATTAATTAATTTTCAGATTTGTCTGAATTATTATTTCCAAGTGATCACCGCCAATTAATATCAGATTTATTAAGATTCCACCTCTCTTAAAATACAAAAGGAAAGTTTATAACGGGACACTTATCATCAGCTTGTACAAAATCCGGAATAATTTAATATCGCTTGTAGTTTCAGAAAAGTTCTGTTTCTAATATCCAGTTGTCAGAACAAGTTTGCTGCCAACACAAATGCCAATTATGATATTTACCCGAGACTTGTGTAAAGTGCAAACTTCTACAGAGTAGACCTCATTTTTAATTCAGTCCGCTCTAGCGGCGGCGCATTTCAAAATTTAATCGTTCCGGAGGCTCTTTTCCAGCTGGTACGCAAAAGCGCGTTCATTGTGTCGAGGGCTGATGGGGAAGCAATTTATTTTTGCAACCGAATTCAAAACCCTTTTATATCGACTATGGGCCGGGCAATTCAGGGCGGAAAAAACGGGGGCGCGTCCGAATCGCGTTCGAATTACACCTCTCCGACGGCGCGAAATAAAAACGTTATGATCGAGCGGCGTTAATTTATTGACCTAACATCGTTTCGTGTATGCGCGTTATTGATGAAGCCGCGGGAGGATCCACGGCTCACGAGACTCCGGTAAACATTCCGGGGAGCTTTCGGCCAGTGGCGGAGGCGCCGGAACTCACCTCGCGCCATTCGCTTCGTGCTGTGTCGATTATATCTGAACGAGGAAGAGCTTTGGCGCATTTCTCGCCAGACTGATGAATATTACCGTGGGTTGATGAGTTCCGCGGTCTATTGTAGTCGAATCGGCCACGGCGCCTCTTCCTGGGTCGGCCAAAGTCCAAAGCCGATTTTTGCCGAGGAGTTTTCTACTTTTCGACCTCTTCCCGTATAATATAACCTTATGTACTCTTCCGCGGACCATCTGCTGCCCGGGGCGTAATAAAGATGGGCATAAAAACACAAAAACAAATTGTGTTCGCTCTCCATTGCGGCCGGTCTCATCAAAATTGCACAAAGTGGTCTTTACAGCGCGCCAGGTCCGGGCCCAGTTCAGCCAGAACGTTATTTTCGGTGTGCGCAGTCAAAAGGGCTCCCATGAGTCGACACACAACCCCGTTTCAATTCGCGGAATACATAATTAATTTTTTATTGACCCTTTTACGAGCCGGCATGAAATTTTACAAGGTTTTTGTCTCAATTTGAAATTTTATAATGCCATAAATGCCGTCGAGTATCCAAATTTTATCGACGAGACCCCTCCGACAAATTTTAATCATTTTTAACGATTTATTTTGTCGGTAAGTACGCGATTACCGTTACGCGGAAAGGGCACGAATACGGTTCCGGCTCGGCATTACCGAGGGTCCCGGAAATTTCCGGTAATGGACCGTTCGGCTTCCTGAATGGGAAACCGTGTGAATGTTTCGGGATTCGTAGGGGGGCTTGGGAACGAGAATCTGACCTGTCCAGTTTAGCCGATAACGATCAAAGACTGAATCGCGCTCGAAATGACTACTCATTTGCATCCGAAGATGGATCCGGCCTACGATAAAAGATATCAATCTCGTTTTCTTGACGGCATAATTCCGAGAGCAAGCTCGCCTCGCGACAAATCGCGTCTTTTTTTACCGCGGCGAAACTTTCCACGCTCAAAACGAGCAACATTTGCTTTATTGCAGCGCACGACATAATTTTTTCGAGGGCGAGGAAGGCAAAAAGATTAAAGGAGTGTTTGATTCAATTAGATTAATTTCAGGCACGGATAAATCTCCGATCGACGTGGAATTAAATCCTCGATGTGCGTTCACGTATACGCGATGAAAGGAGTTTTATTCAATCCTAGCTTCGGAATCCAATTTGGGCCCTCAATAGGAAACATGACTAAAGCCGGCTAATTCCACAAAAAGCGTCCGAAATTAGATTCATTTTTATCCGAATTCAATGCACAATTTGAGATTTGCATACGTTTCGAGAGGGATTTCACCCCTTGTGTGTTGTCGGTGACATGTTCTACACAATAGATGTTTTGTACTGCGACTAACGCCCTGATGCTTTTATTAATTTCATTATACAAAATATTTGACGAGATGATGCATAGGGGTGGGCGGCCGCGGGGGCGGAAAGGGGCTTGTTTGCTCGCCTGTACGTTTGCTTGGTAAAAATGTTTATGTGGACCACTCGGGGTCCACACGCCCGTTCTTGTGTACGAACAAATACATTTTTATTTTGTTTATCTTTCGCCTATTGCTAGTCATATACGGCAACTTCCCTTTACCCGAAATGAGAAAATATTTGCTTTGTATTTTATTGAAGACCTGAACCAACAATCGTGCAACAATCCCCGGCCATTACGGGGATCTTCGGAGGGCGATTCCCGCGATCGGCGCATACAAGCGACGGATTCGCCCCCGGGAGCGGCCGCTTATATGTTAAACATTAAACATTATGTATCGGAATTATGCCCCCGGCGGGGAAATACTGCAGGGTCGGAGTTTTTTTGACTTACATCGCTGATAATGCCATCCGGGCCTAATATTTCTTGGCGAATGCCTATGATGCTGGCGACTCTTATTATTATACGTCGTATCAGTCGGGTTGCCAAATGGAATTAAATATTTTTTGCGTCCGCACGAAGGCCTGCGCTGGACGGTCCGCGATAAACATAAATAACACGGACCTTCCCACAGAATTATTGGCGGAGATTAATTTTTTCAACCCCCGGAATTCACCGCGGCCCTTTTACGGCGTTTCTCGTGACACAGTTTTCAAGCAACCACCAGCACATTGTGCAAGATCATGTTCGATTTCTTGTACGTATAAGCAGCAGGCGCAACTTGAGCTTTGACTTCTTTAATTCACAGCATCATTAGCACTTTTGTAACATTCAAATTGTTAACTTTCCCAATCAAGCGTTATTGACATTTGAAGTATGGTTTTTGATAAAAATAAGAACTGTAGAAAAGAATATTGCACCCGGTGCTTATACGACCAGTAAAACTCAATGGCAACTGCGCAACTTGTGTCCTCTTTAATTTGAAACGTGTATCGCGGATATTCCGGATGAGGGAAAGATTGGCTGGTGTGTTGTTTCGGTGGCGTGTGTCAAGTTCCGATGATTGATAAGTTTCCACCCCTGATGTGCCGGTCGCGACCCTTCCCCGTTCCTGGGAAAGTAACTAAAGCGCAATAATTTCGGTCGGTAGCAATTATTCGATGCGGCAGATGTTTGAGGATTATTGCAATCGTGAGTCCGTCTGCAGGGGCGTCGGATCCGGTGCACATGGCGCCGGCGTCCCGCCGCCGCCGCCGCCTCTCCGTCGGTTTAGCGAACGCAAAAATTAAACATTCCCGTTTATTGCACCCGACGAAGAACCGAACGAACCGAACGAAATGAAATACGCCGCTCGGATCGATCCGCTCCGCCCGAGTCATTTCCCGGACTTATCTCTCCCCGGGAACTAGTTTGATATTTTTCCAATCTATTATAATAAATCAGTGTGAAGAAGGAGCCGCGGGGGAATCAGATTTTATTATCGCAAACCGACACCGGTGATGACGCAGGATGTTTTTGTCTCGTCTGATGCCCGCCGCTTTCCTAATACGATTTCCACGACAATAATTCTTTACGATATCAGAGCCGTACCGAGGGGGGAATTCGAGCCTCGCCGGAGTCTCCGGGATGTATTATTAAAAACCTATTACCGCCCTTACAGCGCTCCCGGTTCGGGGCGAGGAGGGAAACTTTAGTAATTACACAAAGCGATTAATTTGAACAATACGGGGCGTGTAGTTCGTTTCGTCGTCAACTCTCGCCCTAGAATTAAAATTTCGGAACTAGTAATGCTTCTCCGGCAGCCGTACGTAACAATGTAATACGAGAGCCGAACTTAGCAATCACACTGAAACGTAATAATTTCCCCCCGAAGCGTTTCGCCGTCAGTTTCTCGCCTCTTTGTAGCTTGATGATCTATTTGTTACATTAAAAGATACCATTCTTTCATCGCGGAACTCATTCTTTCGGTCCGACCGTTGCACAAAGAGGTTTGTCTTCGGATCGAAATTGTTCCTGATGGAGTGTCCATTGACTTTGAGATGAGAAATAAACTGAAAAGAAAATTAATCAAGAAAGTACTCGATGAATTTTGCCTCTCGTTGCAGTAAAATGTCGAGGCCTTTTGGTGGTGGTGGTTCTTTATTAGTGTTGTTGTCTTGCAACCTGACGTTTATGGTGTTAGAGTGGCAACCGGAAGCGGGGTTTTATTGCTGATTTTTGTCTCGAGCAGGTGCTAATAAGGTGGTTTCCAGTAGGATTTGTGGTGTTGGAAAATTTACGATTCGGCGGAAAAATCGCGTGCAGCTGTAGCCGAAGGTCATAATTTAAAAGGAGAAAAACTTATCTCCACTACAAATCCCTTAATATTATTCCCCTAATACTCCCAGAAGGGTCCCGTATTTCATCCAGACCCGCCGACTGATGCATCAGCGTCATTCTCCTGCACCTCCCGTCTTGATAAATTGAATTAAAACCGGCTCTAATAATACTCTCTCTCTAATGCTCCAGTCCCGAGTTGTTTTAATAAAACTCCCCGAGTGTCCTGCAGGACACTGATGCCGGGACATAATCCGGTAATGGCGCGCACACTGACCGACCGTATTACGGCGATATTTTATATCGGGCACATCCGGCACACACCGCGGACATCAACGGGCATAATTTGGTTAAAACTTCCTGGGCAGAGGCGGCAACGCACGCGAAACGTCCGCTAACCGAGACGATTTTCCCGTCCCGAATCGCATTTTGAAAGTGGAACGGGTCGTTTCGCCCGCCGCTCGACCCGTAATTTGTCCAACTCGCCCCTCGCATTGTTGGGGTTTAAGCAAATCGGACCCACATCAAGACGATTTTCGGCCATCCATACGACCGATCCCGAATTTAATTCCCGGAAGGGAGGAGGCGAGTTCGAGCGTCGTCGGGGCCGAGGCGCAATTAATTTTTTCCGGAGGCGCCGATCCGGTAAACGAAACGCGCGCCGCTCTCGGGGCGTAAACGCGCCTTTTCAGACTCCCCCGCCGGTTATGTGTATGTTAAGCCGGATTAATTGATTGATGACTGGGAGAGCCGGCAGAGGGGGATGAAATCGTCACATCGGGAAGGCGCGCTCACGCCGGGGCTCTTTTTCCGAGCCGATCGATCCGATCCGCGCACACACGGCTCTTAATTCAATTTGATGCAGTTTGCGGCCAAACAAAGCGGTCGCGATCGGCAGCCCCGACGTCTGCGGCTGCGAAAATTTATTCAATAGTCCGATTGCGACCGTCGACTCCAACGGATTCATGAGTGCGCTGAATATTTAGGATTCTATGGGGTTTTTAGTCTATACCCGCCCCGGGCGTGCTTTTTCCCCTGCGTGAACGGGGCTCTAAATTAGAAACGTCGATAAACACGGCCCCCCTGCAGGGCGTACAAAAATGTTGAATGAGATATTGACGTCGTTGATGAACTGCAACTTTTATCAGGCGTGAATGATTGGCCTTCGATTCCGGCCCGTTCGCGATAATCTTAAATTACACCAGAAATCCTGCGTATATACGGGTGCCACGTGATCCTTTACTTATTTATTCAGTGATGGTGATCGATAGGGGACTTTGGTTTAGTTTCTTGGATTTTTTTTTAAGGAACCCGAGTAACTGTTACAGATATAATGGAAAACATAGGATTAAAATGAGAGCGGTCTTTCGAGCCGGTCTCGCTTCCACTACCGCTCCAAAGCTTTCCAATATGAGCAGAGAGCTTTTGCTCATTACGGCGACAAAAAGAAGCTTTTTGTTTTTTATTATTGAGCTTTACGTTATTTTTATTTGGGAATTCTGGGACTGTTCCGTAATACTTAAGATTCACTACTCCGCGCTCTTTCTCAATAAAAAGGAGTTCGTTAAAGAATATTCGATTTCGTCATTTCAAAGAGAAATTTGGCACTTTTGTATAAACACAATCGTGCACGGCGAAAGATCAAATACGTTCTTCTTATGTCATCCGTCTCCCTCTCTTCGCTCGTTCATTCATTCATTCATTCCTCTTTTTCCGTGTAGAGTTGTTCCGATTCGAGTGGCGCAAATTTTCGTTATTGGCCGCATTTTCCATCCCCTCGAACGGTTATTCTCACGGGCTTTATTGAATCAATGGGAATATTGTCGTTTGGCGAACTCGTAGTTAGCGCGTTATGTAGTCGCAGACCATGAAATTTGCCCGAATGCGAGGCGGAATGCTCAAATATTAAAATTTTACGATTTTAATTAAATTCGCCGTATTAGCGAACGGCGTAATAAAAACTTTCAGATAAAAAGACGCGAAATGATAATTATTGTAATACGAAATTTGCATCCGTATACGGTCTCTCGAATCGTGGCCACTGCAGATAACAAATAAACTGCTCGAATAAAAAATAAGCCGTCATTAGTGCGCATTTGCGGGTTCTTTTTCCTGTCATGAGTATTTTATGACAGAATTATTTTTATTTTGCCACGTCCAGACGAAATCGATATCGTCACGACTTGCAGCAGTAGGTCAATTTGATTAAAATTTCGTTAATGAAGGGCTTAAGAACTTTTTATGACGCTTAAGAAAGTTTCTCGCGTTATTTACGCTAATTAAAGCCCAGGGATGGACCGAAAGCTCCACAGGATCACTCTTTGATAACACACTTTTCATTAGCGAATACAAAGTCGGCGTTTTTTCACCAGATTCGCCTTGATTCGAGGATCGGAGATCCGATATTTCAGGCCCATTAAAATTATTAAAAATCCCGCCCGATCTGCAAATTGATCACGGCTAATGAAATGACCCTTTGAACTCCGATCAGAGGAAAACTGAGCGCTCTCATATCTGCCGGCGCACTTTTACTATCTCCGGGCGGTGATAATGTTATTGTCATTGGGGTTGTTTGTGAACGATTGGCGCACTCTGCGTTTACGCGGATAGCGAAATCCCAGGACGAGGCCCGCACAAGGCCTCCGAGCGCCAGAACACATCATCAATTAACGTAATTAACTAATGACGGCAACACCGAATCGTGTCAATTACCCTCGATCATTCCGTCCCCGCACACATCGGCTCTTCTGATTAATCGAACGGCATTTCGCAAAAATGCAGATCGAATGGCAAACGAAATTTTAATAAACATATCGTCGCGAACACGAATCCCATATTGGGGAATTCTCCCCGCTCTGTGTCTGCCATTATCGCAAACGATGCGCGGGTTGTTTATGGACGATTTGTCGTGTTCGTTTTCATGGCATAATTGGAAATGGCAACCTGTATGCAGCATTATGGAGGCATTCATGGTGTAACTCGCAGGCCTGGTCCCACAACTCCACTAATATTGCTCGCATTCAGACCTAATCCTGCCTGTTCCGTTCGGGGGCGCGGAACTATTTCGCATACAGTTTTCTCCCTGGGGTGATATCTCGAAAGCCGAACAAACCCGGGGATATTTAACGTTTCGACCGGTCGCACCGCCCGAAAACGCAGAATTGATAATTAATTTCGGAGGAAAACGAAATCACGAGAGCACGGGGACGTTCGCTTGATGAAGATCGAACGGCGCCGAGTTAGTTACTTTATTGCAAGTGAGTAAGTAGAAGATGGATGTAAAAAACCGAGCCGCTGTTCTTCATGCCGTCTGCAAGAGAACATCATGAGCTGCGTTTCTTGTGCCGGCCGAGATTTACTCGCGAACAATAGGTATATTCCTGTTACTGAAACTGTTCGGGCTGAGCGGAATACGAATGCAGTAACCTGTCATCGCTCCGCCAGAAGTTGTTATAAATTTCCGCTGCAGAATCTCCCGGTCGGGCGTGTGCACCATATCCCACCCACCCACCGCGTCTCTTCGAGGGTAATTTAAGCAAGTTCCCGGTGTTCGTTAAATAGTTGTAGGAGGCGATACCCGTGTGTGGTGTGGACACTTATAATGCGATAGTCTTCGGGTCGTAAAGTTAAATCGGTTAGAAAATGCGCGATATGCCCGGAAAAGCGCATTTCGGTTTATTCCAAATAAGGAGTTTGATGTTCTCCTGCAGTCGCTAATCCGATTTACGCCGAGAACCTTCCCGTTCACTTCGCCGCTTATTCTCGACGATATCCCGCCGTTCGACGCGGACGAGTCCTGGCAACAGGATAACGTGGTGTTTTATGCGCGCCATTACTGCACCGGTTCCGGTGTATACCTGCGAATAACGGAGAAGACGCGTACAGATGGCACGGGTTTTGATTAGTTCTGGAATGGTGGCGCGGGGGCTCTCGGATTATGCTCGAAGCGGTTAAACTAATTTCCTTGCAATTCTAAGTTTGCCGTAATTCAGGGATACATTCTTGCATTATGCAGTATGGAAATCATTCTTGGTGCGCCCTCAAGTTTTGACGATGGCGAGATGGCGTGTAGCGGCGACCGCTAATTGCCGCACGGAACATTTACTATCCTCCAGCCGAACCGGTGCGATAATCGTCGAAAGTATTTTGAGGGAGCATCTCCGAATGCGCGCTTGCATGACGATGCGAGATCCGGGGTAAAGGCGGTTCGTTTCTGAGGACTTACACTCGGGGGGTAAGTGATGGCGGCAATTAGAGCCCTCTTATCCGGAGCCATGTTTTTTGTTGTCGAGAGCGCGCCTCTCTCGCCCGGTGAATCGCTAATTGCTTTATAGAGCGTGCATAATTAATGAGGAGTGCGAATTTCATCAACATAACTTCGCCTCTGCTGCTCAATTTTATTTAATGTCGCGCGCACTTTGAGAGTTATTAATTTTTTAAATAATTTGTTAATTGTCGACGGGGCCCCCGGTTCTGATGGCCACCGTACTTACACAAAGTGAATGGATTTCCATGAATATTCCAACTCCAACAGCCTAATTCCGGATGCCTAATAACACGAAATAAGTACGGAAATTTACGTTTTTTATGTCGCGTTACGGCTCTGATGGGCCGTACGGGTCTGCCGGAGCCTATGAAATTCATTAGAAATAATTTATGACGATGCCCGTTATTTCGACGCAGCGAAACATCATAAAATCGCCGTTAAAGGGACCGGGCCCTTTTTGGAACCACGACCGAAATCCCATTCAATTACGCACAGAACGACATCAACGACCCAACCTTATTTTATGATATTTACTCAAAACAATTATATTACACCCAGATTTGGACCCACAGACAAAAAAATTCTAAAGTTCTCCAGCAGTGTGAAACCTTTAACATCGAGAGACTAATGCAAATGTGTTATACACTTCCAAGCAAAACATCGTCCCACCTACATAAATATTCAGAGAACTCCAAGTGTCTTTCTGGAAAAAAATTAGAAAAGAGGATATTTTCTCTCAACATCACTAAAATTCGAGTGGGCCAAATTTTTTGGTTGCTCACATTTCGTGCATTGAATGCACACTAGGTAAATAGTATTCACATTCATCACTTTTATTAGTAAAATACAATGCTGGTTACACTAGTGCAATTAATGAAATGGGTTTCCAAAAGTCAACCATATTTTGATTGTTTTCTACAAGGAAATAGAATACGCACACTGAAATTTGGCCAATATTATTGACCAGTTTGGATATGATCACTCGTTGATGCTCATTGATTTTCCCAAAGAAAAATAGCATATGTTAGTGTAAGCACCTTAGACCAAAATACCCTGGGTTGAAGATTTCATCACAAGTGAACACTAGTTATTTGTTCGTGCAGCAGTTTGAGACCGGTTTCTAGAGTACGAAGTTCGACGCATGCGCACAAGTTTTTGGAGCAGTTCTAACAGAGGCATTTTCATTTTCTTTCATTTCCAACTGTTTGCAAACTGTCCAAGTAGATAAGCAGATAACACCCATGATTAGCTTTCATAAATTTGTTTTCGCAGCTCTAACCACTCCTAGACCGTTTCCAAACTTGATTTTGCGCACAAAAATAAGTGTCAGTTTGCAAACGGTCCGCATTTGAGGAGTACGATTAAACCTTATATTCCATAATGTGGAAAAGTGAATACTAATGAGATAAGTATCTCCAAAAAATACCTAGTTGGTTAATTCTCCATACTTCATTCATTGGGAATGTCCTGTTTGTAGGACCAGAGCTTGAGAATCTACATAGCGAAGACGAGAGTGGGAGTGATTTGTATGTTTCCATCATTACTAGATCCTCCATTCGATTTGAGCAACACAGGATTCCTGTTCGAATTGGAGAGAATCGTCCGTTTTGTCGCGGTAATGAGGAAACACGAGGGCTTCCTAGTGGGTCCCCGGCTCCGCCTCGGTCCCGTGGCCCCCCGCATCAGGACCGACTCGGAGAGGTTATCGGTCTCGATCGGCCCGATCGGAGGATAACGCCGGTTCGACTCGAATATTGTGATACGGATTCCTGTCGGTGCAACGAAAAAGACCGGGGGGACTTTTAAACGAACGAGACGATATCAATCATACGTGTCCCGAATGGGATTAGCCTGATTGAATCATAACTAATGATATCGGCGATCGCCGGTCTCCGCCGCGGATTGACAACCGGCTGCACAATGACGCCCGGTTCATACATCATGGCCTTGTCAATTTTTTCCTTGCCTTTTTAATTCCAAAGACGATGCGACAGTCGCTCTACTTCGCTTGATTAACTACAAGAATTCGCCCCGGAGTGCCTCAGTATCTGACTCTCGTACTGTCGAAACGAAACTTTGTAGTCTACTTTCAAAATTCCTCTTTATTATACTCGGAAGAGAATGACGTTATGGCGGGGGCTTATATCGATTGGGGGGTCTCCCGGGACCGCTAGGGCAAGAATTAATTAGCTTCTGCAGCGGAAATCCAGTGCAGTCCCGGCTCGTTTGAGATTTTTCATGGTACTGACGAGGCGAAGACCCTCGCGCGGTCCTCGGGGACCCGGGAACCCCACCAGGGCCGCATCCAGTCGAACATGCGCATCCGGGACCGGTCCCGCGGGGATGGTCGTGATAGCTGCGATGAACAAAGCCTCCACCACATACGATTACAGATCAGGAAGTAACCCTCCGAACAAATCAACACATTTTCTGGAACCCTTTGTAGGGTTCCGATCCCGACGACTAGGTTCGCAACACACTTTACATTTCAAAACTTCATTCTAAATTTCGATTTTTAAATAACCGTGATGACATCTAGTGGTGAAAGTGAGAACTCGTGGATTCGAATGGGGAGACCGACTGGGTCGGGTTACGACGTTGCCGATCGGGGATGGAACGGAAGAGGAAGAAGGTACGCGGGGGGGGGGGACGGCCCGTTCTTCTTGGTCGTTCGGCGAATGGTCGTGGGTCAACGTGTGGTCTTTCTGTGTCCAAAGGTTGGTTTACTCTTTGATATTTATTGTAAAATTAGCAACAAAATCATCGTTAGGTTCTCTAGTTTCACTACCCCTAAAAATCCCTCCGTGATCTTAGTTAATTCTCGAGATATCTTGATAAACGTTTTCGTCACGTAGTCACATTGCCGGTCGCTATGCGCCTTCCATGTTTTTACAACATTTTACAAGTTTTGACGAGTTGATTAATTCCCGAAATCATTACTTTTCAGTATTATTAGTACTTGTATAATTGTGATTTGATAAACCGTTCAAAGTAATTAGGATTTAAAGAGAGACAAGATTGTCAAATGTATTTTAATATTTGAATTTAACGAAAACCTGTGATAATAATGAATTACTGTGATTAATGAAAACTTGACGTTGTTGCAATGTGCAATCTAATGTGTCCTTTTTTGTAATTGAATTGTTGTTTCGATTTCCATAATTCGCTGTAAGATTTTATGCATGTTTAACCTTCATTTGACATTGGCCGCTGCTCAAAAGTCACACACCTCGACCAATGTTTCAAATTGACAGAAAGACGATATCTTGTGTATGTTTCGGCCTTGTTGACAGACTAACATTTTCATAAATAATGTGTACTCCTCCTCGAAGTCGTAGCGACAGCGAACACTCCCTTCCGTCCAACGATTGTATTAATAATTGTGTATTACTATGTCATAACATTTACATTTTTGGGGAATTTGTGGGGCTGTTCCTGATGTGAAAGGGGGGTCAGCGAGACGGTCAAGGTATTTAATAGATCGGGATCAACTTTAGCGGAGTATATGTAAGAGTATGTGGGTTTAAGGCTTTCTAGGTTGCTCCGTCGCTGTCGTTACGCAACATTACCAGCAACTGCCTATAGAAAGGAGTTTGGTTGGGTCCCTGATTATTTTATATTGAATTGTACTGTGCCATTTGCGTCGTTTACTAACCATTTCTTCATGTACTTTGTATGAAATATTGATACTGATGTGTGTGTGTGTTGCGATGGCGATTGCGTAAGCGTAAGCGCGAGCTTTTAATTGATTTTGCGATTACGATATCTGTCTTTTGTCACGAGATTCATTGTTCAAGAAGGTTTCTGTAATTTGGCCATGTCAATTCGAGTTGACGGAGTTTTCTTTGGTGTGTTCTTTCTCTGTCAATTACTCGGGTGGATTTCTCGATACCTTCGGGTACCAGATCTCCCTTGGAACATCACCACTCTTTCTTGATTTAAAATAAATGCTTGTACTGTTTTAGGTGTTTTGAGAAATAATACAAATTTGAATAAAATAACAAAATCTTTAATAAATTGTTGCTTGTCATTTGACCTCCATCTTTCCCTCGACACGTTCATGTCTTGTGTTGGAATTTTTATCTAATTCCGAGCGATTTCTACAATTCGTTCACCAAGGGGGCGAACAGGGTTACATTACAGATTTGGTGCCGTGACCAGGATTAACACAGACATGAGCGTAGTGAAAGATGGTTGTTTTTTTAAATTGAAACAGTTGCTGCTGTTAATCTTTTCTGTGTTCAAAGTTTGGACCACATTTACCGACATCATGCCAGGGCTTTCACGGGATGCCACCGAACGCATCCCTTCCAAACGATGACGACCGCTTTGTCTGATGCGAGAGCCGCCTTGTCCGATGCGAGGGTCACCATGTCCACTGAGGGGCGCTTGTCCGATCGTTTACACCTCCTACACTGGGTGATCGCCTGATCTGACCAGTTAACCACGCTCCCTCGAGCCTTGGCTAGTCACATTCTCTCCTGGAATCGCTGGTGATGTCGAGCCGATCTTCACAGTCTGCAGGACCTCGTCCGATGTCCATTTCTACTCTTGCGTCCGGGACTGAACGCTCGCCGAGCAACCCAATCCTCTTCTGGAGCCCAGATGTCCGCCGACGGGAAGGAAGTCGCTTGCCCATAGCTGACTGAGTAACACAATCGTTATCGTTAAACTTAGTTTTAAGAATTCCGATAGTACTCTTCCGGTCGCATTTCTGAAAACATTCAATTCTCATTTTGCCACCGTACGCTGTCGCGATTCTCGCAAGTTGAAATTAGTTGAAACCTTCTCAAAACCTCCACTGCTAAATGGATGTTCATTTACGCCAAAGTTTGGGAGAACCTCTTTCGAGCTCATTTCTTAGAACATTTCGGGTCCCACGAATCTGCCTCGTCCACGTCACGCCGGACACGCTGAATCTCTTCCGGAATTTTTCATGGCGCCAATCAACCTTCTTCGTACCCACGTTTCCCCCTCCGATACTTCGATGAACATAAATTCGTGCTGGCGAATACCTCTCTCTTCTGACAGCACCCAGTACACGACTTTTTGTGTAACGGCACTTCGTACACGTATCAGGTACCTCCCTTTGATTCACGTTCTGCAAACGGTTTGACTTTCGCCTTCACGAGATCCTCACGCCTCGAACTTCAAAACCATTATGTGGCTTTCTGGGGCTATGTAGTTTCTACCGACGTTTCACAAAGTTTTGCCTCGAGATTTTTGCCTAAAGAAATTTCGACAATTCCTGTTGGGACACCCGGTAACTATTCGGACCGATCACTTCGCCTGAAGTTTCTACGTCAATGTCGATTACTCTCTGACCGACTGACTAGGTGGTCACTTTACCTCGACGAGTTCGAATATGTGATTGAGCACGTCCCTGGAAAAGAAAATGTTGTCGCTGACACATTATCCCGTCACCCTGTGGGGGTTGAATCGACCATGATGCTGCCTTCGGATCCGATCTTGGCCCATACCACACGTTATGCGCTGGCTGGATTATTCAAGTTGGACAATCTTCAAGAAATTAAGGATCTCTTCAAGGACTTACCGACTTTTCAAGAAAACGACAATCTCTCTTCATCAATTTACAATTTTCTTCATGGGAATTCTACTGTTTTGGATCGAGTACAAACAAATCTTGTTGTGAACTGCTCGCTAATTAACGGCTCTCTCTTTTATCGCGGTCCCACTGACTCGGACTACCGTCTTTTCATCCCGTTCGACTTGGTACCAGTGTTGGTACAAGCCTACCATCTTCAGTACGGTCACTTCAGTACTGCGAAGCTATATGCTGTTTTAAGGGGCGTGGTTTATTTCTTTAAAATGCGTAAACGCATCCATCAAACCGTGCGGGTTTGCGACGTGTGTCAGAAGGTCAAGTATCCCCACAGATATTTGGAGGGAGAGCCTCACCCAATCGTTGTCTCTGAACCTGGAGAGTTGGTCACTGTGAATTATTTTGGGCTGTTACCAGAAGGAAGAGGAAGGGTGGCCTATATTTTTGTTGTCATCGACAGCTTCAGTAAGTTTGTGAATCTTTATCCCCTACGTCGCGCTCAAGCTGCTGTCTCGGCACGTCGAATCGTTGAGGATTATGCAAAATGGATTCCGGTGAAGACCATTCTCTCGGATCACGGTTCCCAATTTGTTTCCAAAATTTGGCGAGAAGTGTTATCAAAACCTAACATCAAACCAACTCTTTCTTCCATTCGTCACCCCAAGTTGAATCCATGCTCCACTTCGCATTCGGGATGAGCTCACGTCTTGCCTACCATTGAACTGCTGTTCAACAACACTCCACACCTTTCTACAGGATATTCTCCTCTTCAAATCTTGCATGGAGAAAACCAAGTCGACGTGCTACAAGAATTTTTTCCAACGCGTCCGGGATTACCACCTCGACAGACGAAAACTGTCGAAGCCATTCGTACTGAAGTACGGGCGTCACTTCAACACTCTGCTGAACTACGTTCACACAACCTGAAAAAACGAGATCATCTCTGCGTGGGTGACTGGGTTTTACTCCGGGAATGCCCTACATCGGATGCGTCAGTCAAGCGCATTTCTAAATTTTGTCCTCTCTACTCTGGCCCTTATGTTGTCTCGAAAAATCCTTATCCAAACGTGTACCGCCTTTCTCAAATCGATGGTACTCACATCAAGGGTAACTACAATATCAACAATCTGAAATTTTACCACCGCATTTAAATTGGGGTTTGTGGGAAACCTCCTTCATCATTTCAATCTTCACTCTTTTTCCCAAAGGGGCGTTCTGTAGGGTTCCGATCCCGACGACTAGGTTCGCAACACACTTTACATTTCAAAACTTCATTCTAAATTTCGATTTTTAAATAACCGTGATGACATCTAGTGGTGAAAGTGAGAACTCGTGGATTCGAATGGGGAGACCGACTGGGTCGGGTTACGACGTTGCCGATCGGGGATGGAACGGAAGAGGAAGAAGGTACGCGGGGGGGGGGGACGGCCCGTTCTTCTTGGTCGTTCGGCGAATGGTCGTGGGTCAACGTGTGGTCTTTCTGTGTCCAAAGGTTGGTTTACTCTTTGATATTTATTGTAAAATTAGCAACAAAATCATCGTTAGGTTCTCTAGTTTCACTACCCCTAAAAATCCCTCCGTGATCTTAGTTAATTCTCGAGATATCTTGATAAACGTTTTCGTCACGTAGTCACATTGCCGGTCGCTATGCGCCTTCCATGTTTTTACAACATTTTACAAGTTTTGACGAGTTGATTAATTCCCGAAATCATTACTTTTCAGTATTATTAGTACTTGTATAATTGTGATTTGATAAACCGTTCAAAGTAATTAGGATTTAAAGAGAGACAAGATTGTCAAATGTATTTTAATATTTGAATTTAACGAAAACCTGTGATAATAATGAATTACTGTGATTAATGAAAACTTGACGTTGTTGCAATGTGCAATCTAATGTGTCCTTTTTTGTAATTGAATTGTTGTTTCGATTTCCATAATTCGCTGTAAGATTTTATGCATGTTTAACCTTCATTTGACATTGGCCGCTGCTCAAAAGTCACACACCTCGACCAATGTTTCAAATTGACAGAAAGACGATATCTTGTGTATGTTTCGGCCTTGTTGACAGACTAACATTTTCATAAATAATGTGTACTCCTCCTCGAAGTCGTAGCGACAGCGAACACTCCCTTCCGTCCAACGATTGTATTAATAATTGTGTATTACTATGTCATAACATTTACATTTTTGGGGAATTTGTGGGGCTGTTCCTGATGTGAAAGGGGGGTCAGCGAGACGGTCAAGGTATTTAATAGATCGGGATCAACTTTAGCGGAGTATATGTAAGAGTATGTGGGTTTAAGGCTTTCTAGGTTGCTCCGTCGCTGTCGTTACGCAACATTACCAGCAACTGCCTATAGAAAGGAGTTTGGTTGGGTCCCTGATTATTTTATATTGAATTGTACTGTGCCATTTGCGTCGTTTACTAACCATTTCTTCATGTACTTTGTATGAAATATTGATACTGATGTGTGTGTGTGTTGCGATGGCGATTGCGTAAGCGTAAGCGCGAGCTTTTAATTGATTTTGCGATTACGATATCTGTCTTTTGTCACGAGATTCATTGTTCAAGAAGGTTTCTGTAATTTGGCCATGTCAATTCGAGTTGACGGAGTTTTCTTTGGTGTGTTCTTTCTCTGTCAATTACTCGGGTGGATTTCTCGATACCTTCGGGTACCAGATCTCCCTTGGAACATCACCACTCTTTCTTGATTTAAAATAAATGCTTGTACTGTTTTAGGTGTTTTGAGAAATAATACAAATTTGAATAAAATAACAAAATCTTTAATAAATTGTTGCTTGTCATTTGACCTCCATCTTTCCCTCGACACGTTCATGTCTTGTGTTGGAATTTTTATCTAATTCCGAGCGATTTCTACAATTCGTTCACCAAGGGGGCGAACAGGGTTACATTACACCTTGTGGCCGAAAAGTCCGGGCGGAAATGACGGAGGGGAATTCGGTTGGTATGTTACCTTTTAGTGGAGGCGCTTTTGACGCGAGAAGGAATGCAATAAAAGCGCGAGGGCGAGGGCGAAATTGTTCTAGGTGCGCCAACGACGTGGGGATACTAAATAATGAAAATAAAGCCACGTATGAGGGGTGGCCTTTTTTGTGTCGGGAATTTCAAACAAACTCGCCGAAATATACCAGAGGAAAGTGGATTTTTCGAATAGTGACGACGAGGTGTCGACTTTCCGAATAAATATTTATGGGGTCGCGCGGTTAATCCCCGCGGTAGTTTTTGAAACGCCGTGCAAAAAATGAAACTAAACAACTCAAATTCAAACATACTGGCGGAAAGGGTTCCACGCAATTCGGGATAATCTCCTTTAAGCCGGCCCGATGTCTGGTCTTCTAAAAAGGCAACTTTGTTTAAGCGGATTATTCCTGATATATAACTTCCCATATCCAAGTCGGCCGTAATCACCATGTAGACGTTTAATTTGAAAGAGATTTGCCTACCATGTTGAGTTAAGCTCCCCAGAGCATCGGCTTTTTATCTTGCCTTTGCATGCGCGAAATGAATTTCGGAAATTAATCACAGGAGATACCGCCGGAAAGCCGCGAAAAATTCGATACATATTTTATATTTGTTTTAGGAAGCAGCTGAAATACTGCTATCAGATGCGGTGGTGCTTTATTACATGACTGTTTAGCTGCACTTCCCTTTGTATGATTAATACGCTGTTAGTACTGTTCAGTGCCCTCGGGACCGGCATATGTGGCAGTTTGCTCACTCTATTTCACCGGAACAGTTTTTGCACGTTTTTTGGTGTCACCTCCATCACTTTGGGGGCATTTCGACAACGCTGGACGCTACACGCTCATCTCCATTAGCGCTTTATCTTTGAAACCGATCACAGATCGGTTAATGTATATCAAAGGGCTTCGGCTGCGAGGAGCCGCATAGTCCGGCTATTGACAAGACCCCTATACATTGGTAATTTGTAATCGGTCATGCATACCAATGGCATCCGGCCTGTGAATGAAGGTCCATATTTCACAGCAATCTGCGAAGTTTCAGCTTCAGATGGCCGATTTACGATCGACCTCTGTCCATCCGTCTCGACCACCGTGCATAAATCACGGACAACATCGATGGTTTATTAAACTATTTCTAGTACCATCAAAGGATTCAAAGTAGATAATACTGAGGACGGCTCTGTGACTTCTTATGCTGAAAAAACATGAAAAAGTTGAAGCAGCCCCCCATAATCTTAAATCTGTCCAATGTTCGTGTGGTTCGGAGCGGAGAATAAGTTAGTGGTAGTAAATTAGATGGAGATTACGTTTGAAATTTGGGCTGACAAATGCTATATCCACATCCAGATATTTGGGAATAAACCGCAAAAAGTTGTCTGGAAAGTTATAATAAACTAAAAGGATCCTCCGGAGACTCGGGGTATAAAAATTAACTATGTAACGAAGCCATTTTCGCGTTCAGCCTTCACGTTAATTCGGTTTACAAGAGCGCGAGCAAAGGCAAAAAAAGAATTCAGATTTCTTCTGCTCCCACCCCAGTCGGTGTATTAGGTGCTGTAAAAGCCGGGCGTATTTTTTCATCGGATCATTGCGAGCAAACAAACAAGAAAAATTAATCAGGCTGATTCAATAATAACGTTCAGAGCGGCGGCATTAATTTTCGACGCGATACGGACTTGCAGAAAGCGCCCGTTCGTCAGCGCGGGCGTAAATACGTAATTTCGAGCAGACTTTGGTGAAATTCAAAGCCGCCGTCATCACATCCTCGGGGAATAAATGTGCCAATCAAATTAGTTGCCAATAAGTCCCGGCAATCCGGAGCTGCTTGTGTTCGGGAGGACGCGTCTCCTCGGCGGCGCGTTTATTTACCGTCGCCCTCCCTCTTTATAAAGAGCCGTTCGACTGGGGCGAAATAAGTTTTCGGCTCTTTCAAGATTCACCGGCATCACCGGGCGTCGAGCCGACATAAACGAAATATCATTCCGAAATTGACTGTACGTTTTAATTAAATCTCTAATTAATGCCACTATTCAAAACGCCGGTGGCTGGGGGGCGCGGGAAGTCCCGGCGCATCTGGGGGATCCTGCAGCGGCAATTTCCTTTCAGAAACTCGGAGCCGTAAGTAAATTCCTATCAAGACGGTGTATGACTGCAACTGAAAGCGGAAAAGACGATTTGCGAAGTCCAACAGACTGTTTGCACGACCTGAGGCCCCGGAATCAGACATTCAGAGCCCAGCCATTCATCTGCAGACAAGACGCTTGAATCCGCTCCGAATATGCAAAAAATTATTCAATTATGAAAGAGAAGCCGAACTTTTTACATCACCGAAACGGAAAGTTTCAGTCTGAGGGTGCAAAAACCGCGTTCTAGGCCCGCCGCCTGGTATCGACATGATTGTAATTCGGTTCAGTTTTACAGGGGTCACATTTTTATTATCTTTAAAAAGGTGTAACCCTACGACCGTTTGCACCCTTACGACCCATCAAAGACTTATCTAAAGACTGTTTAGTCCGCTTTATTGCCGGTTTACGGAAAATGAAGTGGCAGCCTAACTGACCCCGAAAACGAGGTGTTTAACCATCACGCGATCCAATCTTTTAATTAGATCGAATTACTTTGGTATTTCCGAACCGAACGTTATTAATGCCGCAACGACCGGAAGCGGTGAAGTAATTCCGGTCGGGGAGGATATCATGATGTCTGCTGGCGGTTTCCTGTGTACCAATATCTCGGTTCGTGAGCTAAGCTCGTGCACTTTGATAAATATTTCATAGATCCGTTGCTCTTCTGGCGGTACTCGGTTATTGCATCGGCGGAAAATTTACACCTCGATCTGAAATAATTCAAGAGCAATCTACAATGCGATGTGGAACCGCTCCGCGGCGGTACCGGGCGTATAATATAAAGTCGGCGTCTCCGGTCCACCTCACCTGCCATAAACAACCCCGAACGGGCTCGAGAGCGATTTTCCCGCGAGTTTTTCCCGCACGTTCCAGCGTCCCGGCTCCGTCGAGATTGTGCGGCGCGAATGAAGCTCTAAAATGAGCGTGATATAAAAGTAAACAAGTTAGAGAGCTTCTAAGGAACCATTCTTCTTTGTCATTCCGGGAGCGAGATTTCCGTAATTCTATTATCCGTATTCAGTCCGCGCCTCTTCTGGAAACATATTCAGCATAAATATAGTTCGGGCCGATTCCCGCAGGGCCCAGGGGCGCTACGGTCGGGACCTGCCGAAATTTTCAATTCGCAATTATCGACTGGGCAAATCCCATGATTATGGGGCCAAAGGCCCTCCGGGGGCGAAGGACCCGGAACTCCAATTCCGACCGCACGTTTCTCGATTTCTTACAAAGCAAATAACGTAACGTGGCGCGGTATTAATACACCGGCGTACGAGGAAACCTCGAGTTTGTCTTGTGAAACGAGAATGTGCAAAGGAAATGTTCTGGGATCATCCGTCTTCTTTATGGTGTTGGATGTTACAAAGTCTGGAAGTTGGAATTTAAATGAGGCGATCTCGCATAAGGGAACTTCACGACGATGTCTTCTCCACTCTAATTTTTCCGTACTCGCGAAATCTCCCCATCTAGAAATAGTACCAGCCAGCAACCGGGAAAACGAGGGAAACGTCGAAGCGAAATGCATAAATTGTTGAATATACCGAAACGAAAGCGATCCAATTTTCAGGAAAGTTATTAAAGTCGGTGTGAGGGATTTCGTGAACATTTTTGAAACTTTTAATAATCGGGCTCTCCGGATTTGTAAACTCGTGGCGATATTATTACCTCGCGCCCCTAATTTAAAATGCAAATACTCAACAACCTATTAATTTCCAACTACTTGATTATTCATGTCTATAACTAAAACTAGCTCCTTAATAATAATAATATTAATAATTAATAAAAAATGTAACGGATCTCGGGGAAGTGAAACTAATTTTTGAAATATGCTTTGCAGTTTGTTACGGACAGTCCAATCAGACTAGAAACCGATTTGTAATAAACTTTGGTAGTCGGGTCTAGTGGCGGTATGACGTTCGGTTAAAATATCGCCGGTACATTTTTCACGATTATCGATCATCTATACCTCCGCTCCGGTTCGATTTATGTTAAAAAATGAGTGGTAAACGCCATGTCAGTCATGTCTCCGACATTGCTAGTGCATTAAACCCTTTCATAGTAACTGATCAAGATCGGATAGTAAATGTCTATAGTCGATGTTCAACGGTGACATGAGAGCTCATTACTGCACTGATGGACATCATATGTCTCCTGTATACCGCGCTCCGCTCTATGCGACCATTGGACACCTCTAATGAGCATTCTAATTTCTGACTGGTTTGATTAATCTACTGTAAACGGGCCGCAACGCACATACATACCGCGACAATGACGGTTCACGACCATATTTGGGATAGCCAAGCGAACCGCGAGCATCGCTCGTGTAATTGGGAAAACTCCCTTTATTTAGAACGGATCGAAATTTGATCCAGTTACATACTAAGTAACGTCCCGAAATTAATGCAGCTTCGGATTTGAAACTTGTCCATGGGTGATGGGTGGATAGATACGAGACTGTCAGTGCTCGAACGCGATTCAATTTCATTGATCCCCTCATTTCAGTTTATTCAAAATAAAAATCCCGCAGCGTCGTCGGTGATTGTTTTCAGTGATTATTGTATTGTTGATTTTAATTTGGAATTTAAACGCGGGCGGTTTCAATTAATCTCTCTACTCAACGTTGCATTAAATTATTGCAGTTAACGGGAGTATAACCGACACAATTGCACGAAAACATTCAACAACACGCAGGATATCTATGATAAAATTAAAAACAACACTTAAATAAACATGCACAACTCATATGCATCATGCTCTCGGTAATAATCATAATTAATAAGCGCAACTCGTGTATAGTTCCCAGTGTTCGCGGCTCTTATGCAAACCTAATAAATTCAAAATACTAAGAATCAAAATTCATCCGCGTTGTATGTAAGTATTATCGAGTTTCATATTCCCTAGTTTGCGTTCGGGTGAGTCTAATGAAAACTCTCGGTTGCAATTCAAAACAGTCACATCTTATATGCAATCCAAAAGCGGGAGCGTAAACTTTATAATTGGCTCCAGACGCAAGTCGGTGGGGTAAACCGAAATGCATGGTTCGGTTATATAACTTTATGGCGCCACTTGCCGCAATAACAGACACTGTGACGATGGAAAAACCGAATATGGGGATTTACGAGGTGGGGGTGGTTGTTTTGTGCGGGCCAGACTTGAGAACAATTCGAAAAATGTCAAAGCGGACGGATGGCGGCTATTAAAACCGTAACGGTTTTAACTCATGCCCGTAATTTTCCAATTTTTCTAACCAGTTCCCCGATTAATCATCCAGTGGCGTCCAATCCCTCAACGGAATTACCATAATAGTCCAATTACCCGAATGTTTACACTAATCAAGTTTATTTATGGCGGTCCCACCCGAACCGGACTTTCTTTCTTCCCATATAACGACCATCCAACAGAACACTGTGGGTATGATGGGTACCCTCGGAAAGATTTACCGCGAGCTGCTCGTAAGTATTTATACATTCATACGAATTAATGATATGCAAATAAAATAACAATAATAAAGCGCTTTGTTGAGACAGCCCGGTTTACTATTATTATTACAAATCGCCTGTTATTGTATAAGTATAAGCACCTGCCCGGGAGTGGATTTTTGCCATGATTCGACCATAAAAATTAGGATTAAGGCTGTCGACTTACCACACGCCCCGTCCAAAAGACGGCCGATTTTTTAAAGGACGCCGCCCGTCCAAATCCCTTTATCGCAATTTTTTAAGTGCGTTTCGAGCGCGACTCCGAGTCCCGATTCGAAAATCATATATGCAAATCCCTCTACACACTTTTCCTTTTAGTGTTTATTCGGCGTAATTTATGCCGGAGCGGATAAATCCGACGAAAAATTACCAGAAGTAGGTAGGGGCGCCCACCCAAGAAATCGTCCCACACCGAATACTCGGATCTGTAGCACACTCGAGTCAGACAATTCCTATCGGAATTATTTGTCGGAACTGGGAAGTATCCTTGCACGGTTTATAATTCGGCGATAGTTTGTCGGTTTTCGTTCACTCCCGAAATTCGGCGGAGTTCCATTGTGTGGAAATGCTCGAGGACGTGAAGTGTCTTCATATGCGGAGTCAGTCGACTGATTATTGCAAGCAAGTCGGAAACCTCGGGGCACGTCAATGCGGCTGCCGCAGGGACGTTTTATCTGTTTAATTACGGTTAGGATATCGCCGCGAAAGCACCTGAACTTTGCGGAACGTGTATCGCACGTATTTCACGCCTCGCTAAAGATAACGTCTAACGAGATGAACAAGTACAGTCACTTTTAACGGTACGTCCTGATGGCGTCATTTCGAAAGGGCCGCCGTTTGTTTCGCGCCGTTTTCGCCGTCGCGCCCGGAGAATATAATGCAATAAACGGCGAACCGCCGGAAATTACGACGAATTAAAATGTTTGGGAATTTCATCTAGGGATAGTGGCTCGGATTTTTCAGGGCGTTTTATTCTAGTCGCACAAAGGGCCGCGCTAATTCGGTCCGTTCCGTGACAATCCCCGGTTCATGCGAACCGATTGACCCCTTTTGCGCCGGAACGCGAGCCGTGCAAACGAAACGATGTCATCGCTGTTGCCGCCAACCACTGCCCCTTTTATTAAATCCACTTATTACGGGCCCGCCATCAGTGTTTGTCGAGTTTTAATAAAGCATAACCGCCAGCAGGGCCGGTTGCACCATAACCGTCGAATTTTTTCCGCCCTTTCGGCCAGAACCAGTGCATTTAATAACCTCGACCGCGCCGCCGGAGAGTGCACTTACTTTCCTGAATTTAATCAAGTCCGGAACTAACGATGCCGCTTCGTATCTCCCAGCTTCTCCACCTGAAATTTTTATAGAGCGAAACCGGCAGATTGGCCCAATTTCTGTTTCGCCCGGCGCAATTAAAAAGTCGAGTCGTCGGCCGTCGACTCTGTTGCCGGCAATAAGACGGGACTTCTCCCTGTTTTCACGCCGAATTGACACAGTTAATTGCTCGTTGCAGATGACAGGTTTAAGAACTTGTTGACGTTCGGTCGCCGCCTCTGAAACCTCCGGCCCACAGGAAACGCTGTCAACTGGTGCGATAACGTGTTCGAATTGAATTTTTCATCTCCCTTTTTTTTCTTTTCACGATAAACGCGTAGACCATAAAAACGGCCCTGGAAAACGCGGGGGAGCTCACCACGGCGCACACAAAAGGGCCCGCTTCGTCGCTTTGAATTAATTAATTTAATTGCGCCTATGCGCTCATATACAGAGCCGATTTGACACGAAAAACGTTTTAAGGGTGGAAACGGGAATGTGCCCCCATAACACCATCTGGTTTCTTAAATAACTCGAGAGATAAGACGGAAGAGGCGCTCTCTGCTTATATAAAGAAAATAATTGGCAGTTTTATGCTATTCCTTATCTCAAACCCGTCGATCGAGGAAAATAAAATAGGGCGTCGGGGTGGGCAGATGTTCGGCTGATTAACCCCTGTCAGGTAGGAGAAATCGGCAAATAATGATTAGAGCCGATTATTATTTCACAAATTCCCAAATTGGAAGATTTTCCGTCTGCCTCGTTTCGGTTAAACCGCCCCTGTAATTATTAGTGCCCCCATTCAAAATAAATCGAGGATGGATCACCCGGGTGCTCGGCGGTCGGGTTTACGGGCGAGTTGGTCGATTCACCCGGAATCTGAATACGCCTTATAATGCGAGATCGATGCGAGAGAGAACTCCTCGAACCACCCGACCCGGAAAGACCCAAACCTTGCATAACATGACCATAGTCAAAGCGAACTCGTCCACATAACGATGAATTTCAGTAAAGTCGCATCGAGGGCCCTTTGGATTTATTCGAGTTCACTCGAATCGGCCCCGGTGAATCGGTAAACCGGACGCAGGAAAACTCTTCTAACGAGCGACTTTATTCGACGATTTAATTTGAGGGTTGCAGTTATTAGGATGCCTCTAATTCGCAAACTGCCCACGTTCCGAATTAATAGAGGTTGCGATAATTCCCACCCGATTAGTTTGAAAATTCGTGTAATTTTCGTCCGAAATACGTTTTTAATGGTACCGCTGGAACGAGCTGTGGCGTCGAAGGCTGATTCCGATGATATCGAGTGTTGGCGTGGTCGTCTGCGAGGCGAAAGGCAAGAGATCCTCGGGTCTTCGGGACCGTAAGCAGCCTCAACAACATAATGAGACTGGTAATAAGCAGACGTGAGGCCGGTCGCTTTCGGCACCTGCTTAGTGCACCTAATAACACCTTATGTGCTATCTTCTGCATCTACCACGTCACTTCTCCCCGTCCAGGGCCGGCCTCGGGAGTAGGGGGCACCGTGTAAATGAACGTCGCTAATTACCGTTTTACGCTAATAGAATGCGACCGTCATCGGCCCAGATGGTTTCATTGTCTCGTCGTCCAACTAAGGAAGCAATGGTTGTCGACAAGACGAGCCAAAAACAACGAGTCGTTTAAATATGTCGCGGACCGGAGTCGTAATTACTCGGGATTTTATTGCCGCTCCGCGCCCTAATTGTTAGCGGAGCAAGGGACACTTAATTGGAAAAATGATCAAAACGAAACATGCGTCAATAGACACGTGGAACTGTAAATTTTAATTAAAACGACACACAATTTGAAAGCGTGCAAGGGCATTCGCCATTAGGACGAGCGATGTTTTTGCGTCGACGGCGCGGTACGAAATCGATTATGGGATAAATTAATAATTACAATTTTCGCGGTGTTGCACGATGCGTCCGCGTTCCGTCCTGCTGAAACTAGATTACAGAGTTTTTTTTTAAACCATCGCTCGGCGAGTACGTGCCTGTACCCGGTGAACTTTCTTACACCGCCATCGCCGGACTGTGTTGTTTACGGTGCCCATCTATAAGACTGCCGTGGTTGTTAACACGATAATCACAATGAATTATAATCAGAGGTAAAAACGAGAGTGACTTCTTCGATCGAAATCGTTCCGACCAGGCGTCAGCTCTTGATATCCGAGGTTTTTTTCGTGAGGATAAATGGACGGGCGCTGGCACGGCCTTGGTCGTTTGGGCGGAACGGAGATCTATTATAACTTTAATGACCGGTGGTCGAAGACGCGAAAACACCCAGTTTTTTGGCCCGATATCCCATATTAACTGCGTACGCGTACCCGCATGATCTGATATACCACAGTCATCTGAAGATAGATGAAGATTGATACTGATGTGCTTTTGAGAAATCTCGGGTTTCAAATTAACAATATACCACAAGCCACCTATGGTTAGAGGAACATTAGTACTAATCTGTTCTTAAGAAATCGCGGATTTGAAATATTCAGGATAACCCGATATCCCAATATTAACTGCATATGCGTACCTAGGATGCACAAATCTGATATGTCATAATCATCTAACGTTAGATACGTTAGAAGAAGAATCGTATTAATCTACTCTTGAGGAAGAGCGGATTTTGAATTAATAGTAAGAATCACCTAAGGTTATAGAAAGACTGGTACTGATCTGCTCTCAAAGAATCACGGATTTTAAATGAACAATATACCATATGTCACCTCTATTATTGAAGGAAGATCATTATACTGATCTGTTCTTACGAAATCGCGGATTTGAAATCAACAGTATACCACGATATCTCAATATCAACTGCATATGCGTACCCATGATGCCAAAACCTGATAAACCATAGTCATCTAACGTTGAAAGAAGATTTGTACTGATCTACTCTTGAGGAACAGCGGATTTCAAATTGAGGATAATATCATGATCACCTAAGGTTGAAGAAGATTGGTACTGATCTGCTCTCAAGGAGTAGGTAGCGGTACTGATCTACTCTTGAGAAATAGCCGATTTCAAATTAATTGTAATACCATGATCACCGAAGTTTGGAGGAAGATTGGTACTGATCTGCTCTAAAGGAATCGCGGATCTGAAATTAACGGTATTACTGTTTTATTCAGCGGAGAAAGATCTTTCAAAACATCTAGTACGAGTTGCATTTCGGCAGACGCGAGTAGATCCAGGACGGGACAGGAAATTAAGGTTGAAGTTTTTCTATAGAAATCGTTGTTTGAAATGGCTTTTCCGCTCCCGAACACGAGTGGGTTGATCCGTAAGGGCAATTACACATTGCCATTTCAAAGAGAAAGTTCGTCGTCCACTTAAACGAAGCTCCAGGAAGTAATTCCACATCATAACGCCGGCCGACCGGTCCTCGCTGTGCGCGTTTCCACTCCGGTCCCACAGCATTTGTGCGCCGTTCCAGCAGCATCAGGGCAAGATTGATGGGCCGAAACACGTAGGACTTTAATGCCGCGTGTATGTACTCGCATGCCCACATATAAGCGGACGGCATCGGCCGATCGGTCGCTCTGTATACGGTCAGTGCAAGATCAGAACTACCGGATGAGTTATCGTAACGAACGGCGGGACGGTCGAACTTGTTAAAAGATATGATGCCGTCCGACCGGATCCAGTTTCATTATCAGACGTCGCGAGTTCGTTATTATTTCTGCAGTCGCGACTCGCTCCTTCTGACTAACAATACGCGAACGAGATGATGCACGTCGCTTTTTCACTTTGATGTCGTTATTGCCATTGTCCCGGCAGTGTACACACAGAATCAAATTCTCTTTGTTTATATCGCAGGCGTTTATTATTAATTTATGCGCAGCGACAGAGCGGAAACGCTCTCTTAATTTGTCTCGACAAACGAAATGCCCCTGCAGTCCCGCCATCACATTTTCTGTTTCTTTTTCAGGTACTGTTTATTATTCTGAAAGGGTGCCCTTTTTGTCCGGACGGGTATAATTAGGACGGACCGCCATTATCGGGGCCGATATTTGGGCGAATTCTCACTCGAGTGCTAAAATATGCCGGCGAAAGTATCCGTCCCTATCATAACTTGAAAAGGGCAGGCCGTTTCCGGTCGTTAGTCGTCCCTTAACGAGGCCGAAATAACGCCGACCTGTGATTAGATTCGTCCGATGGCGACGGGTCGAGTCATCCCATTTATCCAGTCGTTTTATCCGGACCCGGATAAATTTTTAATAATATTACCGGAGTTTTTGTGAAGGTAGCACGTTAATTTTCGAATTATTGGATTTTTATTAATCGCGCACTACGGCAATTTGTTACGTAAATGAACGTTTAAACAGCGCCTTTAATGAGAATTAATTTGACTCCGATACCTGGAGCCCGCCTGCCGTAATGAATTCTCAAAGTCGCGGCCCGTTAAGATAATTTAAACATAATTTAAAATACTTTTATAAATTATTATGGTATGTGAGTCAGTTAGAAAATATTTCATTATTGAAACGAACCTGAACGAAATTAAGATAAACATCGAGTTTTGAATTGCCGTCATCAGAATTTATAACTTTTAATGGGTATATTAATCCTGGAGGTGGAATTAAATCGAAATTAGTCTGCTTTCTGAATAAAATTCGCATAATTTTCAATCTAGCGTGATTGTAACATAATTTTAACAAATACGTCGGTACCTGCCCACTCAAAAGGAGTTAGTAAATTGAAGTTTTGAATAATTTAAAATCTGATTAAACTCTTTTGTTAATATGATGATACTCTTTATTCATTCAGGGTGTGGGTAGTACAAAATTGGGCATCGATATTAATTTGAATATCTAATTGAGGATTCGTGGAATACTGTTTCATGAGGCAGTTTTTTAATAGCAGCTTGTAACTCAAGTATAATCAACTTTTTCAAATTTCTGATTATTTGATTATTATCGAAACGTTGTGTTTGTTTGAAAGTCATAATTTTGAAAATTTGTGAGTAATTCATGCGTAAATTAACAAAATATTCGACAAGCCGCATGCTCGTACATAATTGAACAACTAAAATTGTGGTTATTCATCAGAGAGCTTAAAAGTTTAATGATTTAATGGAGTATCGCCCAGCGCATAGTTAAAAAATCGTCGAAATCAACAGGAGGGTTAATTATTTTATTTTCCCGTTACACACCCAAATTGACACGAACCTAATTACGTCACAGTGCCGCGACTATGGGCCGGTGCAATTGACGTATTTATATCGCAATTAACTTCCATAAATTGATTGCTCTAATGCACTAATTTCATTTGCGCGATGCCGCCGGAAAAATTGGATGATAACCAATTTGATGAATTGCCGGTGCAGTTCGACGGACTCCAATTAGTCTGATGTAGTCGTCGTCGTTTCGTACAAGGGTAGCGAGGGTGGAACGGAGACCGTTCGCTTTCACATTATCCCCGGCAAAAACACCGAATAATCATCGGCTCGATCTGATACTGCTCGAATTTAATCAAGCTCCCAAGGAATCGGGCTTTTAATAGAAATAGCCGAGCTGGCGGATAATAAAGTCGTGGCAGTTGGCCGGGTATCGGACATGGGGGTAAGTGCACTTCTATGTTCCTATGATAAGAACCAGTTCGTAAATTGAGCCACAATAGAACATCACCCTCAATATTATCGTCTTGTCCATCTTCATGATGAAGAGGAATAAATCTGTCCATTTCATTTCCCACTTACCCGAGTGCTCAATTTTAATTAATAGTGGCTTGGGATAATAAATTAATTTCGAATAACAACAAATAGCTCATCAACACTAGTGAATTATTAAAATTCTCCAGGTGATATAGCTCGAGGCGGCATGAATGTCGACACTTGATGTTCTTAACTTGATTAAGTAAGTACTTTATTCGAGGTTTGGTCTGGTAGTAGTACCTACTTATTCGTTGCATAAGAGAATTTTTATTGTGAATGCTATTAAATTTTTATGCGGGCAGTAAACAAAATTTGTACCTATATTCCGGTTCCATAATTTATCGTTACACGTAGTTTTACGCGTTTTTCTTCACAAGCGGGGCCCAGATTGACGAAATTTACGACCCGACGATACCGTCAAAGTTCACATAAACTTCAAAGGACCTCGCCACGAATTAATGACATAATTACTCGACGGTAATAACTTTAAACGCACTCCCTACGTGGCTTCATTTGTGGCGTATCCACAAAGTGAGGAACGGTCCTGGATAGGAAAATCTGCTTTTTTAATTCAGAAACTCTGGCTACCATGAAATCGTCGAAGCTTAAGGACATCTTCCGGTTCAACAATCTCATACAAGGTTGTTATACAGCGCACAACTATGTAAATCGGTGCATATAAATATGAAGTTACGGGGTCCGCACTGTGATCTACTGCGCTCGGGATGCAATTGCATCTGAATGCAACGAGCACGTTCCCAAAAATTCGTGACTTTCACTCGTGAACCGAGAACACGACATCCAACCTCACTATCACTCTCGGAAGGTAAGTACAAGGAAGAGCCCGCAGCAAAACATCTACATTTAAATATAATCTTGTCAGCATAATTAATATTGTGGAGTTCATTTTTGTCGTGCGAAAATCGGTTGGGAGGAAATACAACGCTCGTGTTTTGCCCTAAAAGAAAGGCGAAAACCGCGGCATTTCCGCTGAAAAGCAAGGTGGAAAATCGTCGGCTTTAATTAAGCGAGCAATTAAAATGTCCTATTTACCTACAAACAAATTCCCTCGCACTAAATTTCGCTAGTCTTCGTTTCAATTAATTTGAATTACAAAAGTTTAACTTCTGATTAAACAAAGCTACTCTTTAATTAGAAACTTCGGGTCTGGAGTACTTGTTTACTTTATACTTTCTTAGCGCCGCGGCCGAAAGTTTAGCGAAAAGCTCGGTTGATATTACGCAAAACTCCGACGATGGCGGAAAAATCGACGCTTTTTGCGCATCACTCGACTTTATACCGAATTTTTCGAGGTGTATTTCCAGAAAGCGGCGATACGATTATAAATAACGCGGACTGAATTAAAGGCGGGCTCCGTCAATGACAAATTGGCGTCATGTATCATGCAACAAAGACGGAGACGTACATTAATTTAGTCGCCCCGGCATCGGGCCGACTAATTACGACAGGTAATTGAGGAGAGTTCTCGGCTATTTCGAGCGGATTTATTAACGGCTCAACCCTCCACCATGTACATCCCGAAATCGAATTCTTTATTTATACCCGCGCACCGAGAGCGAATTACCGCCCATCTCCTTTCCCGGCGTGATTGGTTATTCGCTCTCATCAACTTTATTCTGCATATAACATCTGGTTTGGCTGTTTTACGCCCGTTTTATACACAACTTATTAATATTGTCGCATCACGGAACAATGGGCATTTGCATGATATTGTAGTTTCCAACGGGGATGTGACCTCTCTATATGTTTTTGCCGGGCGACAGGTCACATTTGAATTACAAATCGCCCTAAAATAATAATTGCTGACAAAAAGTGATACATTTATCAGCCGATTTGATGTTCGGGTCATCCCAGGGAGAGAGAATTTGCGAAACAAGTATATAAATAATGGAAGTTATAGAAAATGTAGTGTCTATTTCCTTTAAAGCACATAAAAGTTCTTTATCGCTTCATTATTGCAACTTTGTGAAACAGCAACAAACTACTCGAAATAAAATTTTTAGCGTCTCGTTAATCTTTTGTGCCATATTATTTACAATAGTAGAGTGTCGCGCTACATTTTCATATACATGGGGAAACTGTCGAACGTTTGTAACTATAATAATAAAGGCATTATCTCGCCATTATTACGGTTCATGATTCGACGCTTTCGCTCTCGTGATTAATAAACGAGCTAATCAACATGTTAAGATTAATTTCCATCGCCGGGATATTCCCTTTGTGTTTGTTTAGTTTTTATTCATCACGATCTCTCCGCGATGCGTCTGTATGGCTGTGGGGGATTTCGGATGTATTTTATAATAGAATTAACGGTGTTTTCCAAAGTAGTTTTACATTTTAATTATTAGTGCTGTTATGATGGCGACGTAGCGATTGAAAATAACTATTCACTGGGCAACTTATTCGACACCATTTCAATTAAGAAAGAAACGAACGTTTAAGCGGGCTCCGGGAAAGGTCAGGGCCGCAGGTGTGAAGGAAATTGAAGGCTCCACAATGCGCCATCATCGTCCGCCCGTGATCTCGGACGCCAGATGACCGTATAGTCCTCGTAAAACCGAACAACCCGAGAGGAGCATTCAAAACTGGCGAAACAGCGAAATTAAAATCGTTTCGAAAAAAGCTCGAAAGGGACACCTGAGCGAGTCGGTGCATTTCCGCTTTTGTACTAGGTAATTTAGTTGAGTGGGCCGAAATGAATAACGAGATCAAGAGAGCACTATCCATTTGTCACGGGACCGCCATCATCGAAGCAATCGTTCAAAATATTTCTGGTTTATACGAGCGGCCATAATAATGGAACACAAAGAAAGCAGCAACAGGGGGTGTTTTTAATTTGCTGCGCCCCTGCGTCGACCAGATTGGAATAATAAAGGAAATATATTGTTCCCTTCTTGATTTTTTACTCTCGGGCGAGAGTTCTTAAGAAACTCTCCGAGGATGGGAAAAAACTTTTGTCGGATGATGGCGCGAATAATTTGCCGGCACACCGAACGGGCCCCGAACACAATACGGCGCAGAAACCGCCCGGAAGGGCCGCGACGAATCGACAAAAGCCGCGAAAAGGTGCAAATATTGCGGCGAAATCCCCGAATTATCGCGATGAATTCGTCATTTTTTACCGGCCGACGTCGACGTGGCGAAAGTTTGTGATTGAAAACAAACAGACGTATCGGCGAAACAATTTGGAGCGTTAGCACAATGAAATAGGGAAGTTTCGATGCGGGCGCCGCGCTCTTTAAGTGGAAAACTTTGGCGAATTCGAGAAACAAAATTGCACCGATGCACGTGCATGTTGGCGAAAACGCACGGCGAGTTTTGAGCGAAATCCCCGCTTCATCCATTCTCGTTATAAACTGCGCCGCGCCTCAGGTCGCTGACAATTCACTTCCATATCATCATCATTAAATACTTATTAGGAGCCGGCACGAAAAAAAGATATCATTCACGTTCAACCCCAGCGGGAGGGACGACGACTAAATGGACTTCGTCATGGAATTTCGCATTAATTTGAAAGCAACTTAATCCCGATCCCGAAATATGAATACGCCCGAAATTTGTTCGTTTCCGTTTCCCATTAATCTTTTGTGTAGTCGGGTACAGAGATCGATGCGTGTGCCGTAATAGTAATAATTATGACTCTGAACTGAAAAACGTCCACTCTATCGTTTCATAGGTAATAAAAAGCAAATAAACGCGCGGGCCCACCCAAATAAACGCTCGACACTGACAATAAATAATTAATTTGTTCAATTTACATGGGATATTTTGAAATAAATTTACGCCGTTCACGCTACGGATTCCGCAAAATCAATTTCGGCGAGCAAATACCAATTTAATACACAATTTTGAATCAATCGATGATATCCTACTTTGCCTATGTATGAAGCCTAATCATTTTGGACCAGAAGCGTGTGGATTCTGAGGCACCAAAGAGGAAATTGAAATGTAGTCAAAGCAAATATAATCCGGTGACTGGCATCCGGTCAAGTATAAAAACTTTTAATCAAATTTGATTCTTCTTTCATCTCCATGAAAAGTTCGATCGGAAGGTAAGTTTGACTAATGACTGGAATAAGAAACAACGCTCCGAATCGAATCCGACCGCATGTTCGCGCCACCCACCCGCGGTCAAGAACGGCCTTTTCGACCGGAGGTCCACAAATTTCGGATCCGTATCGGTACAATGCAGAGGTGTTAACACCGCTCGTATTTGTCCATCAGAGTCGTAAGTCGTCGTATCCGACCCGGGGTCGCTTTCAGTTTATTATCACGTGTACCCACGGTATACCTGAGAGTATACAAGGTGTTCATTTTCAAAGTTTCCACATGGATTTATGCTCGGATTTATGGTTTCCAAAACTTTCACCAAGAATAAGGAAAAATAATGAAAAGCCCCACAGCGCGTACATAAGTTTGATTATTTTTGCTTGCATAAGTGCGACAAACGTTCATTAGAACTTTTTTGCATCGTTTTTATAGAGAAATCATCGGGAAAATTATTGCAGGCTAATTTCTGGACACCGTGTGTATCAGTGGACCATATAGAATAAGTTTTACACCTCAAATCTATTTCCTAATTGTCTACAACAACGTTAGAAATCGCAAGTGGCTCCTGGCAGGCAAGGATAATAAAAAATTCATAACTTTATAGGTATACGAATGAACAGATTTTCAATTTATTTTCTAAAGAGAATCAAGATACCTTTACCATTTGGAATAAATTGAAAGGGAGAAGTACACCTACTTCGAAATTGTAATTATATTAATCGTCCCCTGAAAAATAAAATCGACCCTCTTCCTCGGAAGCGAGAAATGTACGGGACGTTTGAAAATGAACAGGCCGTGTACGGCGCAAGTGAGGTAATCGAGTGACGTCGGCGTAGGAAATAGCCTCGGTCGTTTGTCACGATTAGCCGAGGAGGGCCCGGAGCCGGGGCCCCGGAGTGGCAGGTGGCGGCTCCCGCGGTCAGCACTGTATTACTTCCCGACTCCGGGCACTGATTCGACCCGGGGTAAACACCTGCCCGGAGCGATGTCGCTACTTCATCGACCGTGAATCCGGAGGCATCCGCATGTGTGTGCACTCTCGCTCCGGCCCTCTCGGATCGCGGCCGAGTCCGTGTGATCTCCGAGCCGGCGGATCACGCAACAGATTGGGCCCATACAGAACGTACGAGTCGACCGTGTAATCATAATCCCGCCCGCGAAAGGCGCCGTTCCTTTGCGAGCCTGCACACGAACTCTCCCTAAAATAATTGGATTACGCCGTTTCGTGCGCGGAAATGCACCGCGCAGAATCCGAACCGACCCCTCGTTTCGCGACCAGACTCGTGTAAAATCCTCCACTGTGTGGGATTTCGGCGGACGAAATGCATTAGATAAAAATTCGTTAAATTGGACCGATAATAAAGCCGGCGGATTCCGTGGTAATGTGGGATCGCCAACGAGGAACCGCTCAATTATACCTAAATACGTCGAAAATGCTCGTAAAAGTTCCCTCAATTATTGGTTTTAATTCGAGAGAAGTTGAAGAATCCTAATCTCCCATCAACAATTATTACAGAAAGTAATTAAAATGCCGGTCTGTCCGCTGGTTCCATACGCGGCCTGGATAAATTACGACGTGCGGCACAGGAAACGTCATTTTCGGAAAATTGGTCTAATTCCCTGCATTTTTTACGAGTCTCACTGTGGGTCGCTGCCAACTGGGCATGAATATGATGACGAAAATTTGACAACGAAACTCATTCGCTTCTCGGGCAGCGCATGCTGCATGGATGTCGCATGGCGGAAAATGAAGTTGGGGTCTCTCTGTGTAAAACATATTTTCCACTTGGCTTAAAAAATACCGCGCGGTGACAGTGCGAGCGACACACTATTTTTGTGCAAAACGTCGCTTTTTCCGGTGTGTATTTTCCACATCGTGATTTCACAAAGGGTGCGCACACACGGGCAATCGATGATGTGGCGAAAACGCGTATAATTTGTCGCATCGTCGGTGTAGAAATCAACTTTTTATGGCATGAAAGTTCACAACGTTAACCTATACCGAGCCTACCTAAATTAGGTATGATAATGTGCCTAAAGCAGGCCGACTTTCTTGTTGGGTAAACGAATCCCTTTCGCGTTTGAATTATAAATCGCCATTTCCTTCAAGACGTTGGGTTACGAATAAGTACCAATTTTGCGAGATTTACTTTTCGTTTGGTGTGCCGAAATCTTTTGCGGGTCGAGTCTTGGGTATATTATGCACACAGTGTATGTACATAATGTGGATACATAAAGTGTAAAAATTTCATCGAGCTGAATTTAAACCAGAGCAGGTAGTCATTCTTTCGAGAACCTCATGAATGGAATTGTTATGCATTTTTCATGATTCTTCAGCTGTGTTGAATTGCGGGGATCTGGCTTAATAACGTTGTCGGCGGTATACCAGAGTTTTTATTGTTAGTCTTCAATACAAGCCGGTTGTTTGCTGACGTATAACGAATGTGCAAAGTTTCCGGAGAAAATTCCGTTTTTGGGGCGTTTTCATTATGTTAAAAATGTGAGTAAAACCCAATAATTGGATTACAGTCACGGTCCCCCACTGGTACGTTCGGAATATCGTGTACTCGATTGTACATTATTGATGTCTGCCAATTGTCCGCTAGATTTAACATATTCAATATCTTGAATAACTCGCCCGAGGAATTCTTTCCGAGAGGATAAATTTCAGAGTCCGTCCAGAGGGTGTGCGCGTATTCGGGGGAAGGGCGCAGATTCCGCCTTCGACCTTTCCCGCTTCGGTCCGCCGTCGTTCGGAGCTTCACACAAGCCCGCACCGGAGGCGAAGTTTTCTCATAAATGCTCCAGCATCCCGAATCCAGTCTACGGCCGTGGTCCGAACGAGACGGACGTGCTGCGAGAGAGCGCCCGAATCGTCGTGCCATCCTGATATCAATTTCGCACCTGATACACCGCGTTACTCGCAACTCCGCGAATATCCATACAGACGTTGCGTTTCGGTCAACTAATTAAATCACCGGTGATTCGTTTTGGCACGTAAAGCCCCTCGAACCGGCGCGAAACTCTGAGGGGTTGGACCGGTTTGTCAGTGTGATGTCGTGAGGGTTAAAAGTGGGGCGTGTTTATATTAGTCGAAGTCGACAGACCGGCTCGCCAGTCGACTAACGCGCGTCCGGTGGGCAATGTCGCCGGCGATCCTCCATCATCGTCTCAATTTCGACGTGCTGTGACGTCAATCGCCGCCACCATGGCCCCCATCCTGGCCGTTATCTCCTTCGCTTTAGTGGTGACCGCCGTTAATTGTAACGAATCGACCGACAGTTCGCTCCTCCGGTACGAAGCCCCGGACGATTGTCAATGGTGGGTGCGCGAGTCCGCCGTCTCCGGCGGTCAGGACGAAGTGGCCTTAACGTGTAACCTGAGGACCATCAACAGCGAGTTCGATACGACAAACTTTAGCGTGATTCCCTCGGAGCACACGACCTCCCTGCGGATCGAGTGCAACCCGGACATCATGTCCCGGAGCAGCCTGGACGACCGCAGCTTTGTCCATTTGACCAAACTGCGCGAACTGGAACTGGAGCACTGCAAATTGGGCCGATGGCCTGCCGGGACTCTGGTCGGTTTGAGGGATTTGAGGAACCTCACGGTGAAAACGCACAACACCGAATGGCCTGCGATGAATTTGGACTTCTCGCGGGACAGTTTCGCGCCGGTTCGGCAATTAGAGCGATTGGATTTGAGCTGCAACAATATTTGGTCGTTTCCCGAGAACATCTTCTGTCCGTTAATCAACTTGGTGGCGCTGAACGTGAGCGAGAACCGTCTGCAGGATGTGAGCGACTTGGGATTCCGGGAGAAAGCTCCCGGACTTCCTCAGCCGCTGATAAGCGTGGCGGAGGACGATCAGCTCCGCCACCCGGAAACCGCTCGCACGTTCGCCCATCCCTGCAGCCTCGACATCCAGGTACTTGACACCTCATTTAACCATTTCGTCTTAATTCCGGCCAACGGGTTCAGTGCGCTTAGGCGGCTCCGCGAGCTCTACATCCACAATAACGAGATCTCCATGGTGGCCGACAAAGCGATTTCTGGCCTTAAAGCCCTCCAGATATTCGACCTTTCCAACAACAAAGTCGTCGCGCTACCCGCGGAGCTCTTCAAAGACTGCGCGACTGCGATAAAAGAAATTTACTTGCAGAACAACTCGATCAGCGTTCTAGCTCCCGGATTATTCTCAAATCTCGAACAACTTTTGGCGCTGGATTTATCCAGAAACCTCCTATCGAGCTCCTGGATCAACTCGGAGACATTTTCGGGGTTGATACGTCTCGTGCTTTTGAATCTGTCTTACAATCGCATAACTAAATTAGACCCGGCTTTCTTCAGGGATCTGTACACGTTGCAAATCCTGAATTTGGAGCACAACTCGCTCGAAACCATCCCGGCGGACACGTTCTCCCCCATGAATAACTTGCACACGCTGATAATTTCCTACAACAAAATCACGTACTTAGATGCGTATTCGCTGAACGGTCTATACGTCTTGTCGCTCTTGGCGATCGATAATAACCTCCTCGAAGGTATCCATCCAGAGGCTTTCCGAAACTGTTCCAGTTTGCAAGATCTGAACTTGAACGGTAATTCGTTGAAAGGAGCGCCGCTGGCCCTGAAAGATATGCGGTTGCTACGCACCGTCGATTTAGGCGAAAACCTAATCCAGTCCCTCGAAGAACCCGGATTTAGGGGTATGACCAATTTGTATGGTTTGAGATTGATCGGGAACCAGCTCCAGAATATCTCCAAACGGGCTTTTAATGACTTGCCGGCTTTGCAAATATTAAACCTAGCGCGTAACAAGATCCAGAGAGTCGAACAGGGAAGTTTCGAATCGAGCCCAAATCTCCAAGCGATCAGATTAGACGATAACAGTCTGACGGACATCAGCGGATTATTCGCCAACATCCCAAGTCTGCTGTGGTTGAATGTATCGGACAACCAGATCGAGTGGTTTGATTATTCGTTGATCCCGAGGGGTCTCCAGTGGCTCGATATGCACAAAAACAACGTACGCGAGCTTTCCAACCGCAACAACCTCGAACTACAATTACGTCTGCAAACTTTGGATGCCAGCTTCAATAAGTTGACCAAAATCACGGCCTCGGCCGTTCCTAACGGCATAGAACTTTTGTTCTTGAACGATAATCTCATCTCCGTCGTCGATCCCCACACTTTCCTGAAGAAAACCAATCTGACCAGAGCCGACCTATACGCCAACCAAATCGTCAGTATGGATCTGAATGCGCTACGTTTAACTCCGGTCGATCCGGAAAGACCACTGCCCGAGTTCTACATAGGAGGAAATCCATTCCAGTGCGACTGCACAATGGAGTGGTTGCAGCGCATTAACAAACTCGACCATTTGAGACAGCACCCGAGGGTGATGGATTTGGAGAGCATTTACTGTAAGCTTTTATACAATAGAGACACGAATTACTTGCCGTTGATTGACGCAGAGTCTTCACAATTTTTGTGCAAGTACAAAACTCATTGTTTCGCTCTCTGTCATTGTTGTGACTTCGATGCTTGCGATTGCGAAATGACTTGTCCGACAAATTGCACTTGTTATCACGATCAATCTTGGTCTGCCAATGTTGTTGAGTGTTCGGGTGTGGGTTACACGGAAATGCCCAGTCGTATTCCCATGGACGCCACTGAAGTGTATTTAGACGGGAATGACTTTGGCGAATTATCCAGTCACTCTTTCATCGGGCGAAAGAATTTGAAAATTTTGTATGCGAATAACTCCAACATCGCCGCGGTCTATAATCACACTTTCAGCGGCTTGCGGCGCTTGACGATTTTGCATTTGGAGAATAACCGGATTAAGGAGCTGCTGGGATTCGAGTTGGCAAGTTTAGAGAATTTACGGGAGCTGTATTTGCAAGGCAACATGATCCATTTCATTGACAACAGGACGTTTTTGGAGCTCAAGCAACTCGAAGTACTGAGACTAGACGCCAATCGCCTAAGTCTCTTTGAAGTTTGGCAGTTCACACTGAACCCTTATTTAGTCGAGATAGGATTAGCGGATAATCAGTGGTCGTGTGAATGCGGGTACGTTCAGAAATTCAAGGGGTGGTTCAGAACGAACTACGGAAAAGTCGTCGACGCTAACAAAATCGTGTGCATGTTCAGTAACGTTACTAAAGCCCTGGGGCCCCATATGGCGGATTTTAACGCGACTTCTTGTGCGGCTTTCACCGGAGGAACTAGAGCCGTTGTTGAGACGAAAGTAATGAACGACTATTTGCCGCTACTTCTGGTGACTATGTGCGTTTTTCTCGCAAGCGTCGTCATCGTGTGCGGAGCTTTCTATTACCGTAGAGAGTTGCGAGTGTGGATCTATTCTCGGTGCGGATTGAGAATGTGCTACAAAACTACAGCTTTCGAGGAACAGCAGGACAAAGACAGACTTTTCGACGCGTATGTTAGTTACAGTGTGAAAGACGAGGGCTTCGTTGGCCAGGTTCTCGCCCCCGGTTTGGAGTCAGGTCCCGGTTACAGACTATGTCTTCATTACCGAGATTTCAACGTATCAGCGTACGTGGCCGATACCATCATAGAGGCAGTGGAATCTTCAAGACGCACAATAATTGTGTTATCTAAAAACTTTCTACATAACGAGTGGTGCCGGTTCGAGTTTAAATCGGCCCTGCATGAAGTGCTGAAAGATAGAAGGAGAAGGCTCATCTTCGTTATTACCGGAGAGCTTCCACAAAGAGACCTAGACCCAGACTTGCGTCTCTACCTCAAGACAAACACCGTCATCGAGTGGGGTGATAGACAGTTTTGGCAGAAACTGCAGTTCGCCATGCCCGATGTGAGGCGGTCATGCGTCCACGAGCGGTCGGGGAACATCTACGCCTCGGCGACGCCGTCCCACATGGAGAGGTCGAGGAGTCCGGTGTTGCCGCCTCCGCCACCCCCGGGGAAAATGCCGCCGTTCCTTCACCACCCCTCCAGCTTACCGAGAGACACCCGCACCATGCCCCATCCGCTGTGGGCGTAGCGGATGTTCAGCCGCAGGTGAGACTGTTTCCATATATTTGCTCAACCCTTGTTTACTCGGATGCGATTCGTTTGGCTGCAGATGTTTCACAGAACTCAAACGGGGTAATTATAATTTAATCTAGAAACGAATAGGTGGGCGGCTCGGTTCAAAACACAAAGTACATGAGTGTATAGGTAGGTAGACGCAATTGAATCGATTTAGCAAATCATCTCAAAGTGACGCGGCTTAATTTTTATATCGCTGGTTTCATGGGGTAAGAGAACTCGAAATATTGTGCTCCGTTATATTGTAGAGAAGCGGAAGCGGAGTTGGCGTCCTCTGTAAACATCAATTATGTAACTAGTCTCTTCAGGGAAGCGCCCCTAATTAGAACTAATTGGAAGTTTGGTGGGCAGTAAATCTAGATCATGAACTGAATCCTTTATGATGCGTGATGCGTGCCGTATTGATCACATAGCTTTCTCTATGGCAAAAACAATAATTTCGGCCAAAACCCAAAATTAACCACCAACGTGATGTTCACGCCATCTTTCTACCTCAATCACGTCGGCTATTACCAAACACGAAGTAAATTTAACTTTGCATCGGATAGGTAAAAAAGCGCCATAAAATAGTTAATTAATTGCTCGTATCGCGGAACTTTAATTAGATTAGTTATTTGATACACCGGCAGGTAATAAAATTTTGTTCCAGAAAAATTCACCGGCAAATGACGAGTTTTAATGATAATATTGTTGAACCAGACCGTGTTAAAGATTCCCATAAATTTTTGGTCGTCATAAAAATTATGATTCTGGTACTTAAAGTCACGTCAACTAAAAGTTCTTATGACTTCAGGGCTGTCTTTATAGTGCCACTATTTCTATTTTATCCGATAAAATTTCCCGTGGACTCGTAAAACTTACACTAAAATTAATCAGATTCTATGATTTTGATTTATAACTGCGGTAAAAATAAAATATGCAGGTATTCACGCCCTAAAAAGTAAATACAGAACGTGCCTACGATAACCGTAAAAGTTGGTTCAAAGATGGAGATTATTAAAATATTTCGTAAATAGTTTAACAATGATAATGAATGATATTGTCATTCCTAATAAATAAAATCCTTTTTAACCGATGATAAAGGATATAAACTAGACAGCTCGTTTAGATAATCTTATGCATCGCAAAATTATATCTTGTAACATGCTATAAATATTTATCACTGATAAAGAAGACAGCTTCAAATTCCCAAAGATAATAGGTGTATAATTTTATGGGTCGTTTGAAGCTCCGCTTCGTTTAACTATCATAACTATCACGTCGCCGTCGACCGTTCATGCCTTGCCCTTTGATATGTTGAAATACTTGATACCTACGTATTACGAGCTTCAAAACTGAGGTCCCTTCTTTTTTTATTATACGATTTGCTGCTTACCATTTGTTCGATCCTCTGGATCTGTATAAATCCGGGAAAACTAACCTGATAAATTGATGAAAGTCATTGAGAAGAACGCTTTATTTCCAGTGCTCAAATCGGCACTCATGAACTAGGTTAGTTGCGGATGGATCCGAGACGCGAGGATGGGATCTCGTATAAATGAAGGCAGCTTCTTGGTTTAGGGATACCGAATTACTGGGGCTTCGGTCTCGCTTCCACAATGCGGATCGTTAGCGAACTGATCATCATTTGACTATTGGCAGGTCATTTCCTCGCTTAACCGGAAATAGATTCCACATCGCCGTACCCAATTCAGCAAAAAACCCTACAGTTGGCAATTCCGATCCACGATACCCTCTTGAAAATATAGCGTTCCTCCTAGTGGCTCGGAATTACCTACGTCTTATTTCGAAATTGCGGCTTGGCGTTCTTGCATTGAAATGTCGTCGTCGGGGGGTTGGGAAGTCGCTGCAAAACCGTCTCGAATAAATTGAATAATCGATGGCGTTTCCATTGTGAAACGCCACCGGTTCCCTCTTTTTATTCTCCCGGCATAGAGACGACAAACACGACAATGCATCGACCGCATCTTCTATCCGACCCACTAATCGGCACAAAGACACTTTTCTGACTGGATCCGAATGTTTGTCTTTTGTCCGCGACGGTCGGTTCACCTGGGCAGAAAATCGCAAATTGTACGTTTGTTCCAAAGTAGAGTGCCGGTCAGAAAGGGACGGATGTGCCGCAGAGACATCAATTTACTTTTATATACCTGCACGCACTCCAAAACGACAGATGCGATTACTCCATTCCGGGAGCTGGATCGCCATTGTTACCCTAGTAACGAGAAGGAAGAGGATTACGCGATCCAAATTAAAAATCGAACCCCTTTTCCTTTTGAGGATTTCACGCAATCCATCTTTCAAGGCCCAGATTCGTATCAGAGGCGGCTCTTTCGAAAGGGTATATACCGAATGTCGATAGGGATCGTACCCTCAATAACAAGAAGTGGATTGGAACAGGGTTGGGTTTCCTGCGATAAATTATATTAGCGGTTTGTGTCGATGAAATGACAGGGACGCCTCTGGTCGTAACTGAAGTGATTGGGTGCCTGGCGGCATAATGGGAAAATCATGCTCTCCACATCCCATTAGGGTCACCGAAAATATCGTCACGGGCTGAATACCATTAAGCATTAAATAGTGCGAACGAAGGTAAATCATGACGAAATTACATCTGTGCCTTTTTATCCTGTGACAAAAGCATATTTACGGAAATGTGGATCCAGTTGCTAACCGCTCGGCATAAACCAGTCCCCATACTAGTGAAAGGACGCGTTTTTGGACCGAGGGCGCGCGGTTTATTTGTCTCCCCCATGCCCTTCTCTCTTTCACATAAATCTCATTCGTGCCCGATGGTTTCAATTGCCGCGAGAAACAACCACCGTAAAACATGAAATGCGCGAACAAGTGCTGCCGCAATTCCATGACCTCTCTGTGGCCCTCACAGTTTACGATAATTATTATCGCGGATACGAAAACTGAAAATTTTCATAGATGTCTCCATTACCATGCACATATCGAAAGGACGGTCCCCAGATGAAAGACAAATATTTGCACGGTTAACCAGACATGACCACTCGAGAGGCTGAGAATTCTTGAAGGGTCTGTTTACCGAGCACTTTACACGGGACTGTACCCGGCCATATGCACACTCGTCTCTCTGTTGAAAAATGTCAACCGATATTTTCATACATCACACGACCCGAGGAGGGCCCTCGGTTAAACCGAGCGCCGGTCCTCGTCCGATTTCACGCGTTCTCTCGCTCTTCGTCTTCGCTCCGGAAAGCGATGAGGACAGAAGGCGCTCCTCCTAACCTTTTAGCGCACAATAGACGGCGATGCCTATAGTCATCGAACCAAGAGCACAATAAGACAGAAGAGGACAAGTCCTTTCGGAGACCCCTTTGGTCTGTGAAATTTAATTTGAGATTCAGATTGGAGCGCTTCGCGCCAGGTGCGCCCACTGCCCTATTTTCGTTGCATTATCCTTTCAAAAATTACGCCCGTGGCAGAGGGTTTTAAGTAAAAAAAAACTTTTTATGACATTTTTCAACTCTCATTACCGCGAGCTTGTTCGCCTAAAGTGCGGTCTTTCCTCCACGCCGCGAATGTTCGTCGGTCTCATAAATATGTATTAAAATTTATATTGCAGAAATATTACCTGCCCTTTGCGATTGTCGCGGTCTAATTCGCGCCTTTCCGACTATGCCACGACCTTCCCTCTGCCGTCTCGACTTGACTGATGTACCGTCCGGAATCGGGTCGCCTTTTTTTCGAATTACTCTTCCGACCGTTTCGTTCTCCCAAATTGAAAGTCATAAGATTATTCCTGGGCAAATATCACTCAGGGGTTGAAAGTTGAAATCTCTTGAGCATAATTGAATTCGCAAAAAACGAGCTATTCAACTTTTTAATTAATACTTTTTTAATCGTATCAAAAACGACTTTTCTGATACATTTTTAATTAATTCAAGATTATTCAAGAGATCGATGGTGTGGCCGGCATGCCGGATCCTAAGTCGTGATTCCGTTTTAATTGGCTCGATTTGAGATTTTATTTTCCTCGAAATGCTCCAAGGAAAGTTCGCTTCCTAATGACATTTTAAATCCTCGAATGAACTTTCGACTCTTTGATTTTTTTATTTACTTAAATCAACAATGTTTTTCTGGAGTGTCGATAATACCTAATGTATTTTCGTCGCGTTAGATTGTTTACTCCGTTCACACCTACCGATGACTGGTGATTCAACACATCAACAGCGGATAATTTGGTTTTGGACATCTTCGCAAATAAAACAATCCGCCCACGAGTGTGCGTTGGAGTTTGTTGAATTGATTTCGCACATTAATGTCGTTCGAGCGAATTTCATAGAGGCTCAACTGCATAAACGGCTCGCTAATCTACAGCCTAGCTCTCCGCCACAAACGTGTGCCGAACAAAGAACCCCGGACAATACCGTGGCCTTTTCAAATGCAAATAGGCAACGTTTGACAGATGCCCTTGTTAAAGAAATTATCATACCCCGAGTGCCATTGACTGCACAAAACGTTTCGAGTTCTTAAAAACAACTTAGCGCTCAATAAAACTCAATCTCGGCCCGAATGCGATGGTTTCCACTCGGCTGATAAAACGTACTTTGTTGCTTTGAAGCCAGAAATCAGGTGGCTGCGGAAACGTTTCCGCGATGCAAAATTTTCCTCCGGTGCGCTTCGCCGAGCGACGGAGTGAAATTTAATTTCGAGTATTGAAAACGTTACGCTCAATTTCACACCCTCCACTTCCGAAATGTTTTATTCCCAGATAATTACGTCTGATTGGTTCGTAAATTACAAACGACATCACGTATTAGGTACCGGCAGGCCCCTGCTACTTTCTGTAACAAATTGTCGCGACAAACGAGGGTGCAACGCCTAATGGTTTGCATCAAGGCTCGTCGGGAAAAGAGGAAAAATTTATCTCGATTTGCACCCTCATACCATTACGGGAAGCAGACTTCATTACTCTCCGAAAAAAGTCACATCAAATGAAGCTAGACTTTGTCACGTTTTATCAGCCAGTTAGTGGAACAAAAGGAGTGGTTTTTTCCCCGTTTGAAGAAGACCCGGCGCAATTGCACAGTAAATATTCAGAGTGTGTAGAAATGAAGTGAAATGGGATAGACAAAGCATGTCTTTTCGTTTTGTATGGTTCGGATCAAAGGTGGTATAATACATATAAGAGGAGACACATTCCGGGGCATGTTTTAAAAGAGTCGGCTTTGTCCCCAGATACGGTGGTCATTGCCCTTGTAATGAAGGGGCAATTTTAATAATTTCACGACAATTAAGCCAGAGAAAAACGGGGCGGTGTCCCATTAAAGACCAGAGCAGCGAGATAATGCTCGAGGCGCACTTAACAGAGCAAGTATTAAAATAACAGTAACCGGGATACCCTTTTTAATTAATTACGCTCGACAAGAGTTTGGACAGTGGGTCTTTGACGAAAGCTCGGCGGAATTTTTCGTGAACGAGCCGTTTGGTAAATGATACCCGCCTCGAGGGTGCTCGCCTGAATGAAACGCAGAACCACCAGGAGGTTGTTGTATGTACGATAATACGAGAGTATGTGTGTTCTGTTGTGTACCCTTGTACATTGTACTGTGTCTAGTCGGAGTCTGGTCGTGCAAATGTATGGACTATTGTAAGCAAGTCGTCTGCATTGTTCTCGGGGCGCAGCCTAGATGGCCGATAACGCGACGATTTATAACGCATTTTAAATAATTTAGAACGTGGCAACCGCGCTCGGTTTGGCGTTAATTGCTACCGACGTTTCTAGATCTTACCGTGATAGTCGTCTTGTTACAGGCGCTTTTTAAAATTCGAGATGGGGGCGTTACCGGACTGACAGTCCAAATTAGTATTAGAGGCCCATTTAACAGGTTGTTTGGATTTATGGCCCAATCCGACGTACTCCAGCACGTTTCTGTGTTTCGCCACCATAATGACCACCTTCAGGAATTTTAACTAGACGGTTAAGCAACATGGCCGTACCGCCGAAATGTGGAAGCTGCCGCCAGGAAGTCATTTTTCTAATATCCTATCAAGCAGCAGCCACGCCAACCCGAGCGAACCGTTCTCTTCTCTTCTTCCACGTTTTGCCTCCATAACAAAATATGTAGATCGTTGTATTTCTGAACTATTTTGGAGAAAATATGGATATACATGCTCACTCCGTATCCTACATGAGAATTTCATTAAAACTGGCGCATGTGTGTAACGAAATTCCTGCCGGAAAGCAGCGAACTGTGAAGGAACGAGCGTAGACTTCGTTATGTCTCTCGGCGGCGCCGCCCCAAATAAACCCGGGGCATTACTTTAGGCAAAAATAAATTTGAAAAAATTCGCCCGTAAAGTAAAGTACGCCACCACCGGTAGTTTTGCCGCGGAAGCTTTTATGTGTAATGTAAACATCAGAGATTTCTACCACGACTGCCCCACATTTATCCCCACATACCTACGGTTCATTCTGATAGGCGTGGCATCAAAAAACCGCACTGGAATAAAAGCAATTCCATTTCGAAATTATATTCAAATTATATTTAATTTCATTCATGAAATATGCATGCTGCCATAATTTGTTTCGGATTGTTTTCATGCGGAAAGCCCGCCGTTGGGTCTCTTTCTGCATCGAGACGGGTACGAATAGTTGAGTCATTCAAAATGGTACTACATATAAAAAATAACACCCTCGGGCTCTGAAACACGTTTTGTAAAATTCAGATGAGATCTTGGAAAAACGTTACAATAATACTCTTAGACCAGAAGCCAGGCGGCATACACTGCATGGGGAGCATTTGCAAGGGTAATACACTGGTCCTCGTGTTTCTTATCTGGCCGCCGAATGCGGGAACAGTTCGGGGCGATACACACAGAGGTGCACCGCTAATATATGGAGGTTCCATTTTCTTTGTGCGCCCCCCGGAATCAGGCCGATCCCGGAGGCTGGCGGGGGTCAAGGTTGGAGCGATCGAAGATGACGAGGGTGAGACAATCCCCATTTAAAATTCGATACGATAACCCATTAAGGGACGTTGTTTTGCGGGGCGCTCCTATTAATGCCGATAAAAGGATTTATCGAGCAGACGGTTCGGTGTTTAAAACTATAAAGATCGCGGGGCGCAGGTAATGAGCCGTCGGCCGATCCCTCCCCGAACACGGGATCACTTTTCGTCGCCACAAAAAGGCGTCCTCATTAAAATGGGCCGTCAGAGAGGACAATTACACACGAGACGCACCACTTTTTTGTCGGTTTAGGCGTAAATAATGGCAGCGCCAAAGTCCCCGTCTGGAAAATTCCCGGTAAACTTATTAGGACATTAGTACGGCTACGTGTACAATTTTCGTGTGTTTAGCTGGGAATGAGATAATACAGCCGGGGAAAAAAATTAGATGATGGTGTGAGAATCGCCCCTTTGACTGGTTATTACGGAGGTTCCCGAGGTGGAAATTATCGGGCTAATGCAGAACATCCGCTTCTTGTTAGAGCGCGAGGACCCGGTTGGCTCCTTTCCGAGAGGGCCGGTGGGTCGGCTGGAAACAGAAAAAACTCATTACGGACGCATATTGTGTTTGTTTTTTGTGTCACCGAAAAATCCAACGGCTGACGCGCTTTAATCGAAAAATGGGTATCGGAATAATGCGCGCCCCTCGGGTCCCCCCGGTTTCTAATTAAAAGCGACAAGTGTCAGAGACGCCGACGAACGTAATAAAACAATTTAACCGGCGATTTCGGCAATAATGCACCAGTCACCGTGACTGGGCCGGTCCGGGAGCAGGTCCTTATTAATTTAATCCGCAGGTATCGAGCAATTTAACTAGCGCGCCGACACAGCGTTCCGACCGTCACTATCCTCGTTAACATTCTTAAAGGCCCGAACCGGCCGACGGAATCGACCGATCCTCGCATCGTGCGCCGTTCGGATCATCCCGATCGTTATCGACCGATCCACAAATCCGACGGAATTTCCGAATCGGATGCCGCCTAATTGAACGCGCGCCGACAAGGCGACGATCTCACTCGAAAGCGAAACCTCGCGGTCATTCCAATTCGGGTACTCGTTTTAATCCGGTTTTCCGTTTTCCGGGAGGTGCGCATACAGTCGCGGTTAATTTGAGCCCGGGTCCACTTCCACGTCAATTGTGTGTATGGTGTGTCCGGCGCCTGGCAAAGCTAAAACTTCATTAGCGGACTTTGCCTCGGGCCGGGTTTCGCGAGGGTTCCGAGGGTCGCGCAGTTCTCGATTTCATTGTGGACCCGAATTTGCCTTCTCACCTTGGCTTGGGACCCGTTCAAAAGATCGCGTCATAAGTTGCGACAATGACAGGTTCGGCGCACAAAACGGCCGGGAGTCGGTGTCGGCAACAAAGGGAATCCAACGGCACTCGTCCCCTCCTCCGGGCGAAGAAGTTTTAATAAGAATAATGGCTGTTTGGCCAGCCATCGGAATTATGACGACGGTTAAAAGAGAGCAAATTGGTTCTCGAGTCGTGCCGCCGCTGCGAGCTTAATGGTGCCACTCGACTCTCGACTTTTAATTTCGAACGTTACTCGTAGTTCCCGAATGCCGTATTACCCGGTACCGCCCGACCCGGGGCCTTAATGCGACTCTTTTTATCTAAATTGTAAATTATCACAACATAAATATTTACCCCGGCGTGTAGGTATACGGGGAAATTACCCACATATTTCCCTACCGTACATAAAAGGGCTTATCTCTTTCATATTCAAATGACGTCCCTGTTTATACTAATTCTATGTGAGCCCCGCGCTCATACCCGGTCCACCCAAAATAAATAGTCGCTAATTTAAGGGCTTCAGATAATGGTAGACGTGATGTTCGAGCCGATACCTGGCACAAAAAGATAATCTGAGTGGAATTGGAGGAATCGGCAAAAAGTGGACCTGAAATTCGGGCGGTTGCCAGATGACGGGCTCGTTTCGTATTCGTTGTAGGTGTCGGGGTGGCGACGGGTAACCCTCATCATCGCCTATTGTTTTAAACCGATTGTATAACGACAAGCGGACTCATATTCGGGCCGACACTACTGCTAATTAGAGATAGTGCAAATACCTAATGACTGGATTGTTCGAAACTCTGCGGGGCAGAAATCCGCCAATGTGCGAATTTTTTTCGCCCGCTCTTTGATGTCTGGCGCAGCCCGGAATAGTCGGAATGAAATTGTGGATCTTTGTGGCGAAAGCATCGATCGCTCTCGGATTTGTACCCATCACGTGCAGCGTGTGACGGCGATATCGCCGCCGCGACCGCCGTCGCAGTTATAATCTGAAAAGTGGCGAGCGAACCGCGCTCGCTACATCACAATTTCGCTTTATCGAAGTTTCCCCTTTTCGGGACCGCTCTCGCGCGTTATAAACCGGAGCCGCGGGCGTTATGCGATTTTTTACAATTCGAAAATGACACGGAACCGTTTCCCGTGCTATCGATCGGACCTTCGGGCCGTGGGGTTTCGACCGCTCCCGAGCGATACCGAATAACGCGGGCGAAAAAAGAAATGGACTGACCGCACCAGGGTAAAAAAACTCACGAACAACCCGCAACCCTGTCGACGAGTTTAATTGCGATGTTAGCACGGCGGTACCGCTCTTTGTTACCCCCATATCACCCAATTTTGTTTACAACCGGCGAAATTCACCCCAGCTGAAATTTCGAGCAACTCTTTCCATAATTACTACCTCGCGCAAAATTCACGTTCTGAAATTCTGTTTAGAGAGGCTGGGAGATAATTTCAAAACGTGGCTTCCGCGCCCCTCAATTTCGCTACAGGGTGGAGTTAGTGGGGCAATCAAGATCCTATTATTTCACGAAACTTGGGGTCACCGTCGTAGGGTCAAAACCATAACATTCGGAGTCACCCTCGGAGATTGGGGTGTACTCGTATTATTATAAGCCGTGTGCGTTATTTATCGCGTCGGTTATATCCTTTGAAAAATTGGCGTGATGGTATCGTAATCGAATTATACTAGGAGAAAAGATAAGGTCGCGACTGTATGGTGCCGATGGTGGTTTAGGGTGGTTATGAATAATGTCGCATATGGCGGAAATGTCCGAGCGAGTTATCGTTACCGGAATCACCGGGTTCGGTCCTTTGTGCACTCACGATACGTATCAACGAGCCTGCATTTAGAGGACGCCCCACTATTCTATTGTCGGGAAAATTGGTGTATGACTAAAACGCACCCTTCGACCCCGTCATTACCGTCGGCAAGGTGGCCCCGCTTGCATTACGCATAATGTTTCACGCGTCAGGATGTCCGGCGAATTTCGTTCGTCACTGCGACCCTCCAGACATGTTTTAATTTAATTAAACTTCGCGCCCTCCCCTTTTCGGAATTTATCGCCCGAATCCGGGTCACTGTGCCGCTCGCCCTCCGTTCGGAGACAAATTCGGAATGAAGCGAATCTTCCGGAGTGAATCGTCCACTGTCTTTATGTTATGGAGGAGAGAAAAGCGAAATTGGGGGGATGATGGGCTTTTAAACCAGAAACGATAACGAAACTCCCCCGTTTCACCCTGACGTTTATTAAAGTGAAACGAAAATAAATTAGTTTTTAACAAAACGACGGTGGTCGAGACGGGAATATTTTAAAATCGGGCGGAGGGGTCGTTAAAGTTATTTATGTCTTCTCCCCGCTCATCCGTTTCGGGCGTTATTTACAATTCCACAGATAAAGTATAACAAGGGTGGCTATTAATTATTGGGCGAAATCGTAAACTATGTCGGCGGCGACTCATTATCGTGCCGCCCTTTCGGCTAATCAAACGACTTATTTCGGCATAGCTCCCCGACTTTGACTGATACGTCTCGATGCCTATAGGGTTAGGGAATTCGGCCATATGAGCCGTGCTTTGAGCTTTCGTGAACCATTAGGCGACCGTATTGACCCGAAATCCATCATCCTCGCACCAGCGGACCGTTTTAAAATATTTATCGCAAATCTGGGTTACCGGGTACGTATTCCGCGTAAAATCTTCCGAGACGCGCGTCAAAGTTTCAAAAACAGATACAAAACTTCGCAAAGAGGGAACGCAAGGCTAAATTAAAACAAACTTTGAATATTTCCCGAAAGCCCTACAGTTATTGAAGTACCCTCCAGCATTTTATGCAAGTCCTTGAAGTCCTCTCGCCTCTATCGATTTTATTATTCGCCGATGGTTACTACGACTATAATACCCACCATCTCCTTTCATTCTTTCGAACGATACAAATTTTGAATAACAATAAAGGGGACCCATAGAAGACTCATTAAGCGTCTCAAGTTATTACCTAAGGTATTATACAAATTGAAAAGGTGGACTCACAAAAGTTTAGGTTTCTGAAAACACTTCAGAAGGTCTCTCCCAACATTGATCATTTCCGAAAGGACAAATTTCGACAGACGCTTTGTCCACATGGTACCCGCTTACCTAAGGTCCATTCAATCTTTGAGAATAGGTAGTTATGGAACTTTGACAGTCTCCTTTCATCCGCTACAAAATTTATTTTATTTGCTCTTTTGATTTTTTGTGGGGTCGGTTAGGAAGCGGCGTATGTGCGCTAACGAATATGTGGAAGGACTCGTATGGTGAGAAAATGGCAGCGGTCGAGGTGGATGCGGTTTCTCGCGGGTAACCCTAGAAGCCTCTCCCCGCTCGTTTTGCTTGATGATTACAGATTGGATGCTATTTCACTGTTCAATAAAAATAGAGTGGCTCTCGGAGTCGCGCTCTCGCCGTCGGTTCAATTGCAGTTTTCCGTCCGAAATCGATTAAACGCCGCAAAAACAAATTACGGACCACTTATAAGCTCGTGAACCGTTTCCTCCAAGAGTTGGAGATCGGTTTATAACGAATTTTCCACTCCAGGTCGCGCGAACCGCGGTACACCCGTAAACCGGACCGGACCCGTGTTTTATTTTATTGATTAACGAGGAAAAGTTCGTGAGAGAGATTTCTCGATATGTAAGTGCCCCTCGGAGCGATCGGACGTTTAGATTATAATTAAGTGCCACTCAAAAATGGAGCCATAAATTCCGGTCACCATTATACGTTTTCCGTATGTTGAAGTTTCGATCGGCTTCCCGGTTTGAATCGATGGAATAATTAAGCGACCGTGTACGCCTTTATTACCGGCAATAAATTCATCGTAAACACACAAGATCACCGCGATATATAAGACAACAACTTGTATAAATCCGGTGAGAAATTCGGGTATACGGCGATCATCCGATGAACCGGGGCCGCGATTAAATCCGGAATTCTTCAAGTAATGACCTCATATCTCACACCGTAAAAACCGCCGAATCTCTCTCGAATCTAAACACCTAAAGTGGGGCCCGGACCGGCTAATTGGCACTAGCCGAGGTACTTTTAGCGTATACGGGTAATGCGCTAATTAGATAAAGGCCATTGGCGTTACCGGTCGGTTCACTTTGATACGGTCACCTGTCGGCCGGGTTATTTTTAACAAACTCATCATAGACTTTATTGTTATTACGCTTTTGAAAAGGCTGGAGGTTTTTCCGATTTCGTTTTTTGCCGCGTCGGGGAACGACTGCGTTACATTATTATTACACAACAATATCCATTAATAATAAAAAGCGGCCCGGGTATAATTTGTGCGCATTGTCCGCGGATTGATTAGGAGCGCACCGATTCATCACCGGCACAATGCGCCCGAATTACGGCCCCCGCCAATCGGCACCTGTTACCATTCGTGGAAACCGGATTAATTGCCTTTTTAATCTGCGGATTGTTGTTGGCGGCACGCTTAATAATCGCCGATTGCGCCCGCCGCGATTGATCCGTGAGAAGTCGACGCGACGGAATGATTCGATTTGCGGAGATCCGACTGCCCCCGGGGCTGCGCACGACAAAGGATCTCGATTCCGGCACTCCGCCGTCACGAGCGGACCGTGGATAATTAAAATTTCGGGGACGTTGCGCCGGCTCGTGTGCATTACGGGTCCGAGTCCGTCTGTAAATAACGATGATAATGCCGGTACGGGATAAGGGTGGCGTAATCAACATTCGACGCACGCACACACTTTGCACGCAGCTGCGTTAATTGGTGCCTTTATTTTATGGCGATTCGTGATTCCGGAACGAATGAACATGCACCCGGACTCGTACGGTTCCGTTCAATTCGACAATATACCGTCGTTAAGCCAACAATGATCCTCCCTCGCCCCGTTTAATACGCGGATCCGTAGATCCGAATTCGTCGGATATTTCATTAAAGTCGCCGAGTCGCTGTTAATTCTAGTCGCAGTGGCGGGATTTTTATGCCGGGGCTTTGTCGCAGTAAATTGTTTGTCGATTTCGAGCGAGTTTTGAAGGCTGAAATAACAGAGCGAGCGCTCCCGATGTAGTTATAAGCTCAAAGAGAAATCTCCCCGGAAATCGCCGGTTCGCCCGGTTTTAACCCTAATTGTAAATATTTTGACTAATTTTGGGTTTTGTGTTTGTTGCAGCGAACAGCTCCAGCGCGCGTACTTCACCGACTGAAGGAAACCGGACAGATGGATGGATTTTGATCGACCCGGCATCGGTGGCGATGTCGAGGTGATTGTGATTGTGATATTTTCGTGAACATTAATAATTCTAAATAGATAGATAACTTTAATAAGGAAAATCCAATTGCCGAATGGTACGTTTCTAGTTGACGAAATTAATATTGTTGTTATCATTTCGGACTGAACGGAAAACGAATTTAAGAAAATTTTAAATTTTCAGTCTCGATATATCAATGTTCTTTAAATACTGCTTCATGAGCTTATTATTAATAGGTGTAATAAGAAAAGTGTATTTATAAAGACAAACATGAGAAATTAACTATTATAACATATACAGATAATTACTACAAAAAGCAACAAAGATTTACGTTGAGTTTTGCGAAAACATTGACATCATTCATTCATTCAATTCCGTACTTTGTGAGTAGACACGGGTTTTAGTTTAGTTCAGCATCTGCAGCGTATATTTACAGGAAGGTTGTGACTAATTTAAAACTGTTATTAGTGGTTTACAGTCTTCACAACGATATTGATAGACTTTAAGTATTCGAATTGGACGAGAATACAAATTTATCTCGATTTTTACGATATTCAACACCAATTTAGGTACTAATCTACCTATAAACCTCACCTGTTCCATTCTAATAAAAAAAGGAGAAACAAAACTGTAGAAATCGAGGTCTTTCTTGTAATGTCGTCCATGATTTATGATTCCTAACTTAATATATATTTATAATATTATTGATTGTATATACTGTGTATAAATAATTTGAAAATATATTTTCATCATAAATCCCAAAGCACACTATGTAAATAGTTATTATAATAATGCTTATTCGAACCGTAATTAATTATAATAAATACCATTATTTAATTTATGCGTGTATTTCATCCCGGTCCACTTTTCAGGTAATACTCGGCAAGGGCTGATGGGAGGATTGAGGGGAATTTCGGAGAATTCGCTTTTGCGGCGCGTTCGGATCCGTGCGGAGGACCCTTACTCATTGTAAATCCGTTGGAAATTTAAATCGGCCAATGGGGGCTGTCGGCAATTAATAATTCAATCAAATTCCCGTGGTGTTAACGCGATAAATTCTACCTGGTATAAATTTCGAGGTTGCAAGTTTCGGCCGTTTATCATTTACGGGATATTAGAGCGATCGCGCTGCGGTGTTTTGCGGGACCGATCCTGAATACAAAGTTTCCCGCGATGCTAGGGGGATTTTAAAGTTCCAAGGCCAGAGTGTCTCTCGTCCGCGAGATGGACACTATGATGTATGGCGGTGGCGCAAACAAAGAACCAGTCTTCAGCGTTGAATGTAACGATTCATCTTACTGACCACGGACTGTCGCTTTTTCCAAACGGAATCCTTATTTATCGTATGGTAGTTGTGTGTGCGTTGTATATGCAGTCGCCATGCGAGCTTCCAGTCCTCTGCGGCCCTCGCGGACCCATCATCGTCATCATCAACATCCATCGCGGATAGATAACAGATTTAATTAAATCACTTTATTAATGCTGCCGAGCGCGTCCGATGGCTGCCTTCGCCGCCCGACCCGTTCTTCTTTTTGATGCGATCTCTGTCACTTCATATAGAGCGAACCGTGGCCGCGATTTAATTATCGGATCGAAATTCGTAATGAAATTTCAGGCTGTTATGCACAGGTGCGCCGCCACACGTGCGTCCCCGCTACTAAATATTACAATCTGCCGAATACCCGAATTCGCCCGAATTCGCACAACAAACATCCAATTTTATGTCGGGGAAAGTTCTTATTTTGAGGATGATTGGATTTTTCCGGGTGCGAGGGTTTTTAGATGTGTCGGGGGAGAAAAAATTATGAATCTTTGTCGAGCTGACCCGTACAAAAACTTTGAGAAATTTTAATTGTTTACGAAATATTAAAAATGCGGAAAGAATGCCGCAGCAGGCAGACCATCACCGATGGCAATGAAAAAGAATAAGAAAAAAAAGTAAATTCCGAGACGTTTCACAAAGGCACCTAAATTGGATTTCACTTTGTCGAGCTCCTCATCGCATTTAAGTAGAAAATTGCTGATATTAAAACTAAAAATACCGTAAACAATGTGTAATTTTGCCATCGTTTTCGGCATGAAATAGTTTGTCGCTGTTGCTTCCATTCGACAATATTCATGCGCGTCTATAAAGTACTCATATATGCGTCAGCAATTTTATTTTTGCGAATTCCCTCACGTTTTAATTAAAACCGATTTAATTTCAGTACAAAAGATTACAACAATGGAATCACAAAGTAGATTTATGTGGAAATATCCTCCAATAATGTGCCCAAATGCATACGTACAAAAACACCTAAACAATTAATTGAAATACTCAAAGTGAACATGCAAAACTGGACAAATCCAAAATTCTCAACATTGATGATTTATTCATTTCAATATGATCCGTCTAGGTCTGAATTGTGGAAATGCAGCGAATACATGGATTTTATCAAAATCTGGATGAGGAGCAGAGGTGGATCCGGTTCAAAAATGAACAATCCATTCAGGTCGAGAAAGTATCTCTTTTTCCGTTTCCTTTTGTTCCATTTTCCCGTCGCCGAGGTGGCTGCGGCTGTCGAGGAGCGAATTGACCGTGTTTTTATCCTTGCTGATTCCCTATTCAAAGACCGTCCAAGACATGTATAGAATACACACGGTCTAAACCGAATATGACCAAATATAGAGACCGCCGTTCGGGCAAGATCCTGTCTTTTCAACACGTCCCCCATTCATGTGTCGACGGATCCCGGGGACCGCGCGCTCGCTCGCTCGCTCCGCCAGAGATTGGTCGTTTTAGCCGATTTGCTTGAATCACGCGGGACGATTCAGATTTATCTCGGAATTTAATGAAATTCCCCCGGACTGAATTGGAACGGACCGACCGGCGTGAAACCGGACACATTACCGAGGACTTTTCAACCGCCGGAATTTCCCGACGAGAAACTAACGACCCACCACCTCCGTTCGACCGAAACGGATAAAGACTTTCCAATAAGCTGCGTACACAGAGACGGGATTTACTTCAAATAAACCCAAATTGAACCCCAAAACTAAACAGCGCAAAACCAATGGACCGATCCGAGCAATCGATACCCGCACATATCACCGCGACAGGTGATGCCCCGGATAATCCTTATCGGGCGACCAGGATAAGCCCGTCCGACCCAATATTATTCCGCAATTACCAACGTTTAAAACCCCTTTAAAGCAGAAATTTCACCTATAAAATACCATCAGTCCGAAATATCGACCCAACAATAAGAACAGGTCAATTTATAACGCAGAACATCCATGTCACTGTTAGTAACTGATGACGATTATGTTCAATTGTCAGTGAACCGTTGGATTTACCTGAGGATTGACAAATATTAACCGCTGCTTCGAAATTTGTCAAAAATTATGAATATGTCCATCATTCCGAAATATCGACCCTACAATAAGAACAGGTCAATTTTTAATGCCGAAAATCCAAGTGCTTAAACTGTTATAGCAACTGATGACGATTATGTTCAATTGTCAGTGAACCTTTGGATTTATTGACAGATATTAACCACTCCTTCAGAATTTGTCAAAAATGTTGAATATGTTCAGTACTTCGTTCATTTTCAAATTTTCTGATTGTGTTCACCTGATGCCGTAATAAGGCCGAGAAGGCCATCTGCATGCCTCAAGTTGTTTCCTAATTCGCTTAAAGGATCTCCGCTTCCATAATTTCGCAATAGTTCGGTCCCAGTTTCACCGTATTCAAGTTTGGACAACATCTAGTCCGGAATTCCGACATGTAGTAGATTTCGGTGAATAATTAAAATCGATGTATTTATTCTCAACGTACTATTATCATAACGTCTCGGAGGATTCGCGAGGATTGCCGGAACGAGATTACATGTGACGATATCTCGTATGAATAATCGACGGAATGTGCGGGCCAGACACGGGAAATCGATGTCGACCCGGCAAGCCAAGGAGACGGAAGCGGAGCGAAATCGGCTAATGTAGTGTGAATTATGTTCATTAGAGCTCAACCTATGTATGCATAGGTGGAATGAACCCGAAGTAAAGCTCAATATTTACCTCGCGATGAGCGTGCACTAAAACCCGTTGATGCAGCGGGCGGTGGAGGAAAGCCGATTAAAGGGGTGCACCGATATATAAGTTCATACATTTTTAAGCGGGTATACACCTAAGAGATCCGGGTTTCGAGATTCGGACGCATCGATTTTCGACATCCTCGGCGGGATCCTTCAACTCGTATATACACGGATGTGATCGTTTGTCCCGGGAGATTATGTCCTAGAGAGCAGGAGCAGTGGATGTGGCATTTCGGCGCCCCGATGCAAATTTAATGCGAACCGCTCTCTCTGAAAAGTAAATGAACTGAAATTCGAACCTGCAAAATTTATACCCGCTGATTTATCGGTTTGTAACGCAAACTGCAAAAGGTCAATTTTAAATTAGGTTGTATACATTATCTGGCGCAATCTATTTATGCTAATGCCCTTTTATTGAGTTCGCCATTTTACGAATGCGCTGCATTCAAAATATCTATGGCGACTCTAATAGCCGGTTGCGACATTTCGACCACCGCCAAACCGCTGTCGTTTTATCGGCGAATGCATACAGAACGTCATCTCTTTTCCGTTATAAATACATGAATCTGCTATGAAGTTCCGGTGATCAGAACGATCAGGGCGAAATTATCTCGACTTGGTAGAATTTTCAGCATCGGTGGTTCTAGTGAGGTAAAGACTTCAATTTGTAAGAAAGGGGCAAAAAGTGCAGCAAAACGGTATACCCTCTTGGAAAGCAGTTAGGGCTAATTTTCGCAGGCAATGTCGGGACTTAATTAAATATCGACAAAGAGGGGTTAGTTAGTTTGAACTAGTTGTCTATTAAATATCGAGCGTCGCAGCGACGCCTTTCGGCTTTTTGCCCGTGAATGGTGAATTTCCTGTTTTGTAGTTGTGCAGCGCGTCTCGATAGATCCCGCGTGCTCTTTCTTCACGGAAAAAGAGTACGCTTTTCATGGCGTAATCGCGACGAAAAAAGGTGCATTAGTCTCGCGCTTGCAGCGCCATAATACAGAACAAAGCAGTGAGAAATTTAATTTAAAATCTTATCTTCTGGGTTATGTAATGGAAGTTTAAAGTTTCTCGCGCTTGAGGCTGACGATGCAATTCACATAATACACACGACTGGATTTTTCTGCAATCTCCTCCAAACTCGCATTATCTCGAATTACGCCTCCGTACCGATAAGTTTTAGCCCCGATCCACAACAATGAACACGGATCGCGTTCGAATGTGGCGCAGATGAGCTCATCTCGTCTAATCTGGTGCAGCCGTATAATAAATAAGCCGATTCCGAGATTGACCCCCATAAAGGAGCCAAGGAAGCTGGATCTCGTGACGTAATTCGGGCACTTATCATGGGAACAATTTAATGCAACGCGGCGAGAGGTCGCCATAAAACGTCATCATTTTCTGGATTCCTGCCATCCGCCATCACGACCTAGCCGAGTTTCGGCCGTCCGACTCGGTCAATTCACGAAAACACAACTCTAAACATCCGTTAAAAGCTCGTACGGGCTTTTATTAGGGAGCAGTGTTTACGCCCCGGCCTGCAGGCGATTGATTAAACTGCACCACCTTTAATTAATGGTTCCCGTATAATTTACGCGCAACGTTAGTTACAATTTGGACAGTTAGACTTGATTACAAGTTATGGACGGCGACGCGGTCCGGTCTTGAAAATGGATCGTTTGCATACGCTCCACAGAGAGAGGGCAGTTAATCACTACGTGTTGATGGGGCAATTTATTGACGGTGCGTATAATTCGTGGTTTTCGGATGATCTAATATCTACACTATCCGCGTAGCACCACAGCGATTCAGAGACGATGGATGTTTCAAGTAGCGACATGCGCTGTTATTAAAACACGATTTATAAAATGACGTAATTACAGACTTCACCTGCGGAATTGCCGCTTGAATAATTACCTTGTCAACGGACGAATTCAAAAGACCAATCCCGTAACAATAATAACGAGTCTTATAAGTTCGAGGAAAGTGCTCGCGTTATTATTATCAAGTACGGGGAATAATGAGATTCCACTTCAATTATTACCATCATTGTGGACTGGTAGGAAGGCGGCCACCATCACAGTAAATTGTAACACATCGTTGCGCCCGGTAATTGCGATGGCGCCTCTATTTCGTAATTCCGATGGGGAAGAGTTCCCCTCGAAAGATCCCGGTATTTTGGGTGCGGGTGCCCGAATTCCACGGACTTTGATGTTCCCGATGACGGAACAATGACCTTTGCGGTGGTCAATTTTATTACACGGCCCCGTATTCCGCATTTCCACCTTCAATTACGGCCCTGGTCACGGCGCCCGATTCAAAGGACTCCTCAAATTATCCCTGACACTTTAAGTGGGCCCGGTAATTGTCCCCCTGTCCCCATCATCCAGTCCGCGCCTCGATTCCGACCGCACAAAAGTTTTATCAGAAATATTACCCAAATTACCACGACGGATTGCCGTATCAAATCGCATAATAACGCGACGCAGTTCCGTAATGACGCCCGCACGTTTTATCATCGGGCGCATTACTCGCGGGCTTTCCGGGGCTAATCTCAGGTCGAACGAGTTTAATCGTCATAGCGAAGTTACGCCAATTATTGCAGTAACCCAGTTTTAGGGCGGCGTTAAACGCGATAATCTATTTATGAGGCGATAAAGATGCAGAAAAGTGTAATTAAGGCCGGAATAAAACTTCTATCTGATGGCGCATACTCGCTCTGGGTTAATACCTGACACCCGCGAGGTAATAATAGTCCTTATGGGCAATCAAGGAGGAATGCACATTTCGCCTCGTTGCAATTTCGCAACAACCCGCCGAATCGACTCATCCCATCTCATCATAATCTCGCTTTGAAAATATCCACCTACACAATTATTTTCGCAAAAGAATTTTTCGATACCATACTCGCATGGATAGTGGGATGGGTATTATGCGAGGTACTTAGGAAAGTTGGAAGTTTGTTTCGAGGTTTCGGGGTGCGGTTTCGGTGTGGGTTGCATTATGGGGCGCCCTTATAAATCACGACCCGTCAATATGTGTGCATTACCGGTAAATGGACGGTCGGTAAATGCGTTTCTGATTTATCGATAATGTAAATTACGGCATAAAAGTGCAACTAATTTCGAAGCCGTGTCGGCCGGTAAGCCCCACCTGTCTTCGCTAATCCGCGATGCAGTTTTTGTGAGCCGTCGTTCCACTTTTAATTACGTTGCCGCGCCGTTTCATGAACCTGCATCTCGACTCTGTTGTGCGAACGCAATTATTCAAAAATCCAATCGCTTCATTCTCGATGGGAGATTTTATTGTACGCCGAACCGTCGACGATTTGCCGCCGCCGTCTCCGAATCGAATCGGTAATATCTCGAGACAAAAAGTGGAAAATGAAAATGTGTGATGTCTCAATCGTGATGGATGACCCATTACCGATCCTCACCTGCCGTACGATCTCTCGAGTGTTGCGTGCGGTTCTTTATTTGTATATAAAGCGATAAGTTGATAAAATCGACCTGCCGTTTTAGAAAGATTGATGGCGATTGTATTTAAATTTATTTATGGCAGTTAAATCGCTCCAGTGCCTTTGTGATCCGATATTAATGCGATTTTGTCTCGGGATCACCTATATCCTGTAGGCACTTATTCTTTTGCATCCACTAAATTTTATTAGTATTTATATACAAAATCCACGGCGTGTAGTTTGTAAGCCGAGATTTATTGCTATAATCCAATAAGTGCAACGCGCTAATTCATGAAGAATGCGCGTTTTCAATTGCGATCGCCTTCACGGTTATAAGTGGAGGTGCTCGTTCTTTTTTAAACCCACTCCGGGGCAACATCGAGCGAGAAGTCGATGATCGGCTTAAGAGAGAGCTTTTGCAGATATGAAAAATGTGCTTTCGACTCTTATGGGGGCACGGAGGCGGAAAACCGTGACTCGTGTCGGCATAAATTCCGTTTCGATTTGTTGCCGTCGAAATAAACTTCAACAAATTCATAACATTTCAAAAAGTTGTGTATTTGTTTATGTGTTTGGGCAGAGCACACACCCAGAGCTAGGTGGTCGCTCGGAGCAGATGAATAAATCAAAGCCACGTCGCGTTCGGTCTACGCATCCGAAACTTTGTTCCGCCTCCCGGAGGCGAACGTTGCCGGCAATTGGCAGCATTTTTTCGGTCCGGAGGAGTGATTGATTTCTCCGGGGAGCCCTGCGATCCATCAAGTCTGATTAAACGACCCGAGCTGCCGATGTTGCGAGATTATCGGCTAATATCTGGGCCTAATGCATTTTTTATGTAATACGCCGATGAAGGTACGCACTATCGTGATATCGTGTGAAAATAAGCGACGATAATTAATTCCGTCCCGTACGGCCCTCCCCGAATAAAAATCTCTTTGTATTAGCAACACGTATTTAGAAAAGGGGCAGCGAGCCCCGTCTAGACTCTCGTATATACGGTGCAAGGGTGGAAATGTAACCGGAAGGAAAACTACTGGATCCGGAGGTAGCAGATGAATTATGTACGATATCCGAGACGAAACTTTTCCCTTTTCAGGAAGAGTTCCTGTTTCACCCGATGCACGATGCACGATGGAAATACCTAATCTGATTTTCCGCGCTTGCTGCACCAGACGGAAAAGGAAGAGGCCTCCACGTAGCGATAACGACCAGAAATCGATGATGGAAAACTGTTATCTCGTTTCGGCTGAGTATGTGAGTCATCGATATTCCTCCGGACAACAAGGACGAAACCGCAAATAAACGGCGGATCTGAAATTGAGCCTGAAAAAGCGACAAGGACGAAAAGCCAACAGACAAAAGGCGCGCCTCGTTAGCTCGACCCGTCAACCGAAATGAATGAAAACGACACCGAACGTACACATAGCAGTATCGTCCAGAAATCGAAAATGTTTATCTTTCGCGCCTAATTCGAAAATGGACGGTTAAAGCCGGTTAACGTTGAGTGTAACAACAAACTAGCATCCGACCGACGCCAGACCGCGCGCACTCGCGGACCCAACTCGATTCCGTCCATTACTTAAAATGGATTAATTACGGGATCTAAACATGGAGAGCGATCTCGTTAAAGTAGGTGACGTTCCCATCTGTTTCGCGGCGATCGTGCATTCCGCCATAATAAAATTACCGGTCCTAATCCTCGACGAGAACTGACAAAATCCTAAGCCTCTCATGTCTATACCCTTACCTCGAGACGTAAACTTTGACAAGCCCTAAGTCCGGGGCTTATTAAGGAGACGGCGATCCGAAAGATCCGGAGCACAAGAAATCGGACGCATTCGGACTCGTGGTACTGCTCCGATAAGCGTGAGTGATGTCGCTGCTCGGTACGCATCGTCCCTTCGTTCGATTGATTTTCCCCGCGATTCCGCCATGTGTACGCATTATTTCTGCAGAGCGTGTGCTGGAATTCGCTTAATATCAGAAAATTATGTGTCAGTATGTGGTGAATGTAACGGATGGCTGTTTACACTGTCAATATCGTCGCACGAATCGCACTCGACGTGTGTATTGTGCAGGCATGCCGACACATCGCACAACGTGCAAGTCTCCCCGACACTTTTCGAACCGGATCCGACCGTAATACGTCGAGGTAATTAACGTCCCCGTCGATTTCCATACAAATCGAAAAAACCGGAAATTTGCTCTTCGCCCCCGTGTTTATCATAATCGGCGGAATGAGTGCAGCCCTTGCCACTCAAAGTCTTTGCGACGATTCCGGACCGGGGGTGGTTATGTAAATGTGTCAGTTTTCACGCCCCGATTGACTCCGGAGGGAAGGGGCGCACAACCCTCTCGCTTACACGACGGCGCCCCCCGACTAATAACGGCGTGCACCCTCTCCTTGCGAGTCACGTGACGACTGCTCCTGACACATAACGCCTGGACCGTGGGGCTTTTGTCTGGCCGGGCGGCTAATCAGGAACACGAACGATAATCAGACGCCGCGGGATCAGAATTCGACACCGAAACTTCCGTCTCCGATGACAGTGTTGCTGCGTGTCTTCCTGATCGAGATCAAACGTTCGGATTGAGGAGCTCCTCGACCCGGTTCATATCGCCAAATCAATTGTGTAAACTCGGGACATCGGTCTCTGCAGAACTCGGAGATAGATTACTAATTGTTAGCCTGTGTCCAATTTGAGCAATTGCCTGGTTCCGTGTCAACACTTTCGTGTATTCGTGTAGTTACAAGGCTTCGACAGTGTTTCGCCGCCCTCTCTCAAAGGACAAAGGATGATGCCTCGGATGTTGCTTTTAAGTCAAATTTAAACTCGCGACTGGAGGGTTGGAGCTCACGAATGCACCCGAGGGTGATGCGGATGGCGTCACTGCACGGCCAAAAGCTTTCGGCTCAGCCGAATGTATTCGAGACTCTCTCTGTAATCGGCTCTGAATTTTCGAAGCGCGCATTTAGGTGGAACGTGTCGTTTTTGGTGACGGCACAGATGTTTTAGTTAAACATTTAGTTAATATGCAATTATTCACAAACAGCGTATTGTCAACAAATATTCAATTTGCTCGGTTTATTACGAGGATTTACGATAGGGCTTTGGCACGATGCGAACAAACTGTCATTCGGAGAGTCGTTATGCGAAATCATTAACAGTTTTGGAATTACAAACGTGCGGGAACGTGTCGGATCGCGGTTTCAATTCGGCGGACCCGATCGATCCGCTTATGGCGAACGCGTCCGTCAACAAGTCGAAACCTGTGATCTCGATGTAAACACAGGTCGAGATGTTTGTCTTAACGCCTGTCGTTCTTTTCGTATGGTGATTAGGTTTGGAGAGGGCGGATCGCGCATTTTGCCGACTCGGTTCCGCAGTTTCGGTCTGGTCGCTGTCGGTGACATCCCTCACGACCGCGCCAATATCGCCAGTGACAATGACAAAACATCGCCGGGGGGTGTTCGAACCGGTCATCCCTCCGCCCGAGGCCGCCCGCGCGACCCCAAAAAGTTCACCTTGCTGTCACGACGTCCCGACGCTCATATCAGCGAAATAAATGGCGCGCTCAAGCGCGCCCCCTCTTAATAAAAGCCAGACGACGCGTTTCCGGACCATCAGAATATACCCGCCGACCGACAACGCCGACACACAACAATTTGTTCGAGTGTCACTCCAAAACATTCATAAAAATGCCTTCTCCCCCTTTCGCCGAAACTTTCCCTCTGCCAGCAGCGTGACATACCCACCTCGCGGTACGCATTTCGAAAGGGGAGAATTCATCCCTCTTCGTTTCTACGGTTTTGATTGAGCTTAGGGAGCTTTTAACCGTTTCAGCCAACTAGAGCAGAAATGAGGGCTCAGGACCCTAGGATGCCACTTTTCGAAACTGCCTGTTCAACATGTTTTTTCATACATTTCGTTAATTTTGAACGCTCAGATTTCTGTTCCGAGGATGGTGGCGTTTATGGGGATAAAAACCGAGAGTGTTTCGAAAAGTCCTCGACCTCATTTAAATGTCGTGCTCGGTTTTTACGGCTGTCATCTGCGTGTTCGTCGCTTCCAGCATAAAAGAATATCGTGTTATTTTATTAGCGTTGTTGGTCCTCCATATCGGCATCGGTTGGCCTATGCTGTGCTAGCTGTAACAGTGATGGCCATAATCCACATTCTTACATCATTTCGTCCTTTTGCGACCACATCCTCGAGACTGGAGATATTTCTTTATATCTTTTATAACAAAAGTACGGAACGCGTTGTTTGATGAATTATCTCGTGCGGAATTCTCGGCTGATTTATTTGCAGCTTGTGGCGCTCTTCGTCGCCGGTTCCCTCAATAGCCCAGAGGCGGCTCGTCTCGAACTAGAAAAGTCGTAGGCTTTTTTCGTCTCGTTCCATTGTAAAAGTTCTCTCTAATATAACAATCCCCTGGAAATATTCCGAAACTCCGACGTCTTATTGTTAGTCGAGTCTGATGATAAATAAAAGGATTATAAAGGGATTATCACGACCGGATCGGTCGATTTCTGTGTCGAGACCCTTCCTCTTCTTCGTCATCCTCGGATTGCTGTCTTTTGCGTGACTACGAATTATCATCATTATCAAGCGGAGCGCGAGAGTGAAAAGCTCGAGAGAAGTCATCTCCGGAGCTTTAATATTTACCATACAATTAAGACATCATATTACACGAACATTCTTCCGACAAACAATTCCGCTAACAAGAGAGAGCACAATCCCCGAGAATTATTATCTCTCGTCGGTGGAACGTCGAGGTCTCGGGGAAAGTTGGGAGTAAATTTATTTACATCAGGCCGGGGAGGATGAGTAAAGTTTCGGCCCGAATTAGCCGCGACACGACAGCCCGACAGTGAATTAAAACCTCCAAGTCGGTATGGATGTCCCCTGCGAGCACGCCGACTACACTACGATGATTTAGGACAGGTGAAGTAGCGGAACATTTATCATGGGACGGGCGGTGAATTATGAACACCGCGGAAAAACTCAATAGACGTATTTTATGGCCGAAAAAATGTCTCCGAGCCGGCTAATACATCTCCCAGGAAACAGTTTTCCGGGACCGGAGACCGGAGACAATGAGATTCGACTCGTGTTACACCGAATTCATCATCGGTCTCATTAAAGCGCTCGACTGGACCCACCACGATTACATTTTTTGGGAGTGGTATTTCTAACACTCTTTATACAGGTAACGGTTCACTGGTTCACATTTGATCCCCAGTAAGAGGAGAAGCGAGTCGTTATTCCCTTCGAAAAGGGCATGTCCTTAAGTATCACTGATAGATCAAACGCGTCTTTTTGTATAAAGGAAGATCCTTTTAGGAAGTGCCCGCATTTCGTGCAATGGATCTTTCCTAAATCGCCATTTCAAATATTTATAAAAGGTCAAACCGGCCGTAATGCATCGTGTGTTCTCCAAATACATCCGTCTATCTATACCAACCGACTAAAAATTTTATGGAATTCGGTTTAACGACCTCCGGAGAACTCGTATATGATGCGGTTTTTATAAGTTAAGGGGCAAGTCCTCGCGAAGTGGGTTGTTTTGACACTAAAAGGAACATTTGTCTCCGCAATTTCATATTGTTCTAGACAGGTTCGCGAGCATCGGCATGATGTGGCGGGATACGGTTTCGAGCAATTTCGCAAATTAAATTTCCATATTCCGTTCAAAGCTCAACAGTCAATATTTTTATTTGAGCACTCCCCGACAACAGCCCCGTTTATTAAATCCGAGCTGCTTACACTATGAGTCTGTGCACACACTACGGCCCCCTACTAATAAATCGTGTCGATTTCCCTGAACGCAGTTTGTTCCCGACACACGAAACACAATCAAAGGTGATTGACGCTTATTAGTCGGTGTCTTCCGGCGCCGCTCTGTGTTTATCCTTCGATTACAGCAGTTTCCGCGGTTATCGATACGCGTTTCGCGATAATCTCCCCGATTGCGGCTGCACCCAGTTCGAAATTGTTTGAGCGAAAAAGCGCCACAAAAAGACACGAGAGGAACTCTGCTTATGCGGCGTGTTTTTTCGCGGTATCGATATTTCAATCTCCGGCCTAGTTCTGTCGGAACGCCCCGCGAATATTTAGGCCGAGGGCCGATAAAAATATCGAGTGGCCCCTTCTCCTGTTTATTCGGGAAAACCGGAAGTTCGGAGCAGGCCCCCGTAGGAAATTCGATGCTCGAAGACAGATTGTCCGAGACCGCTTCGCGGTCCCCCGTTTCGCGTTTATGCAAATCTATCGGGCACAATCCGACGCGGGAATTTCCCCCCAAGACGGGCTCTCTCTCTCGATCGACCGAAAATTCAGAGTGACTGGGCATAAAATAATCAAAGCGGTTCCTGCGGGCGGTCGCGAATTACACGTCCAATAAAAATTTGCATCGTAATTTGGGCCTAGAGCAAAAAAAGACAAAGTGATGGTGATGATGGCATTGTTCGGCCCCGAAATACGTCCCTTTTCGAGGCGCTGACACCGTAACCACACACCGGGAATAACGAAGCCGAAAATGGTTAATGCCCGATCGAAATTACCGGTCATCTCGGGCCGGTTCTGATGTCTATTGTCATACCCGTTCGGTTATTGATAAAAAATCATTGGAAAGACCCCGGGCGGTTTGCGTCCGCCTTTCTCGATAGTTAATTATCATTCACTTCGTTACATGATAATTAATCCCGATTCCTTCGAGTGACGGGGGAGCTTTCGGTGGAAGAAAAATAATGGGTGGGAATAATGCGCGCTAAAAAGTTCGGACAGTCTGGCGGTCGGATATCTGCGCAATGAAACTTTTCATCATTATCCAAATACAACCTACATGAGAACTTTCTAATCAGGGCCGAGATAAAACCGTGTTTATGGAGTGAAGTTGAGCTCGGCAGGAACCCGCGATCCGGATCGAGCCTTCTGGCGGTAATAGAGCTTTTAGGGCAGCTTTGGCGTCGCCTCCACGTTATAATCTACGGCGGCTCCGGCATAGGCACGTAACGGTAATACGTTCTAAACGTCTATACTGTAAACAAACTTTACAACCGACATGAGTCAGTATCCCGAGTATCGTGATAAATAAACACATTATAAATGTAATTTAGTTAATGAACATACAAACATTTTCGAGCAGTTGTATATACACTCGCGTACGAGCAGATAGCTATAAACATTTACATAGAGCCGATATGCATCGGTATAAAGCAATCGGGCTGAGTGAGGAGCATTGATTAATCGGAATATCGCATGGTCCGTAAACGCCATCGCGGGTTTCAAGCTGGGAAACGGTCGCATTTAGACCCTCGCCTGTATATTAGACGGACCGAGACCGGGGGCCCGCTCAGAAAGATTCAAATTTTTATCAAACATTGATAAATATGGAAATTAATAATTATAACTCTGCCCGGCCTCATCACTGGGCTTTCTAAAACATTAATTGTAGATGAGACGACGCGGTGGTCAAGGATGTACAAGAGTACGTAACGGTCCAACGGCCCGTCGAAATCTTGTGCAATCTAAATGGGAATTGTAATTTCATCAGCGACGAAACTTTACGTTACAAATTACGATATGATAAAATTTCGGCCTGTCACGGGTAACAACAGCGAGATGCGTGATTGAGCAAAAGCCCGCAACAAAACTGAATAAAATTCCTGCGTTTCGGCTTTGTCCCGACTTTCCCGCACCCTCATTAATCACCACTTTCCCGGATGAACTGCACTTTCATACAGATTATTGCCCCTAAACTTTTTACGCCGGGTGATGGCGTTTGATTACACCGTTTCATCGCTTGTTCCAGGCTCCCGTAAATTACAGTCAACTATGTTGCGTGCGGAATCTTCCCATGCTCGCAATTTCCTCCTGTATGAGATGTTGCGTTGTGCACTAGAGTTCAATTAAAAGGCGCAATTGACTCCAGCTGCAACCATAAGCCAATTACACCGGACTCTCGGCACAAAGAGGTTCGTTATAAACAGAAATACGCGATCCGTTTTTACCGATTCCCGTGTACAACATCATACAGATGCACTTTATCAAAAACAATTTGCTAATTAGACGTTTAATGACTGCGGGTAGGTATAATGGTGTCTGGAGTGGATCGCATTGCGGTTTCGTGCATGTAGGCTAAATGCGCTCATAGCTCGTGGATATTAAGGCAATTTAACATAATAAATTCGGAGCGTTCGGTCGATTCGGCCGTTATTAGCGGTCATAATGGTCGCACTACCTGGCCGTGCAATTGCTGCCGCAATTTTCGCGGCGCTCGCATTCCGCCGCCTTTCCGCCGCCCCGGCGGCGGTTTTATTAATTGCCCGCGCTCAACTGAATAATTACTGCGGGTCAAGGATGCCCCAGGATCGGCTCCGGAGCTCCGGTCATTAGCGAGACGAGCTCGGCGGATTTTTCCGGGGAGCGTACTAGGGTCCGCAGAGAGGGTTTTGAATTTCATGCACATGCAAATGCATCCGGAAATAAAACGTATACATATGCGGATATAATACGGCGACTGCAAAAAAGAGCTCGTTATGAACTGACTGCTAATGGGTCCGCAGGAATTGAAACGGAATAATTACCCCGCTGAACTCGACCGAACGACGACTCTTCACAATTATATTTCACAGAAATCGAGCCAGAAATATCTCAATTATCGGAATCAGTGTACACCACACTAGACCAGATCGCACCAATTCCGGGCTCGGCTGGGTTCATTTTATTAGTGTTCGGGTTTTTCCACTATTTATATCGTTATATTTTATCTTCAGATTTTTCAGTTATAATAAAGATAATAGGATAGAAAAATTATCCAATTTACATTTTTCTGCTAAGAAAGAGTGTCTGTCATGGGACCCCTTACAAGTCGGTGGAATAGCCATTTGACCAAATAGTGGACTGCTAATATTATTTCATTTTTTTTTTCGTTCGATAGTAATATTACTTCAAATTTTCGGGTTTTGTCAACTCAATAACATTGCAATTTATAAATGTATTAGGCATTAATTGAATTAAGAATTCTCTTTTAATGGAAATGATTCAATCGGATTTGATTTATAAATAGTTGAGTAAAAAATTGGTAATGGTTTTCGAGAAAGAAATCTCGTTTAGGGAGATTAATGTTTAGTTTTGTGTTATAAGACTAGACCTACCTGAACCTAATGAGGGAGTATGGGACTCTAATTCTCATTAAGACGGCCGATAAAGGAACCCTGTTTAGGCTTAAATGTTGTTAAAGGACATCGATTCCGAAATTAATTAAAAGTTTCCCAAAGTGGATTATGGGGGTTCTTTTGTCTAGCGCTTCTCGAAAAATTCAGACAGGAAGTGCACGAGAAATCATTACACGCCGAGAGACAATCAAATCTAATTAGAAACGACTTGAAGAATGGCCATGAATATTTACCTATCCACCTACCAATGGAATTAATCCGGCCATCTCGGTCATTAAGTTAATTACCAGGTATCAGATTTCGTTCTGGTTACACGACGTGGAAGGCGTCGGCGTATGGTGCGAGGTTCATTTGTGAGGGATCGCCCAGATTTAAAGTTTCTCGTTGCGGTTTAATGTTTCGCGTGCCTCCTGATAAATCGTGTGTGCTCCTGACGATGTAATGTACATTTAACATACTGGAACTTCGGAGCGAACTGAGAGATTTATAGGGAAAGGCAGACTCGACGGCATACATCATGCGAATAAACGTTGCCCGGGATAAAACAGGGATACCGCTTTGTCGGAAGTTCACATAATGGTGGCGACGCAGGGCCGGACCGCTTCCGCCGCCCGGATTTTCCGCGGGGCGCCCGTTTTTCCGGCGGCGCGAGAGATCGAGCATTTTTATGAACCCGACCCGATGACGATTTTATTACGCGCCATCACTTTTAACGACGCATCTCGTCTGTATCGTCGCGGCGGATATTCCGACCGACAACAAATGTGCCTCACTTCAAAGCTCTATATTTAGGCGGCGAATGTAAGTGACGTACGACTAACGATCATTTCCAGACTCCATCTGAGATTACCGAGGGATCAGTTAACACCGCCGACAAGTTGATGGCAAACATCGCTCACTTTTATTCGAAAACGCCGAAATATCCACGCATTCTTCAAAGAACCACTCCGCTCATAAGAGATCTCAATTAAAGAATTCCGGGTAATTATTCCACAGTTGAATGCCTCAATTCTTTCGGGTAGCTCGCCATCGGTGACACTGATTCATATTTCCGGGTCCGCCGGAGTAAATTCGCCGCCAAATCGGGCTTTCTGACCCGGTTCCGTCTCTATTGTAACATATAAATATTACATATGAAATCCGGGATCCGGGCCCGGAGTATTTGTCTACTTGACGCGCCAGACGATATTCCGGTTTTATCTGAAATATTTGCGCAAAGATAACGCGACATCGTATAAAGGGAATAATAAAAACTGGCCGGCATCAACAACATTTAATATGCTCGTGATAAATGCGCCGCAGGGGGTGGGTGTTATCGCCGTTGGCCCGGGAGCAGTCATGCAGTTAATCGGGTAATAGACCTTAGACACTTCAATCGACTCATCGATCAATCCGGATGCCTCCGGTTGCCCCTGTCGCACGCTAACTTACTGTACCATAAATAAACCGACCGGAAACACCTACCAACACTTCCGTTTAAAAATCTTGGAGCGCGTTCGCCATCGACCCCGTGACATTCACGCAACCGCACGGACGACAAACGCTACATCATAAACACGGATTAAAACTAATCAACTGCTAACGAGAGTGCATAATGCGATAAATACAGATGAATTTTCCAATATGGAGGGCGCATAACGAATTCACCATTATCTCAATTAGCTGCTGATGAACATTCATTGGTTATGGCGGTCGTGCATACCGAACGTGTATGCTAGGGCAAATTTTATCATAACTCACCCCCTAATGAGCTGTACGAGTGCGACCGGTTATTTTATACCGAAACGATCTGTACTCTTGCAACTCGAACCGCATGCGGGTTTGTTTATCATTCATGCTCCATTTCGAATGGAACAGTTAATAAAATACATATTACTGTGTGATGAATTATCTTTTAACGAACCGCGTATGATATGTATGCGGTTTGAGATTTCGAGGGCTCAAAATTCACTGAGCGATCCATTTCCATTGGTAATTCGAAATGGCTCCGGGGGGTACAAAGCATTTTCCGCTAAACCAAAAACTATGTAAATAATATTCGATTCCCGGTTATCCGAGAGTTTTTATTCGTCGGTTAACATTGGTCGCTCCTGTGCGGCTCGCTCTACACGGTGAGATAATTCGCCGATGCCACCTGTTCGTCGGTGCCATATAAACGGAAATTTATGTTTCGAGAGCGAGTCTTTCGGAAAAAGTGCCATTGTGGACTTGTCCGAAGTGTGTATGACCGTTACGAGGAGGTGTAGGTGAAAGGAAATAATTTCGGATAATTTATTTGGTGTTTTTGTTAGTAAATTTCACGATTAAGCCGTATGAATCGAAATTTCCGACGCCGCGACCTCGCAGAGGTTCTTTGTGCGCATTAAAATACCAACGGGCCGAACAAATTAAGTATTCAAAATCCGAAACGTACGTGAACGCATAGTGGGTACCGGGACCGCCTCGACGGAAAACATCTTAATTCTTTCTATAAATTACTGGGGAATAGAATGACACCGTGGCTTAGACGCTATATTTCACTGCCGTAATTCCTTTCACGTGCCTGGCTATACTCTCTCGCGCTACGAAGTTTTCACGGGATTAGATTATTTTATATGACTGACACTGCGGGCATTTTAATAACACCGCTGTAGGACGGAATCAAAGGACTCGAAAGTTGGTTTTTATGATGATCGTGGGAGTTCTCGGGGATGACGAGAGGGTCTCGATGTTGTTTCTGGAATGTCAATAACAATTCGAATACAATGAAGGGGAGACGGAACAACAAAGAAGTCATAAATATGCAAACCGGTGCATCCCTGCGTCACGAAAACTTCCTTCCACATTCGAAAGCAATAAACTCGCATGTGGAAAAATTCCGTACCTTACGATATACCCGTAAAAAGTCGCTCGATAGGCGCATATACTGTTACAGTTATTACGTCTTGATCCCAGAAAATAAGGCAAGAAAGAGGACTGTGTGCGAGCTGAGAAGAACCGCCGCAGTCCGGGAGATTTGCCTCTTGATATTCTAATTTAAAGTTGTAAAATGCAGTCGCAAGTTGAGATGTTTCTCAATGGCGTTTCGTCAGATTTATGAATGCCGAAAACCCGTGAAACGACCCGCCGAAGAATCTGATTAGATGAGGCCGAAAACTCTCTCGTCTTCTTTTGAAGGCGGAATCGGCGCTACACACACGCGGAAAAAGCGGCGAACAATGACGATAAATTTTTATTCGCCGGAGAACTCGCATAACGAGCGCATCGCCTTTGACATCCCGAGAGTACCGACCATTATGTTCGTACCGTCTCCGAATTGCGCTAATCACGGAATCAACAGATTAGCATAACTAACGAACCACTCGCTCCGAGCCCGACTCCATCAACGTGTGGAGGAACTCCGGGTATGTTCATCGGTTCGATTAATTAGCCGGAAAGTTTTAATCCGGGACAAATGACGAGGACGGGAGGCGATCGTCCCGTTAGAGGCCAATTAAGGGCGCGAGCCGAATCCACTCAAAGGAATCTCCGTTTAAAAGTGAAAACTGTTCGTCGAGGAGCCGGTTAATAAACGTGACGGCCGACCGGGAATCACATTCGGCTTCGTCAAACTGTAAGATGATTACACAGTATAAAGCTCGTAGTTTACGAAACCGTCCTATTAATTGCCGAGGAGCAGGTACGATAATCACGGTGATTCCTCCGGAGCCTTATTAAAAACGAATTACGTCTGCCGGGTCCGGATAGATATCGACTCGGCGCTCGGGCTCCCTCCCTTTCGCCATCACGATAATAACGTAGGTACGCCATAATGACCGTCCCGCGAATAAAGTGAGTGTGTGCTCAAGTTTGATACGCGAAATGGCGAAACGAGAGCGCGTCTTAATCATGTCCGACAAAAGATGATTACGTGCCCTCATACGGTTCCAATTATGTGCGCCAGACGTCGGTTGATTGCATTTCCATTCTTAATGAAGACGAATTACGATATTAAAACTTACCGCTGCTAGTTTTCTGCGAGATTCATTTGACGCGAGTTCAAGTTGTCGGCTTTTGTGCGAGTTTTGATGAGTCTCGCACTATAATGCCGTCCTTTATGGGACGGTCGGATTTATTTATCTTAATAGCGACCCGACTCTTAGCTCCCCAATTTGGAGTTCTAAACAGTTCACTCGCACATAACGCGACGTTATAACGATCCCTTATATGACGAGCGCCGGCTTGCCAGCGGAATACATCAGGCCGCAAAAGGACGTGGAGAAAATATAATTCCCAAAGATTGATTTCCGCATGAATACGAAAAATATTCACATCGACTAGCCCTTTGCTTATGGAGATTACACGTCCATGCTTCTCATGTTGGATTAGTCATATAATCTCCATGTTCGGGTTCGGAATTGATTGATCTCATGTAAATGGAAATGACTGATGGTCGTGACTCAACACAGGGCGGGTAATTAGTAACTTATGGAGAGGGTTGTGAATATTTCGATAGTTTTGGTCCAACCGGGCAATTTGTATCTGGGTTATGTCGGATCACTGCCCATGCATGTAGCGCTGCTGCAGCGGAAGGTTTTTAAAATATTCAACAGCTCTGGTCCGGTCTTAACGGGTTCTTCATTAATAAATCAAAGTGTACGATAATTTAGCTGCCTGAGTTGAGGTAATTGCTTTGTTTGTAGCCATGCAACATGCTGTTGATATCGGGTTCAATAAATCCATTACGTTTTATTATGTAAATTACGTTTTCGATACTGGGTTGTCGTTAGCGAAAATTTATCGATTTACATAATCGCCTCGGGAACCCGAACATTTTTTATCCAACGACACATCGGCGCTCGTAAAATCGATTCATGTGATAATTCGCCGGTAATTAATAATCCGAAAAGTAAACATTTTTACAACGTTTTATTTATTAGAAAATTACGAGAGCAAAGGACGAATTGCTCGTGCCCTTTGAGCCGCTTTTCCGGGTATCAGTCTGTTTCACGAGTGGAATGCGGACACGGACGACACGACATATTAAACACAAAAACTAATAAAAGTCGCAGACACGAAGACGATCCCTCTTCCATGAAACATCATCCGAGGAACGAAATTCGAGAACAAATTGATGAATATTCCGACTCGTTTCCAGTCAAATTAAAGTCAAACAGGCTGTCAGAGCTATCCGAATCCGGGTGGGGCGGGGTCGTTTCATCAGGTATAGGCTGCGAAAAGATCGACGAAAATTTGCAAGCTTTTCGTATAACCGTAACGATGTTTACAACGGAGGGAGATGCCGGAGCACCAACAAACAATAAAGACAACTATCTCCCAACCGACGACTCTCCCAAATTGGGTCTCGAATATGTTTATATTCACGTTGCGTTACGTGAAAAAATTCCGTCAAAAATTCGAATAAACCGGCTAACGAGCGAATTCCACCAGCCTAAGCCTCATGATGTGCCGGCTCGTAATTTGGAGCCATTCAGTGAATGGTCTAGACACGATATCCCACTTTTTAGAAAAACCCATTGAAAAGGACGCCAATAGAGGAATATTCGTATTTCGTCCTATCTGCTGGTACTTATTGAACATCTCGGAGGTGCGTAGGCTCGAAAAGCAATTATCGCTAATCACCGGCGGCGCACCGGGTAATTTAAGCTCTAGCGCGCATTGAAACTCCGCGTTCCCTTTTCCTTTCCGTCCCGGACATCAAAGGTAAATCCGTGCTGAATATCATCATGGCGCTATGACTATAAGAGTAATTAAAGCGAAAGTTATTTTAGAGGGTGGGGCGAAATTATAGTTATTAAAACTGGCGCTCGTTATATCGACCCTTGAACATTATTATAACCGGTCCCGGGTTTGATTTTATATTCAATCGTAAAACGTCTCCGAAACTACGGCGCGTATAGGGCTCGGAAAATTATTACGAGTAATAAACGGCAGGGGAGCTCCGAGAAATAATGATGATAATTGACGGATTTCGAGATATCGGGAACGCATCGTGGGTAGCTCGAGAAAAGTCAACATGATGCATTCAACTAGTTATCGGGAGAGTTGAAGAGGAATGTTAATTTTTCAAACGAGTTTGCAAATGGCACATCAGAACACGCGAACTCTTATCAACCAGACACATGATTATCGACACCTTCGGACATATCCGAAGCCTTTAATCTCAAACGTCTGTCTGGATGGCGAGTTATTTCGATTATATCAAAAGGTGGGAGGCTAACGACGGAAAGGGGTGGCGTTTCCATGAGTTCACCGGGTATTACACACAAAGGGGAACCGAAACCAATTAAATACAAATTACCCTTAACGGTTTTGTTCCTGTGAACTACACGAGAGCTCTTTAAATTATTGTAATGGAAGATCAAGGGTAGTTATTTTTAAACATAATGCGAATTACGAAGCACGGATGGAAATGGTTAGACTAGAAGATTATCTAAATGAGCAACTTCTTGGATGTAGGTACTTACGGTCGTTATTTGACTAATTCGCTTGTCGTTAATTCCAGGAGCCTTTCTGTATAAATCGGTGTTTGGTAGACCTTGTTAAGCCAAACTGTCGTTCTATAGAAACGCTAACGACTGATACGTTATCTCATACGTCGTTCTCGTCTTAGTAATTCAAGCAAAAATCCAGCACGTTCATCTTTATTGTATGTTCGGTACGTAGTACGAAACGATACAACTCGAGATAGCGAACCATCTCCCATTGTCCGTCCGTTTCCAGTGGGATAATGCACTGCCAGAAGTGGAAAACGTGTGATATGATTGATGGGCGTGTACACGGCCTCGTCTGAAGGAAATGAGACGACCATCACGTATCCGTTCGCAATTAGGGTTCAGTTTAGCGGTCTGGTTTTCTCCGCGAGATGATCTTCGCCAGACGGTTGCGCTCCTCTCGTTCGACTCTCCGCCCGGAGACTCCGGGCGTTATATTGATTTTTTTCCGACACGATCCGAAATGAATTACGACGATCTTATATGGCACACGGTAGTCCTTTGAATGGCGTTTGATTGGCCGTCGAAAATGATTTCGTTTTGATCACTTCGCTTTTGGCGCAATTAGCCTCGGCGTCCCACGCGAACCGGGTGAATCACGGCCAGATGTCCAACACTAACCATTCTCAAAACGCGCAATTATCGAGAAATTTCGAAACGGCGATCGGGTTTTTTTCACGGCTCGAGAGAGTGTCTGTATCGTCGTTTTGACGTTGGCTCGCGTTAATGACACCCGAACATACCAACAAAAACACGCCCCGTCGCTCCTCAAAACGGCACAAAAAGGTAATCGAAGTAGGCTTCATGACGGAATTCGTTAATGAGGCAAACCGGTTCGGTCTAATGCGGTTAAACAGCTTCCCTAAGGTTAAACATCGCCTCTTTCGATCGCGGCGGATGCACGGGAATCTGAAATGCGAGGCGCACACACCGGCCGGCCCTCTGTTATTATTTTCGGATCGACAGCCAGAATCTCTCTCGATTAAATACGAGGAATCCACCCCTAGTTTTACAGCAGGAAACGTCGAAAACGGGAAAAAAGATGTTCTCAAGATTTTACTAATTGAAGTCATATGGGATTGAAAGTGATACTGATGTGGTTGCGTATGAATGTATCATGTTCGCCTGTAAACACACTAGTTGGTTTTTTCGTCGAGTTCTGGTTTGTCTCGGAAAATGAGGGGCTTATCGTTGGATTCGTTAAACGACGGGGTGTAGTAGGGTTTCGGAACAGGTCAGAAATTCCTCGGAACAATCCGCGGCCGATTTCCCGAAGATAAATTATATTGATGACGTCCAATTACGGCGGGCAATTACGGCGCGAGCGAGAGAGCGGCCAAACCAAACATCAAATTAATTGAAAAGCGATCCCGGTGCGCCGAAAAAAATAAAGAAATGTTTCTCATTAGGGCGATGAAATTAGCATCATCCTTAATTTTATTGGAGTTATCGGGGGGAATTATTTATCGTCGCGATAATTAAACGTCAGACGCTCCGGCCGATGGCAGCGGATTTCAGCGACGGAATCCAATTAAATAATAAAATACAAGATAAAATTAAAAGAGGTCGCTCACGCGATCGCCGCTCCACGCAACAAATAACGAGTAGAGGCGACGTTTTCCAGTCGGATGCCGTCATCGTCGGGATGAACAATAACGCAATCATATTTTCGCCGGTTATATTGGCGAACGGCGCGCTGTACGGCTTCATTTCCGAACAGAGGGACGCTATCACTGCAGGAATGCCGGCTCCTGCTGGGCCCTACATTATCACCTGCCTCTTCGAACCGCACCGCTCGCGCACGTTTTGTCTAAACTATCGGAATTGTTCGCTTAATCTCCCCCGTTGATGCCGTTTTAAATTCAGGCTTCGCGAAGAATGGATGTCAAAATCGCGCGCCTTTTGTCGCTCGCCGGATTAATCCTTTTGAACCGCCGCCGCTGTTTTGCTCCGGTTGCGTTTTTTTGCGCCGCTTTTCCGGTAAAATATCGGAGGGCGCATTTGCATTCGAAGAAGCCACGGTCCGGCTACCGAATTGTCGTTGCGCCGGTTCGGTAGTCGGCTATTAATTCACGGGACTCGGACAGCATGTCGACAAGTGCCCGAGGTGATAATCGCGGCGAGCGCCATTAAAATGCAAACCGTGTCCCGTTCGGGAGACGTGCCTTATATATCGGAGGGCCGGACGGGGGCCCCGATGGCGGCGCCGCGCTCGAAAACAAAAAAAAAAGTTCAACACGGCAGACAGTTTTCCCCCATAGAGAACAATTTCCGCAAAAAAACGCTCCATCACTCTTTCTTATAGGAGAGAGCCGCAACCTGAATCTCAACAAAGCCAAAACACGGTTTCTCCAATATCGGCCGCGGGAAGGAAAAAGAGCCACGGCCATTATAAACGCGCCCATCAAATACTTTTCGACGCCAATCGCGAAAGCTATTTTGAACTTTTCATCCTTCTATGAGGCGTGGAAGGAAAAAAAATTATGAATTTCGAGTTATACTCGGAATTTCACCTTGAGCTTGGAATTTTCGTCTTGATCTCGGACCATTTCTCACTTAAAATCTGAACTTCACTTTAATTTGGAATTTCTGGTGCCTATTTATAAGTATGAAATAAATAATGACGTGAACACTGGCAGTATAACTATAAACTCATAGTACATACTACTTGAGTGATTTAAAACAAAAAAACCTAGGTAATATGTACATGCGCTATTCGGGATAATTGATATGTCAAGTTCACTTTAGTAATTTCCAGATTACAAGAACAAAAAAACGAATTTGAGTACAAAATTAAAATAAATTCCGAGTTCAATTCGAAAATTCCTAATTTAAGTCAAAAATTATAAACGAGTAAAACATTTCCTGTTGGTTGTTAATTCCTAATTTAAGTTAGGATTGTCTTATTCAAGTTAGGAATTCCAAATGTGAGTCAGAAACTCCGAGTTTCACACAGAAATTCCGAGTTCAAGTCAAAAATTTCTAGTCTGACTTGGAAATTCATGAACAAATGGGTTCCGGTAAAAAAATTCCTTGTTTGTTGAAGATTTACAATGTAAAGTTGTAAGCTCAAGTCACAAACTCTGAATCTGACTAAAAAATTCCGAGTTCGCGACAAAAATGCTTAGTCTAACTTGAACATTAAAAACAAGTTTCAGTAAAAAAATCCCTGTTTGTTGAAAATTCCGAATTTGAGTTAGAAATTACAAGTTTAGGTCACAAACTCCGAGTCTGACTCAAAAATTCCGACTTCATGACAAAAATGCTTATAGTCTAACTTGAAAATTATAAACGAGTTTCGGTAAAAAATTCGCTGTTTGCTGAGAATTCTGAGTTTGAGTTAGTAACTCCAAGTTTAATTCACAAACTCCGAGTCTGAGTCAGAAATTCCTAGTCTAAGTTGCAAATTGTAAACGGGTTCCTGTAAAAATTGCCCATCTGTTGAAAATTTCCAGTTCAAGTTAGAACGGACTCCAGTAAAAAATCATTTTTCTTGAAAATTCGGAAAATTCCGCGATTAAGTCTGAAATTTCCAGTAAAAATTGAAAATTCCTAGTCTAAGTCGAAAATCATAAACGAGTTTCAGAAAAAAAAATCCAGTCAAGTCAGAAACACCGAGTTCTAAACAGAAATATTGAAGGTATCCCCGCCTCGCATTATTTACCATTTCCCGGCAATTCCGAGTAGGAAATGTTTCGCTTAACGATTTTCTCGCGATTTTCGCCGTTATTCGCGAGCGCGGCCCTATGCCCCGGGGCGAACCGCGCCGGCCTACAGTCTGTGCCCCCAATTATGTCCAATTTCGTTTTGTTTTCGAGAAAAAACGCCGACGTTTACCGTCACGAAGAGGGCCCGAACGGTGGCGTGCGTCGGCCCGAAATTCGCCCGAAACGGCCTTACACACGGAGATACGGCACAAACGAAAATCGCTTTGCGGCCGTCGGGAATTATTTACGTAATTCGGAATCAATTTCTGTGATACGTATTGTTGTTACACGAACGAGAGCACGCAACCGGGAGCACGCACGGTGACCGCGTCCAACACGCGACCCGCTCGAAAAAATAAACCCGCGTTATTACTTATTAACGGTAATAATTAAACCGTACGGGGCGAAATGATAACGCCGCCCATTGTCGGGTATAATGTGGCGACCACAATGGATCGTGTCGGGGTTTATTACCGCGTTCTGTCATTATTATGCGTATACGAACCACCTGCTTTTTGTCAAACCCCTCGATTCGTTTCCGAACGGCGCGACAACTTTCCATATAAATATTTAATGTGTTGATAAGTTATTATCATGAGGTGGGCCCGTCTATTAAAACAGCGGAGTCGACGACTAATTTCAATTTGTGTTCTCGCTTAATTATCACATAAATGAGATATCGCGCGGGTTTCGTGGATCCATAAAAGCTATTTAGAATAAAGCTCGAAGCTCTATTACGGTCGGAATGTACCTACGAAATGAAAAACGTTGCCCCCTGGAGGTGGGCCAGTCAGATTGTGAACTAATTTATTGAGGGTTTATCTGACTTCCTCTCTCCTACCTGTTGGGGTCCATTAAACTTGCGAAACTATTAATTCGGCCGGAGATAATGGTCTAGTTTTTTCTTTGAAACGATTCAACCTCCACCTACATGATGCTAGGTATATTAGATGCGAGAATTTTAATTAAAATTATTTTTAAAAAGGTTTTTATGGGTTAGTCTGCGGTTTCGTTGGGACTTTCATTAGATTCGCGATCGTTTTTAAACTGTAAAACTTTATGGACGATTCTTCCAGTGCTTGATCCGACTGGGGGGATTAAACGTGCGAACGTGAACTAATGTGGATACTTAAGTGAAGAAACTCTAAAAGCACGTTTGACGCTTCGAATGGCCAGAAATCCTCTTGAAAACTAAATAATGCGTATTCGAGAGGGCCCGAAACTTTATAAAACCCTCGCGCCGACGATAAACAGATTAGAAAATAAAATGGGAAACTGATGGGGAGGTATTAGGTCTTAACGAGATTAAAGGCACTGGATCATTTCTGGTCGAATGAATGAATGGATTAAATTTTATGACGGAAGAGAGGAAAGACAAAGACGAACGCCCAAACGGGAGACATTGTTAACGCGTCATCATCCTCCACGGCCCTCCTCCGCTCCAGAATTATATGGTGATGAGACGAGAGAGGCGCTTCCCGCATCTTATACACTACCGCCGACGTAATAATTTACTAATTACTGTTATTACGGGAAAAGAACGGAGCTGGTAAATAGGTGCAGGCAGAGGAAGGAAACGCCTCGATTAAGCTAAATCGTCAGGTTCGACGGGCTAATTGCCAATCTTCCCATCGGCTTAAGCGCCGAGCACAAGACAAGAGGCCAATCGGCGAATTCCTTAAAATCACCCGAAAAGAGCGCATCGCAACCCCCAATACACCGAGGTTCGTCTTGAATTTGGTAACGTCCGGATTTTGATCAAAAAAAGTATCTCGAATCGCGGTCTGTGCCTTGAATTTTACAGCCAATTTCAGGCCCGACTTGTTCCCTAGGTGGAGTTTTGATTAATAAAGAGTCTTCCTTTTCTCGTCCGAGTCGATGCGTTCTCGCCTTATCTCTCGATCGTCCTCTTCGCGCATCGAACGCTGTTTTTCCCCACGATATTCGATATTTATGAAACCTGTTCGGTCCCCGATCTTTTTAGCTGCTTAAAGGAGGTGCTGGTGCGTGAAGCGTGTGTTTTTTAACTCCAGTTATAACAAGTCTGTCAAAGGAAACCCCCCACCGGGTCCCAAATAAAATGTTATTATATTGAGAAATGGCTTAGCGCGAGCAGCTGCCAGGGATTATGCCTTTCAGATCGACATTACGGGCCGAAGGCGATCCTCTCCGACCGCGCTTTTCTCTCTCACGGGGTTGGACGAAAACGGAGAGAACGAACTTTGGCGCAGTGCACATGCACACGCAGACCCCCGGGCCCTCAGGGCATGCGGAGGAACAGATACCGATCTGATGATGGAAAAGCGTCCTTTCAAATGCAGTCGACTGCGTTGTGATTGGTCGCTACACCTGCGTCAGCACTATTTCAAAGGATTATATTATCCTGAAGCCGCCGCTTAATTATTTATGGGCCAATTACAATAGATCAAGCACTACTGGAATTGAAAAGCAGTTCTCTAGGTGCGCATTCCACACAACGGCAAACGAAAATTTCAAATCCGACTTTATAGAAATTGCCAATTTCGCTATGATCGTGCATATCGCATGGAACCGTTATTTTTTTCATTATTATTCTGAAACGTTATAAAGACATATCACAATTTGCCTCTTTATTGGGAGAGGCAGTCGTTTGTTGCCGGATGAATTTCGGATGCAAATTTCAAAGACCCTCGTCATACTTTTATTATTTCGTCGAATGGAGCCTTTGAAATGTTTGAGAATTTCATGTCGGCGTTTTTGTGAGTCCTTCAAACTCATATTTCCCGAATCGGTGAAGACTTGATAGGCAGTTACTGCCGTTCAAACCAGAAACATTATATTCGAGTCTGATATTATATGGTACCTCTCCGAATTTCTTTTTACAGAATATGCCGATTCCTTCAACAGCCACCAGATGAAAGGCTTATGAATCTTGGCACGTGTAGTGAAGATGCACAATAAAACGAAGAGTACAACGTGAGTGCTACACGTGCACTACGAGCTCATATTGGAGGAGAGGTGCAATATACATAAAAATTTTATCGCCATTAGTAGAGCTGCACGCGCGATATACGGCTTTCCTTGCCGGAAATGCGACCATAATTTATTTACGACTGGATCCCGGAATATTGACAGTCTATAAAAACTGCACCCAGTGATCCCACTAAGGAACCCATCTCTTGAAAAAGTTTCTTGGTTTGAATCGACGTTAACTATAGTGCACTGGGTCATGGTACTTGGCTACTTGGAGTGGACCACTCGGGCCACGTCTGCTTACAGGTTTATTATCGAATTGTGAGCCCGAGAACATTAAACAACGGGCAATCAATAACAATACCCGACCGCAAAGTCGGCTAAACAATTCGATACCTACTTAAAATTCGCAGTGCGCTGGGTTAAATTGCAAAACGGATCGTGTATTATGGCAGCGTATGTACCTACCTCGATAGTTCCACACAACAATGGTTATTGCCCTGTTCAATCGTCCGCCTTAAAACGGCATTTCCTTCTTAAATCCGGCCCGGATAGACCGTAGGCACCATTGTTCGACGATATCCAAGCGCAAGATGACAAGAATGCCACTGGCTGACGACCGAATTGTTCAGTGGCCACATACTTAGACTTGGAAGCAGACTGACAATACCACAATGCGGAGGAATTCAAATGTGGGCAGCCATACTGTCAACACCATTGTCGGCACTTATTCCGATCTGCAACTGGGAGTTCAGTTACATACATATTATAAATTTCACATCATGCATCTACCGAGAACGGGCTAATAAGCTATTTGTTGCATACCGAGTTTCCCCATTACCATTCCTGCTTGGAGGGGTCCACGCCCAATAGCAGAATGGATGGTAGGATCGTTTGTGGTCGAGTTAAAACTTGTCGCTAATTCTGTTATAAACCGCAACAAACAGGTTCAGGTGTCCAATTTAGAACCAATTGCAGTTGTCACTTGGGAAGCAGAAAGCTCTCGGAGAGCCAAGAGAGCGGAAACGCTAATTAATTAGATGGCACGTCTTTCAGACTGTAAAGTGAGTGTTTCAGTGGTGGCCTAGAAAAATCTCAAAGTTATGAAATCTTACACCCGATTTCAAACCGTGATAGGATATCTTTGTTGGCTCGATTATATTTTTTTGACAAATTGCCTTTCCCACAACCACGTGTAAAGTGAGTATGTGTAGTTTAAATATGTGCACGCCGTCGGTTCAGTGTGTTTACACTTGCTTATTAGCCGGCTCCGGCTCGTATAATTTTTCCCGCACAGTGTGTTCACGCATTTGTGATGGTAATGGGCCTAAAATTACACAACGCCTTGTTAATTTTCCTCTCGCTGATGCGATATAAATGGAAAACGCCACGACAAAAAGCTGCCGTCAAGCGTTTTCTGACAGGACAATGCGAATGCATTCCCGCGCAGTCCTCCCCTCTGCCCATTCAGATGCCACCAATTGTACGACCATTATCACAAACTCGCACTAATATTGGAAATGACACATGAAAGATCCAATATCCTGTCGTTGCGAACGAACGGCAACATCAGTTGAAATGTTGGATGACAGAAAATTAGGCACTTAGTGGTGGGTCGAGTCGGGGCCGGTTCCTTTGAAATGGTAATCCCGCCATTCAAATCACGCATGATTGACATGCCCTTTCTTTATCGAACGGCTCTTTCATATTTGTGCAGCCGCGGAGCGAACCCGGTGTTAATTGCTGTCAGAAGGACAAAGCGGATTCGTGCTGCGGAACGACGACAATGACACCGAGAGGATCTTGATAACAGGATTTGCCGATTTTCGACATACCAACCCCAGACACATGCACACACTACAGCCGCAAACACATACATACCGCAAGAATAATCAACTTAATCCCGCCGGAGTCAATTCCGAGACATCTCTTTTTTGTGCCAATTTACAAATGTCACTTTGTCTAGTCGAGTCGAAAGCCAAAGAGAAAACCTCCAGTTTCGGGGTTAATGAATGAGGTCTATTATGTTTTTAACTAGCTCGCGTCCTGGTTTCGTCACTTTTTAATTACACTCTGAACTCTGCTCCCATGTCTGGTGCTCTTGACTATTTATATTTTTAAATGAGCTTTTCGGGTCATTAAGAACCCCATTAAACCGCTATTGCCACTTAAAAAGTGCAGTATCGTCGATAGGTGAATGTGAGTTTGGTGACAGTGCTCTCCATTCCTGGGATGATTCCTGCAAGCACAATTCATGACTGATGATGTTTGGAAAAAACCAGACATTCGCGCTTATGGTAAGACATAAATTTCATTTTTCATGCCATTAAGAGCAAAAAATCCTATTCCGGCCTTCTGAGAGATTTGAAAGAAAACAATTTATTTACGAGAAAAATTGCACAGAAGCTGATAAAATTTCTGCTGTCATCAACTTTGTAAAGACGGTGGAGGCAATCACTTAAGACAATTTTCTGAATTCTGTAAATTTCGACCTCGGGGATTAATTCTCATTTCGTATAATTCCTTGCATTCGATGGCGTTTTTTTCCGAGGAGCGAGGTATTGATTTGAGTAATATAATTCTATAGCGAGAGACCTGCCGACCTCAATTGGACCGGAGAGGATTGTCTAACCTTCGTCGATGTCGAGATCGCGGCAAAGTTCCATTAGCATTTGCCCCCGAGTATTCCAAAATTCTCCATTATTCCTGATGATATTGTAATGGCATTAGGAGAATCGCGTTCCTCCACCACTCCACCCGGAATTTTTATACGGAATAAATTACGATTCCGTTTAAAAGCTGCCAAGAGCCGAATTAATCCGCGACACCTTTCGATTCCTGATAAGATCGAGATAAGTGTGCGTTCCGGCACACTTACGGCCTTTTTCCTCCCATTGGTCTTGCCCTCGTTTCCGTGTTGCAAACGAACACCGCCGTAATTTATGCAAAGGGTTCTCGGCCGGCAGATGCGGACTGCACCATAGCGGCGGTGCCAGTCGGAGATATTACCCCAAAATGTTGTATTTCGACGTGCGTTCTGCATGCCTGCTGTTTATGGTAATGCAGGGGCACGTGCCTGCATCCAGACCGGCCCCGGTGATCGATTGCAGATGCAGTTCGCTGCATTGGCGACGACACGACCGCACATAACAGATGCAACCAGGGACGGAATGTTGACTCCGATTCATTTATCATACGAAGGAACTCCCTGCTAGGACTCGCCCGCGTAATAAACTTTGCATGACTCCGGACCCGACCCGGCGGTTTTATCCTCCCGCGAAAATATCCACTCTTTTCCTTTTTACGCGGGCATAATACCCGCAGTGCCACTCGAGCTAAATTCAGTCAAGAGTTGTTTCAGTTATTGACGTGAGATTGAACGATCGTCGCTTTTTGCCGGTAATAATCGATCACGACTTCTTTTTGTCCCCCCATCAAAGTTGTCTTTTTTCGAGGTTCGGAGATGGGCGTCGCAATATGTAAATACCGTCGATATTTCAGGACGTCAAAGTCAGACCCCCGGATCGGGAAAGTGTGTGGTTGCCGAAAACTGGGCCATAAATTGACGCAAGGACGGACCGCACGGAACGATGCCAACCGATAGTCGCTCTGCAACCTCCCAGCTAATCCCTAGATATATGTCCGCAAGAAACCAACCGTAAACAAGAAGTCTCGAGACGTCCCCTCAGACTTAAACTGGAACTGTCTCTTTCGTTCCCAACTTTGCGGGTGCGGGTAAAAGCCCTAATTAGCGTCGATTAAAAATTATCACCGAGAGGCCATAAATTCGGAAAAGACGGGCTAATTGGGATTCGCCGAGATCGGACCGAAAAGAAGCAATTGTGCATGCCGGTGACTTTCGAGGGTGCGTCCCGGAAGGGGCAAAGTGATTTATCGTCGTTCCCGGGGAATCGAATAAGGAATGCAATTAGAGCCGGAATGTCTTTGCTTCAATCTCATCCCGCCGGCACCGGCGTCATAATAATTACCTGGTGCAGCGCAATTACACTTCACCGGCTCGAATTTTCGAAGAATCGACCTGTTGACTCGTTCCGTTTAATTTCGAAATGAGGTGACGGTTTCCAGTCGCTCGTCGTCTTGCGGAATAACGAAACTCGATCGAACGGATCGGATGGAGGCATAAACGGCGATATAATTATTCAAGACGGGACTAGCTCCGGTACGCCACTGGCATCCCTATCGGGGGAGCCGTTCTCTCCTCCAGACGGAATCGTATTATCTTGTATCACAAAGGTGTCGAGGAGCTGCTGACTAATTCACGGAATGTGTCCGTATATGCAATTAGATTTATTTATCAAGCCCCTTTAAGAGGGGGTTGACTCATCGATGGGGGTGCAATTTGCGAATGCCTCATTTTGCACGGGATCGGTCACAAAAAGGAGTGACGACGTTCTCGATGATTAATTTGGCGCATTTTCGATTTGAACCATCAATTTTTAAACTGTCGCGTCGCGATTAAACCGTGAGGGTGGAGTTTTCAATTCGAGTATAATGGAGACACCTGAGGTTGACACTCGCATCGTCGCTATTCAACACTGCATGAAAATTGAGTTAAGTTGGGAACATGACGTGCAAAAGCCGGGTACTTAATTTCGAACTGCAACAGGAGACTGGCGTTTCTCACATGACTTGAAAGGATGACACCCAACCGCATAGGTATAGGTAACATACTCTCAAACGAGTTCAGCTCCCGACTTTGGGGGAACAAAGGAAATTGCCGTTCAACTACAAAATTTTGCAAATATGCAGTGAACACGCTATAGCGAGTCGATCCTGCACAACCTCAAAGCTTATCATTCTATCCGGCTGGTATACGAGTAATCGAAGGGCTTATCGATTTCCGCGCCTTATGTAGAAACTTTTGGTGACCCTTAAACGATGAGGGTTGAAGCGGAAAGTTTTCAGGTTGAGTCATGTTAACGATATTATCCCACTTCAAGGCCTGGTCAATGAATTTATGGCTATGGCGAATTTCGGCATACGCTCCTTTGAAACTTCCTAATTCTTCGGATTACGGATATCCCTCCAGCAAAGAGTTTCCCACATCACGCTTTTGTGTCATTCCCTTTAGAAAAAGCACTTCTACTATGAAAGATCGTATTCGGAAAAGCGTAAATAAGGCCCTATGGACGCGATGACGTTTCGGTGTTATAGGTAACACTTTTTCACGATAAAAATGAATGAAAGGCAAAAGCAGCTTTATACGGAATTAGATTGAACGAAACCCGAGTGGAAGTACAGAGACGACATATAATCAGTCGGAAAGAGATGAAAGCTGCGGTTTCGCCAAGCGGGACGAGACCCGAAGTGTACGAATGGAACACAATTTGGAATATCGATTCGGCAAGTGGAAACGCGCTCCCAAAAATATTGCCGTTCCCTTTGTTTATATAGCCGACTGTGGAGCAGAGAGATCCGGAGATTCTTAACCGCACAGTCGACGGGAGGCTGTGACAGATTCCCTCCTCATCTCCTCGACAACTCAACCGGCAACCGGGACGCCCCTTCACATCAACAACTCGAAAATAGGAAATAAAAAGGAGAAATCGTAGCGATAAAGGGCTGAACACTATTCAGACGGAGATGTTCATGAAGTGGGTGCTCCTCTCTCTGTTGGGAGCAATTAGCGAAAAACGTAAATAATTCAGTTGCAGTTTAAAGAGGCATCTCGAATCGCGATGCGAGCTGAAAGGCAAAGACGTCAGACTTCCGCGGAAACGTTGTAATGCATGTAAATGGAATAAACACCGAGTTGTGAACATCACATCCTCGCCGTAGACATTAGCAAATGCACTTTGCGGCGTGCAACTCTCGAGATTTCGAAGATTCTCGGAGGTAACGAGCTGCGCTGTTCCAGTTATCGAAGTCTGCACTACACATGCCACTTCCCCGGGTCTAAGAGGAAGCCGTATTGCGTTATTACCGCGCGAAATCGGGATAAATTATCGGTTTCGGGTGATTGTATCGGAGGCGAGAGAGGGCGCCCATCGATCGGCGGGTGAGCCCAGGTATCAATCGCTCAAGGGGCGAAATCGAATTAAACTCTTCCGTAGTCGGGGCCCGTCACGTTGCATCTCATTACGGCCAGGGGGGCGCAGTCCGTCGTCTGCGCGCCCTAATTGAATGATGACGTAGCGGAGCGGGTCCAGATTGTCGGCATCAGTGCGCCAGGGAAATTTAATAACAAAAGGCCGTCTTCGAGTCGTCACCTTGGGGCGGCTCACCCTCGGTTTTTACCGAAAATGACGGGCGCTCGTGAAATGTAAAATTGGTTTGCGGCGGCGGCGGCGGCAACTGCGACGTCCTTTCATACGGCTGGCTTCGTGACACTAATTTGAGTGTCTCTGCGGAAGCTCAAAGGAAAGATGTTGCTTCTTAAAAGGTTTTCCTTTGTTGAATGGTGAGCGTTCAACGCTGATGATTCCTTATGAAAAATTATTTTCCCATCGCGCCGCGGATTACCCGAATACTTTCCTTATTAGAAACGCCGACTTTATTCGGCCCGTTTTGAGGAACGTCGAAGGGAAATTGAGCCCTAATTGGCCATCTAATTAGGCGCATTCTCCGGATTTCTACTTTACGGGAATCTAACGCTCCCGTCACAGATATAAAGGCACCGACCCCGATGAATGCGGAAAAAATTACCGCCGGTACCTTTAGGGACGAAGTACCCATCAACTGGACATCTTCATCGAATCGAAATGACTTTTCAGGTTTATTAGCTGCCAACGACCGGAAATACCAGTTTTGGTTTTTAAGTACGACTTTTCGTATAAAATTTCATGACCTGCGGATGTTAATACGATGCACCGCGTTCTTGCGGTCTAATAAACCATGGTAGCCGACCGATATTGCAGCGAGCGTACAAATGGCTGAAACATTCAGAGCATGTGTGTGTATATGCAAAGCGGGAGTGTGCAAATCCACTAAATTCTCGTCGGGAATAGTTCGGGTTATAGTTTCAACCCTCGGCGATGACGCCAGCAAAAACCTTCGATTCGGTACAAAACCCGTCCTCAATCTATGTAAATACGAGTGGAATACAACTTGCACGAACAAGATATGGGTGATTATCTTGTCTGGGGCCATTAATCATACGGTGGCGGTTCAGATTGGTGGTGGTGGGTGCCCCTAAAACCCGGGCCCTCTTCTCTCTTGTTTTGTCCTGATGAGGGGATCCTCCGCTGTGTGTCGCACCCCTAAAAACGGGCCTTTGTCAACGCCATCTTGCGACCCCGACCACCGCAACGGCAAACAGAAGAAATTAATGCATTGCCGGCACAAAACAACCGTAAATGCCGCTTTTGATTGATACCGTTGTCTGAAACAACTTTTCGTACGCGCGGGTCTCCATTTTTACCAAGTTTCGCCATTAATAATTAAACGCATCCGACCCTAACCGAACGCAAAAATTCAAACTCCTATTAATCAACAGACGCCCAGAGCTGAACGGGTACTGAACTGGCTCTCAGCGAAAAACACACCGACAATATACACCATTACTACCTATTGAGGTTTACGCTACCACGGGTACCAAACTGGGATCGTCTTACGCCCGGTAGGAAATAAATACGGTGGTCTTCGGTAGGCTCTGTGACCTGGACGACCGTATTTCAGACACAGACATCAAGATAAGGCAGTTTTTATATGCAGTTTTCTTGTAATTTGGTAGTCGCGTCTTGCCCGAGGCTAATTTATATCGTTTCAAGACAAGCAGGAGTAACAGGTAGAGCGATTTTTTTATTATTGTTGTCGACGGTAACAAGGCAATAATTTAAAAGTCAAACAGCTTTAATGGCGTCCTCGTTAAATTAACTCGGAATTAGCATTTAATTGATTAAGGCCCGGTAATTTCCCTCTACCTGCGATGCGAGGGTCCCTCTTTTAATTATGGTACTTGAAGGAACGACGGTACTTTTTATGTAAATCGGCGCGTTTTTCTACTTATCGCTCGCCCTGGCGTGTTATGGTCTTTGAACATGAAAAACTGAAAAATTACATGTAAAATTTTTAATAGTCGGTTATTATGACCGCACGTAATGAAGTCTTGCAGTTTAGATCGAAACGAAATCACTATCTTCAGCTGCATCGAGACCGGTCATTATACAAATATCATTAAAATGTATTTTTAATCGGGGCGATTACTCAACCATCGGTGGGCAGGCACGGCTTAAATGTTGTACGTCCGCCGTATACAAAGCCCAGATTTTCGGCGCCGAGGTCGTTCATTATGAATTATGTGATTTCGGCCGTCGGGGCAAATAAATCAATTAGCTAACTAGCCGCTCCACCTGTAAACGCTCCCAACCAGGACTCGTGTAAATTGACCGATTAAGAATCGATGACTGGAAATTTCGCAATATCCAGGTCCTCTGGGGAAAAGACCCACTTTACCAATTTTACGCAAAGAATCGATCGACCCGCGAAACCCACTGGAGTGGTTTTGCCACACCGGTGCTCACACAAAAGGGGTTGCTACACAATATCCGATGACAACTTTGGTTTGTAATTGTATCGAGGGAGGCTCCCCCGAGTTCTGCATCGATTAATATGAGCACTTTTCTCTCGTTAGCATCACAGAGGTGCTCGAAACCGGAATGCCAGTCTCGCCCTTTCGGCCTTGGCTATGACTCACACCCCTATAACGCAATTACCACGCAGATACCTGCCCCCGTCCTATCCCGAATGCTTGCCCTTGCCCTCTCGCGTCCATTCAAATTCTACGACGGAACCTTTGACACGAGTTTAGGGGACCACCCCTCGAATTTGCGAATTTCCCTTTAGAACATTTTCATAATGCCTCGTTATAATACCGGGGAACAGTGTCTTAAATGTTTCATGGGCAAAAGGGGAGACGACACTCCATCATCACCTTAATGTAATATTTGGTGGCGCACAATGACTTTTTGCGTTTGTTCGGTTTTGCGAGCGCAATCGGATCGGGCGGGAAACCGGGAAGTGCCTCGGGTCGAAAAGGACCGCAGTTATTAACAAATTAACAGACACCTAATTGGTATTGTGGCGGTGCACATCCGGGCGCATTCCCTGCGGAATGATAACGGTTTTTGTGCATCTCCGGGCGCAATTCGGGCCATTAATCCGGCGGGTCGGCCGTATACTCCGGGAGATCCGTTCGAGACCGTTCCGTTTATTTATGACAGAAATTGCGCATCACGCCGCCGCCGCCGCCACCGCACACACCGTAAATTTTAAAACAAAGCCGTGCAGCTAAAGGCGGAATAAATAATTTAGGGGCCGGGCCGGCACCGCGTTCAAAGTGTATTGAATTGTATATTTAAACAGAGAAATTCCGGATTCTCGGCACGTTCTGTTGGTTAAGCAGTTAGCTGCGCCATGGGCTCGCCCCGCGCTCTTCGCCCAGGATGAATGGCCACCGAAGGGCGCTCGAGCGGACGGAGGAAACCACCCTTAAATTTTTAATTAGCCCCGACCACCTGATTTCTTTTCCGATCCACTCGACTGTACCCCGCCCGCCCGGCACAACACGGCACAGTGGCGGGGAAAATGAGTTTTCCCCAACAAGTGTTTCCGCGGAACCGGCGGGGGGCGCCTTTATTTACGCCACGGCCCCCGCATTAATCAAAGTCGTAATTGAAATATCAAACTTTATTCTGCCGAGTTCGTACTACCTGGAAGAGCCGCCCGGCTCGTGTAAAACTCGCCAAGTTATAATAATAATACCGGTGCGCCCCGGGAGAAGGCGAGAGCCATTCGTCTTAAATTAATTGCAGCTAAGGCGGTCATAATTCTGCATTTATTGCTAAATATTCGGGAAAGTTTGTGCTCTCTCTCCGCCCTGCCTCTCCGAGATTATAAGTCTGATTTAGATGATTGCATATTATTTTCGTTTTAATTTCGAGATGCAAATGTTCGAAACTCTCGCCTCATTTGCTGAATGAACTCTCAAGAAAACAAACGGCACGATGCAGCCGGTAGTTATTATAGTTGAGAACCTCCCGGCGGACCGTGCACAAACAAATTCCCGTAGGAATGGAGGTTAATGAAGCCGCGCATAATAAGTGAAATTAACAACGCAGATTTATAACCCTAATTATACATCCACCCACCTTTCTGAATATAATAAACAAACAAACGAACCTACACGTATCTGTATAATATCAGATGTTGATACGAAATAACGGGGTGAAATGATATCTCTCCCTCATATACGGTCTGTTTTATTTCGATTGGTTTTATTCGAGGGCGCACATAACTAGGCGAATATAAAAATGAGTTTTAATGGATGGGGTCGCGTTACTTTTCACCAAACACGAAAAATAAATTAGGTGCCCACGTGTGGTTCGGATACAATACCGCTTGCATAAAGCCGGGGGTGCGCGCATTATTTACCCCGCATCCATAAAACGCCCGTAAATTCGAAAACGAGACAGTAATGTAATTTAAAAAACTAAATTCGGATCCATTAGTGCTGTCGGCAGTTGGCCCGGGCTTTGGGTGCCCCCCGAAAAGCGGGTCACGTTTAGCCCGGCGTTCACGTGGCGCCGCTTTTTATCAGTCGATTCACACATAAATTAATCTAGTTCGGTCGCATTAGCGATATTAAATTATGCATACGCACATACCGTGCCGGGGTAATAAATAATACTTTGTTGGATTAGCGCGGGACCGGCCGCCGCCGCCGACCGACCCCCGGCTTTACAATAGTTGCGTTCTTTGAGAGCGGTGCAATTGCGGTTTAAATTATATTACTGGGGACCCGGAACGATATTAATGGTGGCGTTTAAGTGTATTAAGAGGTGAATTATGTCGCGGCTGAAAAATCTAATTAGGACCGTTTAGGGGGACACCCTGCATTAGGGGGGCGGACGGTCTAAATGAATCACGATTTACGCCCCGCTTTTTTAGGCGGCATCACTTCAACCCTCATTTGGAGACGTAAATGAGAATTTTTGAGTTGTGTACACGAGCGTCCGGATCTGGCGGGAAATTGGCGCCGTACGAGTCGGGGGCTCGTTAGGTGCCGGGTGTGAGATACGGCAGGCGTTCTTCCTGATCAATGCTCGCTGTAAATTTCGGTTTTCTTTGTAAAACAAACAAGTTGTTTTCCGGAGAAATAACTAAAAGCAATCGTCTCCGCTCTGCTCTCTTGTCTGTGCGCAAAATAACGAACAAAAATACGGCGCGATGATTCACTACCGACAAAAATGAACTTTGAGAAAACAACCCCGGCGCTTCAGTGGCGTCGATATGATATAAAAGAGAGGGCACGAAAAAGTCCGATTATACCGGAAATAAAAACGCCCCGGACCGGACGGGCTCGGACCGGAGAACAACAATGCATCGATCGTGTAAAACCTCCGGTTTTCCGCAGCGCAAGAATTACGACCGCCATTGAATTAATTAAAGGTAAACATCCAGATTTCGGGAGTTACATTTTATATAACGGCGCCGGGCTCATATTATTATTGGAGTGGCCTAGCGCGCGTATACGGGCTTAACGGGTATTGAAACGATTGCGAAGCCCGGTGTGCTTTATTTGCCGAAGGGATTACGGCCGGCATTTACACAATGAATGGGAATAATCAATGATTATCAAACATACGGCGGTGTTTGTAATTCGCCCGGTATCGGGTCGCGAATCAAACTAATGGACTAACTTTTGATACATCGAGTTTCTATGGTAATATAATAATGAAGCACCCACACAGACGCACAAACAGCGGAGCCCCGGGGCCACGAAATTACATACGGAGCCGGCCCTGGACCTCCAGCTCCGATTTATGCCGGTTTTGAATGGGAACGAGGGTGTGAAGTTGCGAAGGAGTTCTTGCAAATTGAGTTTCGGGCACAATGAGAGGGCCCGCGGAATACGAGACAATCGTTCTGGTGCTCCTTCGTAACGCCTTTAATTCGATTAAAACCTGGAACTCGCACAATATCGCCAACTTCCAGCACCTACCTGCACCGATCTGGCCTTGTTCCAAAAATACAACGTTCCAAAATCTATTTCCGGCTTTCATTCCAAGGACGACGAAGTCAGCGAAACGAAAAGGTACCCCACAAAAATGAGGACACTGTTCACAGATCAAAAACATAAAGCGCAGTTTTCCCAAATGTTTCACTTCAGAACTGAACAATCTTCTCACCACCAAAACTTAGTTCCATTAAGGCCGAGTTTAAAGCGAGTTCAAGAAAAACTCAGCTGATTCTCGCTTGAACTAATTTTGTACATTTACTTGAGCTTTCCTTAAACTTGCATTATACAAGTCAGCACACATTTATGATTTCTTGAAGTTGAGTTCATAACTAGAACTGCCGCAAGAATAATTCTCCCTTTTTTCCATAATAACACTGCCCTAAGTATAATTTTCGGCCTTGACAATATCTCAGTTCCTCCATGTTTCGGGAGCCTCAACATTTTCTTGGGCATTTTGAATAAATTAGAAAATGCCGATTTTGTAAAAGTGTGGATTCCTCCTAATTTTGAGGGAGAAAAATTATGCTGGGGGGTCGATTTCAGCGGAGGTTTCGCTATCCGGGTTCCACTAGATTCTCCTCGCTCGAGAGGTAACCGTCGGGGGCTCCGTTATGAATCTTTCGTCTCATAAATCGAAAACTAGGGTCGAGAGGGAAAACGCAACGCACGCATTTATAATTCGTGTCTAATAACGGCGGTCCCCGCCTTTTCGTGGGCCCTAAGTGACTTTTTTAATAAATTTCAATAAAAGAGGCACCCTCTCCTTACGTACGCGTCCCGACAATGGACGAGCCACGTGAACGCGGAAGACTGCATCACCATAACACGCGAAACACCCTTTTCTGGGCGTCGTGCAATAATAAAAACTTCCTACTACACCATGTACGGTGCATTATTTGGCTCGCTTCCAGACATATCGAGTTTGAATGTTCCAGTCGCGCAATAACTTGCGCGTGTATACATACACGGATAGAGAGGGGGCCGATTCCGCGTTCATCCCCTCGTTTCCAGCCCCCGAGGCGGCTCGAAAATGCTACATGTGAGCTACAAAAGAATGTGTATCGATGCGCGAGAAAATGCCACTTTATTAATTCTGCCATCTCCCTTAAAACGTTCCAATGGAAACATTTTTCGTGAAAAAGAAAATGAGAAAAATTCCACTCCAGATGAAGATGATCACGTGACGGGGCTCTGTTGATTTTTTCCAAGAGTTTTCTGTAGGAAATCCTAGTTTTCAATAAGGTGACCTGACATAGAAGCCCATCACGTAGGTAACCTCTCTCTGTATGTTGGCAGCCAACAAAATTATGTGAGGTGATGGGAATGGCTGTCTGAGAAGTGGATGGGTTTTTTCTAGGTGATATTCAATCACACTGAAGTCGTTCACCGACAAGGTGAACAGTGTTTGTCCGCAGGAATCGGAATTTCACATCAGAAATACAGAATCGCACTTTCAGGATTTAAGGGCGAACCAAAATGTTATTGCGAGTTCGGATATTCCTCGAGATTCGGCCATAATTTCGGTACCCGAGGGACCTACAGCTGGAGAATTTCGTGACACCGGTAGATGATTTATTTACCCGGAAAGGGGTTATTTCTCGTAGGAATCTGGACAATTTTAGGAGGTGATCTCCATTACGTCTTCCTGTCCCATAAAAACGGGCCATCAACCCGGAGGCCCGGATTAAAGCCGCGCTGTACTGTTCAAAAATACGAGACATTTTTCAGCGATAACAGTTATTCTCGCATTTTATTGATCAAGGAACGGATCATGGCCCAAATGACTATCATAAACCCACATTCGCCTTGATTCATATGTTACAAGTCGTTGGATACCGTCACGCCACTTCCATCGATTACGAATTTATCTTGCTTTATGGAGTCATTCCGATGAAAAATGAATATTGACAATTCTGATGGCTCGCATAAGTTCCAGTTTCGGAATGGGCAAGTCGATCCGATCCCGCCCACCTTTACATCAGAGCGACCGAAACTTGCGGTTTATTCCCGGATCCGTGCAAGCGCACTGACACAGCAAGGATCCCGTTGTTATCTCAGGTATTGTTCGCCTTTATGATAGGGGTCGTTAGTGTACCAACCAGTGTCTCAAATTGGGAATAAATACCGACGGCATTAATTATTATCGCGTGCGGAGTTAAGCCGAGCCTCGGGATCGCAGCGTTCATAAACATTTACCCTCACCATCCCCTATTAAAATGTTTAATATAATGTAATTGCAGAGACTTCAAAGCGAATACCAAACACTACTAATTAGATTTCACATCACAGAGTTTGGCGCATAAATAGAACGCTTCAGAGTTATGCCGTATATGGCAAGAGCGCCGCACTGATGATGGCGACGATGATGGAAGGGCGAGGGCGAAACGTGAAAAGAGATTAGGCGCGCTCTTCTGTCGGGTCATTATTGGAATGGAGTTTTAAAATTGCAAACATTGCGCATTGATTGACATCCTTTCCCGTGTAATCCCATTACGTATCACAAGAATCCAATAAAAAGGGCCGGGGTCGCGACCCCACTTTTTATCATGCACAAAGGCTTAAATGTGTTATGAGTGTTTAGCTTGACGTATGAGAAAGGGGGAAATCGAACGGGCGATCCTCTAGAACGTTTTCGCACCGGTGATTTTGCATAAAAGCTCCATCATGGAGCGCCGTTGAAATGGTACGGACTAGAAAAATTCGTCCGGGGTGGTACCCGGATTATACTGGGTACCTTGATGTAAATCCGTTAAAGCGCGTTGTCTCAAAGCTGTCGGGTCCTTCGCCCATTTAAGGTAACGTAAGACCTTCTCAAAGAGAAAGAACGGGGACCGGAAGCCCGTCGATGGTATCAGCCCTGGGGTCACACTCGGCTTCCTGTCCTCGGATTGGTGGGCCTTTTGTGACACGTCTCGTATACCGGTCGGTCTAATTGGTGCTTTACATCGAAATGAAAGGTGGGAATTAGATCTTGAAGGTGGGAGCGCAATAACATGTGTGCGTATTGATAATGGCTCCCGGTGAATGGGTTCTCGGGGCGATTGTGTTTTAAATGCGTCCTTTTTTAGCGAGCTCGCGATAGCGATCTTGTCCCGACACAATGGGCCCGGTATTGTGCCGATTTTTCGCACGGAATCGATACACACAAGCGCCGAACGTTTCAATTTAATCCGGGAGATTTCTCGCCCCCATTGAATTTTTTCGGCTCGGGGAAAAATGCCTGAAATTCAATCGCGCAGGGACGAACTTATTTGCGGGTGTTGCCACAGAGACATTTTCGGCGGGCCTCTGACTAAGGTTTGACGTTTCGGTCCCATGCATGGGGATTCCTCCGTCAAGTGGTGTCAGCCCGACGCCGCCGATTTATTCAGCAATCCGACCTCCCTAATATTAAATGATAAACGAGTCGGCCGTATCAAATACAAATGGTGTAACCCCTGGACCCTTTTGTTCCAGGCCCGAGTCCTGATGGGGTCTGAAATATTTTCAGGAACTCATCGAAAAACACCCGCGTCACAATGTAACTGAATGAAGCATCTATCTGTAGGGAAAGGTTGCCCATATTCAACCATTTTTCGAGCAAAACTGGAACTTCAAAGCGGATGTTGAAATTGATCCATAAGTCAAGGAATATTAACGTTTGAACAATAACAGGAACGCATTTCCTGGATCTCAAATCAAAACAGTCCATTCTTCTGTGATTTCCAAAACCGTTTCACCAAATTCAATCACTGATATACTGAAATGAGTCTGCATTAATACTATGTTTTGGTCAGTGCAATCAGATGGTTCAATTTGGGAGACTTCCATTGGTCTAATTTGAATAATGACAAATTCAAAAACCAAATGATACATTACTGAGCAGGTCGCCGAATACCTCAATCAATGTACTAATATCACAATCTGAAGTGCACTGCTGTCAGAAATGTTATCTTTCAGTTCCAACTGCTGCTAATTCAATAAGAAATACAGAAACTAGCAGAGGTTCATTTCAAAGACTGGTTCAATATGGGCCAGCCAGTTCTCCCTGTAAGAAAAAACGGGAGGATAAAGTTCTCACGTCCTGTACGGTAATATTTCCCGGTCGAAATCAGTTTGAGATATTTCCTAGAGAGAAAGATTAGGATCAAGCAATCAAGCCCATGAGCTTCGCGGTCGGCATTAAAATCTCTGTGAGATGCCTGGCGTTTCGAGGCGATTGTTAACGAATAATAATCCACTGACACCTGCAGGCACATGACTGGCGTTCACCTTTCTGTTGGCTTCACTATCGCTTAATCCATTTTCCGACAGTTTTTGTCCACCGATGTGGTGTCATTCTTTTGATCCGGCCGCGTCGGAATTTTAATGCCTCCCTGTATCGGCTCTTGATGCAGATGGACGGATATCATTATCGGGCGGACACGCTTCGGCTTCGTGTGAAAGAGCCGATCCGAGAATGTACAGGGGAATGAATTAATGTCCTCCAGTTTATAGACTACATCAAAGGATAAATCTTTTGTATAAACCCGTAATACGATTTTTCCTCGGAGGTGACCTCGCGATTTATAGGATGCGCTTACGATATCTCTCTTCGGGGTGTATTAAAGGTGAATTATGACAGATATAAGTATGGGAGAGTAAATTACGGATATCTGGTGTGTACAGATAGGTGAGCTAACGAGCGCGGCGTCGACGAGTAGAACTGTGAAATGGCCATTGTAAAATCCTAAATCGCTCCTCACGAGGCATCATCGGTTTACG